>JAODUO010000553.1:80000-187500 GCA_025642075.2 Ridgeia piscesae
CGCACCGCACCGCACCGCACCGCACCGCGCACCGCGCACCGCACCGCACGCCGCGCACCGCGCACCGCGCACCGCGCACCGCGCACCGCGCACCGCGCACCGCGCACCGACGCACCGCACGCGCACCGGCACCGCGCACCGCGCACCGCGCACGCGCACGCCCACCGCACCGCACGCACCGACCGCACCGCACCGCACCGCACCGCACGCGCACCGCACCGCACCGCACCGCACCGCACCGCACGCACCGCACCGCACCGCACCGCACGCACCGCACCGCACCGCACCGCACCGCACCGCACCGCACCGCACCGCACCGCACCGCACCGCACCGCACCGCACCGCACCGCACCGCACCGCACCGCACCGCACCGCACCGACCCACGCACCGCCACCGCACCGCACCGCACCGCACCGCACCGCACCGCACCGCACCGCACCGCACCGCACCGCACCGCACCGCACCGCACCGCACCGCACCGCACCGCACCGCACCGCACCGCACCGCACCGCACCGCACCGCACCGCACCGCACCGCACCCACCGCACCGCACGCACCCACCGCCACGCACCTGACACACCCTACACACAGCCGCTACCTGTACACACCCTACACACCCGCTACCTTGTACACACCCTACACAGCCCGTACCTTGTACACACCCTACACAGCCCGCTACCTTGACACACCCTACACAGCCCGCTACCTTGCACCACACCGCTACACCACCCCACCTTGACACACCCTACACAGCCCGCTACCTGTCAACCTACAGCCCGCTACCTGTACCACTACAGCCCGCTACCTTGTACACACCCTACACAGCCCGCTACCTTGTACACACCCTACACAGCCCGCTACCTTGCACACACCCTACACAGCCCGCTACCTTGTACACCCACTGCACCCTACACAGCCCGCTACCTTGTACACACCCTACACAGCCCGCTACCTTGTACACACCCTACACAGCCCGCTACCTTGTACACACCCTACACAGCCCGCTACCTTGTACACACCCTACACAGCCCGCTACCTTGTACACACCCTATACACAGCCCGCTACCTTGTACACACCCTACACAGCCCGCTACCTTGTACACACCCTACACAGCCCCACTCTACACTACCTACACAGCCCGCTACCTTGACACACCCGCTACCTTTAACACCCTAACAGCCCGCTACCTTGTCACACACCCTACCTTACACCCACCTACTCTAACACCCTACACAACCCGCTACCTTGAACACCCCTACACAGCCCCTACCTTGTACACACCCTACACAGCCCGCTACCTTGTACACACCCACCGCCCGCTACCTTGTACACCCTACCACCTACCTTGTACACACCCCTACCTGTACCACCTACACACCCTACACAGCCCTACCTTGTACACACCCTACACACCCACCCTTGTACACACCCTAACACACCGCTACTTGTACACAACCCTACACAGCCCGCTACCTTGTACACACCCCTATACACAGCCCGCTACCTTGTACACACCCTACACAGCCCGCTACCTTGTACACACCCTACACAGCCCGCTACCTTGTACACACCCTACACACCGCTCCTTGTACACACCCTACACAAGCCCGCTACCTTGTACACCCTATACACAGCCCGCTACCTTGTACACACCCTACACAGCCCGCTACTTGTACACACCCTACACAGCCCGCTACCTTGTACACACCCATACACAGCCCGCTACCTTGTACACACCCTACCAGCCACTACCTTGTACACACCACCTACACACCCCTAACGCCTGCTACCTGACACACCCTATACAAGCCCGCTTGTACACCCTATACACACCCTCATACACCCCTACACACCGCCTACACACCACACAGCTACCTATGTACACACCCTCAGCCCGCTACCTTGCACACCCTACACAGCCCCACCTGTACTACACCTACACCCTACCTACCTTGTACACACCCTACACACCCGTCTTTACACTATGTCACCTTCACACCCACACCCGCTACCTTGTACACACCCTATCACCAGCCCCTACCTTGTACACACCCTACAAGCCCGCTACCTTGTACACACCCTAACAGCCGCTCTTGTACCCACCTACACCCCTACTTCACACCCTACACACCAGTTACACACCCTACACACCCCTACTACACCCTACACACCCTGCTTGTACACCACACAGCCCTACTTACCCCTTACCGCACACCTTAACACCTACACACTCTACCTTGTACACACCCTACAACCGCCCTGTCACCTTAATACCCGCACCTTGTCACACCTTTACACACCCGCTACTGACCACCCTTCACCCTACCTTTACCCTACAAGCCCGCTACCTTGTACACACCCTATACCAGCCCGCTACCTTGTACACACCCTACAAGCCCATGCTACCTTACACACCCTACACAGCCCGCTACTTACCTGCTACACCTACCTAACAACCTACCAGCCCGTACCTTGTACACACCCTAACAGCCCCTACCTTGTACACCCTTACACAGCCCGCTACCTTGTACACACACACACCCGCTACCTACACCTCTACACAGCCCGCACCTTGTACAACCCTTACAGCACCTTACACCCCTAACATCCCACTCCTACACAGCCCGCTACCTTTACACACCCTAACGCCCGCTACCTTGTACACACCCTACACAGCCGCTACCTGTACACACCATACACAGCCCGCTACCTTGTCACCCTACACAGCCCGCCTACCTTGTACACACCTATACACAGACCCCTACGACCTTTACACACCCTACCAGACCTGTACACACCCTACACAGCCCCACTTGTACACACCCTACAAGCCCGCTACCTTGTCACACCTATACACCCCTATGACACACCCGCTACGCTCGTACACACCCTATACACAGCCGCTTTGTACACACCCTACACAGCCCGCTACTACACACCAGCCCCTCTGTACCCTACCTCTTGTAACACCTACCCGCTACGCACCCACACCTACTTGCACTAACCTACCCCCGTACCTTACACCCTACGCCCACCCACCCGCCTACCTGCACCCCGACCCACAGCCCGCTACTTGTACACCTACAGCCCGCCCTTGACACCACACACCTACTTGTACACACCACAGCCTCTCAACCCTAACAGCCCTTTTCACCCTACCCGCTCCTTGCCCATCGCGCTACTTGACACCACACCGTTTGTCACCATACACTTGACCTACTACTCCACCCCCTACCTTGTACACACCCTACACAGCCCGCTACCTTGTACACACCCTACACAGCCCGCTACCTTGTACACACCCTACACAGCCCGCTACCTTGTACACACCCTACACAGCCCGCTACCTTGTAACACTACACACCGCTCTGTACACACCCTACACAGCCCTACCTTGTACACACCCATACACAGCCCGCTACCTTGTACACACCCTACACAGCCCGCTACCTTGTACACACCCTACACAGCCCGCTACCTTGTACACACCCTATCACAGCCCGCTACCTTGTACACACCATACACAACCCGCTACCTTGTACACACCCTACACAGCCCGCTACCTTGTACACACCCTACACAGCCCGCTACCTTGAACACACCCTACACAGCCCGCTACCTTGCACACACCCTATACACCGCTACCTTGTACACACCCGACACAGCCCGCTACCTTGTACACACCCTATACACAGCCCGCTACCTTGTACACACCCTACACAGCCCGCTACCTTGTACACACCCTACACAGCCCGCTACCTTGTACACACCCTACACAGCCCGCTACCTTGTACACACCCTACACAGCCCGCTACCTTGACCACCCTACACAGCCCGCTACCTTGTACACACCCTACACAGCCCGCTACCTTGTACACACCCTACACAGCCCGCTACCTTGTACACACCCTACACAGCCCGCTACCTTGTACACACCCTACACAGCCCGCTACCTTGTACACACCCTACACAGCCCGCTACCTTGTACACACCCTACACAGCCCGCCTGTACACACCTATACAGCCGCTACCTTGTACCACCCTACACAGCCCGCTACCTTGTACCTACACCCTACTACACCCCCTACCTGTGCTACACACCCTATACACAGCCCGCTACCTTGTACACACCCATACACAGCCCGCTACCTTGTACACACCCTACACAGCCCGCTACCTTGTACACACCCTACACAGCCCGTACCTTGTAACCCGTACACACCCTACTTGACAACCTACAGCCCTACCTTGTACACACCCTATACACAGCCCGCTACCTTGTACACACCCTATACACAGCCCGCTACCTTGTACACACCCTACACAGCCCGCTACCTTGTACACACCCTACATACCGCTACCTTGTACACACCCTAACACAGCCCGCTTCCTATACACAGCCCCTACCTTGTACACACCCTTACACAGCCCGCTACCTTGTACACACCCATAACCCACTGCCCATAAGCCCGCTACCTTTACACACCCTACACAGCCCGCTAACTTGTACGCACCCTACATAGCCCGCTACCTTGTACACACCCTATACACAGCCCGCTACCTTGTACACACCCTACACAGCCCGCTACCTTGTACGCACCCTATACATAGCCCGCTACCTTGTACACACCCTACACAGCCCGCTACCTTGTACACACCCTATACACAGCCCGCTACCTTGAACACACCCTATACACAGCCCGCTACCTTGTACACACCCTACACAGCCCGCTACCTTGTACACACCCTATCACAGCCCGCTACCTTGTACACACCCTACACAGCCCGCTACCTTGTACACACCCTACACAGCCCGCTACCTTGTACACACCCTACACAGCCCGCTACCTTGTACACACCCTATGCACAGCCCGCTACCTTGTACACACCCTACACCGCCCGCTACCTTGTACACACCCTACACAGCCCGCTACCTTTGAAATCAATATAGTTTATTTCAACTATCTCTGTTACTGAGCCGATCAGGTTACTACAGAACATAACGAGTTTCACAACGTGATGACGTGTTTGCATGTTGCCTCATAAACGAAGTCAATTAAGTCGCGGGGCTGGACACCTGAGCTGGACTGGTCACTCGACGCTGGACGTTGGAGGACATGTGCGCGTACAGTCGTTGTTCGAGTCAACAATATCTACGTGGACAACGACAGATGGGGTGTTAAGGGGGACACGTGACGACAAGAGAGTGGACAAGTATAGTTACCAGAGTGACACAATCGAGACGCACTGTCTGTGGTCACTACTGGTCAACGCGCCAACTAGGCGCCGTAGCCTCGATTAAGTTCTATGATGCACACAAGGGACATTGTCATCAACGTCCCGCTACTGTCACACCAACGAGTGTCTTCGTGATTTCGTCAGCGGTAGAACTACTCCGTGCTAATGAATATAATTATATCCGGAAGTTGCACCCAATTATCTGGAGTTCACGTTACAGACATATCAATATTTGGACACGTCGTTAGCCGGGAATTAAACGCGATATATGTAAAGCGTACCGACGAAAAATTTGATAGTGTTGTTCTAGGGTGTGCTTTCGCAGTGCAAGTCATGCGGAGCACGGCCAATCTGAATTGGGCATGTGTGTGCGTGCGCGCGCACTTGCACGTGTGTGTGTGGGCGTGCGTGCGTGCGTGCACGTGTGTGTGTGTGTGTGTGTGTGTGTGTGTGTGTGTGTGTGTGTGTGTGTGTGTGTGTGTGTGTGTGTGTGTGCGTGTAAAAACCTCTCAGTTGTATAGATGGAGTGACGCTTGCATACCACTGGAAGCCCAGAGTCGTCACTTGGCTCTAAGCCTTGGTGGATGATGAAGTCATTAGCGATCAAAGAAGGCGACACTCCCTAACACTACAATAATATAAATAGTAAACATTTTACATATTTAATTAATAATAATAAAAAAATGCTGTGTAAACAGCATGCAGGGGATTATAAGTAAAACACTTATCTTGGTAAATAAACTACTTCAAATGTAATTTCAGATTAAACCGGATAATAAATAAATATGAGTAAAATATAATTAACATGCCTCAGTGACCAAAACCAAACTCCTGAGACGTGCACGTGACCTGAACCAACGCGACCAATCGATGTTCAACTTGCGTCGACATTTGTCCACTTGAATATATTTTCTTCTATTCGTAAGTTGATGTCAATTATGCCGTACATTTGGCAGGACAGAGACGACGAGAATTGACGTAAACAGGTACAATGTAGTGTTCATCAGCTACTCGTCACGAGACGGAGCTAAGTCATACACTGGTCGAGCTGTTAATGTTATGCTGCTGCATTGGCATTAGACCAACCGGAGTTTGGACCCTTTGTGTTTCTGCCCAATTCTATCGCCGTACCGAAACTTGAACTATCTCGTCCACCCTACGTTGCCAGTGTGTTTCGGAAGAGACGATAATGAACCCTGCCAAATACTAGCAGAAGAAGAAGAAGAAGATATATTTTCATCAGCATCGTTTCGCAACGGCCGAGGCAGTCATTATTCTGAGTCGATCCCACGTCTGGTCATGTGCCGTCTGACATCTACGACAGACAGTGAACTACACAGAAGCAGACGAGTGAGACGCGCTTGAGGACAACGAATGTGGTACTCGAAGATGGAGTCAACAAACGTAGGTCCGTATTTCACCCGCGCGGAAGGAGTAGGACTACCAGGCGTACTTTTCACACCTCGTTCGGTCGGCGCTGGACGAACTGATCGTGGATGGGCGTCATGAGAATAGAGTTGACAATGTTCTACAAGTTCGCCATACGTCTGTTGCATTGTTTGTTACACGTCTCTGTACCGTGAACAATGTCCGTCCCTTCATGGTTGATACGTAACAGTCGTGATGACAGTGTTACTCACAAAATGTTAGTAAACACGCACTATCATTACGCGCTCGCTCGACGTGTGTCCGACGTCACGTGACGCACGTGCGGCGTAAGTTTGATGTAACGAATGTCGGAGAGAAACTGAAGTGAAGTGACCATTGAACGGGCCTTGACGTGATAGTGGAGAACTGTACTATTGTGGTCATGATAGTGGAGAACTGTACTATTGTGGTCATGATAGTGGAGAACTGTACTATTGTGGTCATGATAGTGGAGAACTGTACTATTGTGGTCATGATAGTGGAGAACTGTACTATTGTGGTCATGATAGTGGAGAACTGTACTATTGTGGTCATGATAGTGGAGAACTGTACTATTGTGGTCATGATAGTGGAGAACTGTACTATTGTGGTCATGATAGTGGAGAACTGTACTATTGTGGTCATGATAGTGGAGAACTGTACTATTGTGGTCATGATAGTGGAGAACTGTACTATTGTGGTCATGATAGTGGAGAACTGTACTATTGTGGTCATGATAGTGGAGAACTGTATATTGGGTCATGATAGTGGAAACTGTACTATTGTGGTCATGATAGTGGAGAACTGTACTATTGTGGTCATGATAGTGGAGAACTGTACTATTGTGGTCATGATAGTGGAGAACTGTACTATTGTGGTCATGATAGTGGAGAACTGTACTATTGTGGTCATGATAGTGGAGAACTGTACTATTGTGGTCATGATAATGGAGAACTGTACTATTGTGGTCATGATAGTGGAGAACTGTACTATTGTGGTCATGATAGTGGAGAACTGTACTATTGTGGTCATGATAGTGGAGAACTGTACTATTGTGGTCATGATAGTGGAGAACTGTACTATTGTGGTCATGATAGTGGAGAACTGTACTATTGTGGTCATGATAGTGGAGAACTGTACTATTGTGGTCATGATAGTGGAGAACTGTACTATTGTGGTCATTATAGTGGAGAACAGTACTATTGTGGTCATGATAATGGAGAACTGTACTATTGTGGTCATGATAGTGGAGAACTGTACTATTGTGGTCATGATAGTGGAGAACTGTACTATTGTGGTCATGATAGTGGAGAACTGTACTATTGTGGTCATGATAGTGGAGAACTGTACTATTGTGGTCATGATAGTGGAGAACTGTACTATTGTGGTCATGATAGTGGAGAACTGTACTATTGTGGTCATGATAGTGGAGAACTGTACTATTGTGGTCATGATAGTGGAGAACTGTACTATTGTGGTCATGATAGTGGAGAACTGTACTATTGTGGTCATGATAGTGGAGAACTGTACTATTGTGGTCATGATATTGGAGAACTGTACTATTGTGGTCATGATAGTGGAGAACTGTACTATTGTGGTCATGATAGTGGAGAACTGTACTATTGTGGTCATAATATTGGAAGACTGTACTATTGTGGTCATAATATTGGAAGACTGTACTATTGTGGTCATGATAGTGGAGAACTGTACTATTGTGGTCATGATAGTGGAGGACTGTACTATTGTGGTCATGATAGTGGAGAACTGTACTATTGTGGTCATGATAGTGGAGAACTGTACTATTGTGGTCATGTTAGTGGAGAACTGCACTATTGTGGTCATGTTAGTGGAGAACTGCACTATTGTGGTCATGTTAGTGGAGAACTGCACTATTGTGGTCATGTTAGTGGAGAACTGTACTATTTGGTCATGATAGTGGAGAACTGTACTATTGTGGTCATAATATTGGAAGACTGTACTATTGTGGTCATGATAGTGGAGAACTGTACTATTGTGGTCATGATAGTGGAGAACTGCACTATTGTGGTCATGATAGTGGAGAACTGTACTATTGTGGTCATAATAGTGGAGAACTGTACTATTGTGGTCATAATATTGGAAGACTGCACTATTGTGGTCATGATAGTGGAGAACTGTACTATTGTGGTCATGATAGTGGAGAACTGTACTATTGTGGTCATAATATTGGAAGACTGCACTATTGTGGTCATGATAGTGGAGAACTATACTATTGTGGTCATGATAGGGGAGAACTGTACTATTGTGGTATTAGCATGATGATAGTCTTGACCTAAGCCAATTGTGTTAGCGTCTGTTTCTTGAAATTTTGGTGAACTATTTGCCGCCTCTGAAGTCACGTGTTACGTTTTACGCGCGCGCATTACATTTTACGTACCGAACAACTGGTGATTTACGCTGTAAAACTAAGAAACCTTGACACTTTTATTATAGCACGGTTAACAAATAGAGGTCTTACGTTACACTCGTCGGCTGGTGGACTAATCCACCGGTCAGTTATATGTATGTATATTGTTATTGTATTGTTCTGGACCCAGCTGTGACTTCGTTTTTATTGTTAACGGAATGTCTGCGAGAGAAAGACATTTACACAACTGACGCATCAGGCGTATTTTTAAACACTAATACTGTCAGCATTTGCAGTCTAATCACCATTACAAACGACATGCCTTAGTGATCTATAGTGACTGGCAATTGTACCAGTCGTCAAGTATTGTTTTGTATTAGCGGCCTCGAGACTCGTTGGGGATAACATATCAACCAGAAAACGAAACTGTGCGCGGGAAGAAAGGCAAATAAGTGAAATGCAATTGATTGGTTTCGTACAAACCAAACAAACAATAATACATGGTCGTGTAGGCTAGACAAGTCATAACACGACTTTCATTGGACAGTTACATAATGCAAGGTCAGAGAAGGACATTGTTTGAAAACAAAGACAGTGTTCCGTGAAGGTCTCGCGCAACAGACATGGTGACATGAGTCGGGCTTTTGGCGAGTTCGACTGGAAAAACACAAGAAGCACAAAGTCAAGCCGACAGTGCTCAACGGATACAGTGTTCAACGGGTACAGTGCCTCAACGGGTACAGTGCCTCAACGGGTACAGTGCTCAACGGGTACAGTGCTCAACGGGTACAGTGCCTCAACGGGTACAGTGCCTCAACGGGTACAGTGCCTCAACGGGTAGTGCTCAACGGGTACAGTGCCTCAACGGGTACAGTGCTCAACGGGTACAGTGCCTCAACGGTACAGTGCCTCAACGGGTACAGTGCTTCAACGGGTACAGTGTCTCAACGGGTACAGTGCCTCAACGGGTACAGTGCTTCAACGGGTACAGTCTACCGGGTCTGGTAAAGGGGTTACGTTCGCAACGGGTACATTTTCAACCGGACAGTGTTAAACGGTACAGTGCAACGGGTAAGTGCTCATTTGTTATAGTGGCTCAACGGGTAGAGTCTTCTTACACTCGTGGCTAGGTACAGTGCTTCAAGGGGTCAGTTATCAATGGTTATTGTTATTATTGGGCCAGTGGATCTACGTTTCATTGCCCCAACGGGTACAGCTTCAACGGGTACAGCATTAGCGTTTAAAGCCTAAACGGGTACATTGCCTCAACGGGTACACCTCAAGGGGACAGTTTTTCATCGGGTACATGCGCAATGGGGTACAGTGTCTCAATGGGTTTTGTGTTCAACGGGTCGAGTGCTCTTGGGGTACAGTCCCCAAAACGGGTACAGTGTCAACGGGTACAAGGCAAAACGGGTACAGTGCCTTATTGGTTCGTGCTCAACGGGTACAGTGCATCAACGGGTACAGTGGCTAACGGGTACAGCCTCTACGGTTACAGTGCCTAACGGGTAAGTCCAACGGGTACAGTGCATAAACGGTACAGTGCCTGAAGGTTCGTGCCTCAACGGGTACATGCGCCCGGGTTTTGTGCCTCGACTGGTACAGTGCACAAGGGTACAGTGCTTCAACGGTACAGTGCTCAACGGGTACAGTGCCTCAACGGGTACAGTGCTCAACGGGTACAGTGCCTCAACGGGTACAGTGCCCAACGGGTACAGTGCCTCAACGGGTACAGTGCCTCAACGGGTACAGTGCTCAACGGGTACAGTGCTTCAACGGGTACAGTGCCTCAACGGGTACAGTGCCTCAACGGGTACAGTGCCTCAACGGGTACAGTGTCAAGGGTACAGTGCCGAGACTGAGTCTTGGCGAAAGCAAGCAGATTATCGGAATGTTGGAGGCATGATATTGGTATTCTCCCGTAATCAGCAGTTTCACCCGATGTGTCGCCTTTAGAGCTCGTGTAGGGTGTGTAGGGGGAATGGAACGTTGTCTCGTCTGCAGCATCCGCCATCAAAATTAATGTTCACGAACTTTCCAGGGATTTCCTAAGGGTACGGGGTGACATTCCACAAAAAATCCATTTCATTATCCAATGAGGCGCCGACGCACTGCAGTGGTTGATGCGGCCAGAGACCGCGCCTGTTATCAATGTTCAACTTTGCCGCTGAAACGTTTACCGTGAAGACAAGGCATAGGGTCTAAATGACAAAGCCACCGTGTTGTCAGGTTATGATAATGGGGTACATGTTACACTGACATGTATACTCAATATGATAACGTAAATACATATTACTTAATATGATTAAATAGTTATATTACAATAAATAAATATGAAAGTGGATACGTTATACATTAACACATTTGTGTGCTGTTAGATTGTAGACACTGGGAAACATAGGCAAGAATCGACGTCAATGTCATTTCCGGAGTTTAGTCGTATACAGCCAACAGCCCTGCTCGCTTCGGACATCAACCAGTCTATTCCTCGCTTTGGGTTTGATCACTGTTAAGCACGAAAAAGGCAAATTCACAGAGCACCTATTTGTGAACATAACTAGAGGTCGCATTGCTACTGTGTCCCTCATCTTAAACCAAACCTCGACCAGAGTTATAGATTCATAAATTCCATGTACCATTTTGGCTTCACCATCACGGCATAAGTCCAAAAGGTCTTATTGGACATGGTCGTCATTTACAGCTAGGGTCAATTTGACATCGAAATAAATTTTGAATAAGACCAACGAGCCTTTGAAACCGGGGAATACTGGAAATTGTGAGCCCAATTTCATCTTGAATTTGAGCGAGTCTGTACAAATCATGTCTTACATCGCGCCGAGATCCAGCGAAACTCTTCTGCAAACCGTGCCTGTGTAGAAAGACAGAAAATGGGACATATCCACTTTCATGCCACAAAGATCAAGTGTGTCTTTGACAAACGTTTCTATGTTGCCTCGATGACGGGCATCTGTCGACCCTGAACGATGCATTGAATCTGCCAAAAACGATCCACTATATACGCAAACGACAGCAGCCACGCCGTATATTATCGATGTACTGTAGGTATAACTAGCCAGTTTCTGGAACATTTTCTCTGACTGTTTAAGAATACCTTGAACATGCTCCTATGTTTTTTTTCGTGATAGATATACTGGTCTTACATTATATTTTACCCATGGCCTGCGAAATGTGACAGATTACAATCCCATTTTGTAGACTGACACAGGCAGACATCTCACGACCACTATGGCTATGGTAGCCCGCCCGCGACCCCCCAACAGTAACAGTCTTGATGTTGTTAGGCAGCGCCCGCCACGACGATTTCGCCCACTGTATAGTCTCAACAGTGGAAAATAGTTCTGTAACCATTATGCGATGATTCAACAGACGCACTATTAGATGACATACAGAAGCATTTAAACGCATTGGAATGCATAGATTAATAGTATACCTCAGCATATTAACGAATAATGCGCAAATGTGTACACTCAGGTTTTAAACATGTTTCCTTTTACAAATTACCATAACGCGATTTCACGACAGCAACAACTAAACGTTATATCTACGACACATCGAGTCTCTCTCAGCGACGCACGGCTGTAGGCTGTTATGACACATAAACATATTTGACAACAACGACATTGACAACAACACGTGTGACAATAACACTGGTAACAACACTCTGACAACGCGCATCCTTATAGTCCTGTGTCTTCCCGTTAAAGCTACTGCCAGTTGTAGTTATTTTTTTACTAACTGATTTTGTATGGATTAAGACATGTCAACATCTGATCAAACAGTCATCCTCTGCCATGCCTCTATCAATGGTGTAGCGGTAGAGTGCAATGGCTCAGGGTACAACTTCGGATTATCGACTAAGAGAACCCGGTTTAAAATCCTGTGCTGCGGTGCTAAAACAATGGGCAAGTTTTTTTCACTCTACCATGGTCCAGTTCACTCAGCTGTATAAATGAGTACCTGGTTATAGACAATGGTGGATATGTGTACGTGCAGCCTTCGCGCATTAATTGTAGCATATGGCTGGAGAAGTTGAGACGGTGTCTGGATGAACAGGTCTGCCTGGGAAGTAAAGTGTAACAGAGGTTTGAGCAGTCCTGAGGACCGGATACTGCGCTATATAAGAACTTACCTTTTTATATATTTAACAAACCTTAGAAGTAGCTGTAACTGGAATAGTTTCAGTGCTAACTTAGTTGCTCTCTTAACTGTTGCCGTAATGGGGAAGACGTATAGCCATGACGGGAAGTAGCTATGACGGGAAGTATAGCTATCACGGGTCAAGTTGACGACAACACTTGCAACAACTCACCGCCTTGTAGTCGGCGATGGCCCTAGAGCCCGTCTCGAGGTCGACCATAGCGAAGCGCTTGCGAGCGTAGTCGTAGTTCACGAGCACGTCGTTGCGCGCGATGTTCGAGCGGCCGCCCGTCAGGTCGAACTCCCTCTCCGTGCTCGACAGCACGCCCGTCCACTGGTTCGGCACGCACCGACAAGTCGAGGTCGGGTCCTTGTCGATGGGCGAGGCCGAGGCCAGCGCCAGGCACGCGCTCAACACCAGTAGCTTCATCCTCGGTCTCAGCGTGATCTCCACTCGCTTGATCTTTGCCAATGGTCGGCCTGTTTCGTCTCCTAAGACGACCGGACGGTTCCTTTGTCGTCGCAGCGTCTCTTCGGTACTAATAACCCGACCGTTGGTTCGTCACCAACACTTGTAAGTATGACAAAATGTATCAATGCGTGTGCACGCAATCGGTGTTGTTGCAGATGAATGTTCAGTGGTTGAGAAGGGACGGTTTGACTCGGAGAGATGAGGACGAGCCGGGAGCGTTGTTATATAGCGAGACCCGCGGGCGGGCGGTGGCCGACAGACGCCTGTAGAGCCAATTAGAGGCGCCGGTAAACGCCGCATCGTTGATGGCTGGATACGTCACCAAGAGATGACAACGGCAGCGAACACGTTGTTGTTGTCACAACCACGAGACGATGTAGTGGCAAGATCTTTCAAATGACTCGATTACTATTACATCTAGCTCATCGGCGCCCAATAAAAAGGATGGCAAATGTCACCATTACTCTCTTATGAACGCAATAGGGCCTGTAAGTGGGTCACGATACATGGCGTGACTCCGCGCGACTGCTGGAGCTTATTGGGGACTAAGCGAGACTAATTGGGGACTGGACACAAGAATACTATTCTAACGATGGATGACAGTTGTAGCTTCCGACTGATGAATACTAGGAAAATCAGTTCATAAATATCTTGTGTTATACGTTTCTTATCTTAAATGTCCGATATAATATTGAGTTTATCACACTATCATAGACACATAGCGATTTACGTAGTGCAGATAATAGACATGATGTTAGGATTTAGCCTTAGGCTTAGGCCGCGTATGTGTCTTTTACGGGATTTGCGTTTTACATTGCTGTACGTTGTGGTTTCGATAAGCTCTTATATTTGACAAGTTGTCTAAATGCACATAATCAAAACATATGTATACGTTTGGCCCAAACAGGTTGTACTGCGCGAAAACTGGCACCCTTCATTATTAGTCAGGATCGCCATACACAAGTACTTGCCGCTGTTGCCATTGCAACCACCATAATAATCGATTAAAATATTCATGATTTCCGTGATCATTGTCACCGGCAAAATGTTCCACTGCTTCTGCTTGTAATAATCCTTCGGACAATATAACTGAAATACGCTATTTCGGAACAGTTCGATTATTATGACCAAAACAAAACAAAGTTCTATCTATACGTTAACATGGAGTATATGGACCTCCTGCCCCCAACTGCCCCCAACTGCCCCCAGCCTCATTTTCGCGTGCGAGACTTGCACGCCCTATATCGTTCACGTGACCACCTCATTTCTGCTGTCGTTAATTCCGACATTGCGCGCTGCAGTCAACGTGTTTTAACGACTACACTACAGATAACTCTTTGTCTTCAAACACATAGTCAATTGGCATGTCTGAGGTCAAAGAAAAAGCGAAACAATAGAACAAGGTCAAACATATTGACATTAAACTGAACATTACAGCCATACTTTGGTGGCAGTAAACAGAAACTGAACAATGCCATATATACTTTGGCAGTAAAACAACGCCGCGCAACCAACTCTAATCCTTTTACAGATACCGATACTTTAGTACCGTGAACGACCTACAATCATTTTGTGTGTCAGCTTGGAACTGTGTGGTGCTGATACTTCCACGACCTAACTCCATGTCTTCGAAAGTTGCTGAAGACGAGAGACGGAACAAAACAGCCACAGCCGAGATGGTCTAGTCTTATGACCAGAATGCCCAGACCCGCGCCTGCCAATGACGGCATGTTACCATGAGACAACTACAAGGGCGTTAGAGCACTAGCGAGTGGGTGACGCCTTAGCTAGACGAACACTTACTGGGAATTAATTCATTAGCTGTTGATTTACGAGACGAGAGCTGGACCTGAGCAAGTCGCGAAGCTCGTCAAAAAAATTTAATCATATTCGTTCGACTGTTCCGGCATTTTCTTGACACGCTCAGAATGGCAGTAAACAGCGTTATGAAGACAAACGGTGCCGTTGATACGGTTGTGTAATCAACACGGAGAATGCTAAGTGCACGGCAAACGTCTAACATCGGTATCGTAAAACGCATATCCAGGCAATCGCGCATAGGCCCTCAGATACCAAACATCGTGTTGACAAACCGTCTGACGTATTACGTACTACGTTCCTGCCTACGTCTAACGTCTCCTCTCTTATTACGTACTAAGTTCCCGCCTACGTCTAACGTCTCCTCTCTTATTACGTACTACGTTCCTGCCTACGTCTAACGTCTCCTCTCTTATTACGTACTACGTTCCTGCCTACGTCTAACGTCTCCTCTCTTATTACGTACTACGTTCCCGTCTACGTCTAACGTCTCCTCTCTTATTACGTACTACGTTCCCGCCTACGTCTAACGTCTCCTCTCTTATTACGTACTACGTTCCCGCCTACGTCTAACGTCACCTCTCTTATTACGTACTACGTTCCTGCCTACGTCTAACGTCTCCTCTCTTATTACGTACTACGTTCCTGCCTACGTCTAACGTCTCCTCTCTTATTACGTACTATGTTCCTGCCTACGTCTAACGTCTCCTCTCTTATTACGTACTACGTTCCTGCCTACGTCTAACGTCTCCTCTCTTATTACGTACTACGTTCCCGCCTACGTCTAACGTCTCCTCTCTTATTACGTACTACGTTCCCGCCTACGTCTAACGTCTCCTCTCTTATTACGTACTACGTTCTTGCCTACGTCTAACGTCTCTTTTATTACGTACTACGTTCCTGCCTACGTCTAACGTCTCCTCTCTTATAACGTACTACGTTCCTGCCTACGTCTAACGTCTCCTCTCTTATTACGTACTACGTTCCCGCCTACGTCTAACGTCTCCTCTCTTATTACGTACTACGTTCCCGCCTACGTCTAACGTCTCCTCTCTTATTACGTACTACGTTCTTGCCTACGTCTAACGTCTCTTTTATTACGTACTACGTTCCTGCCTACGTCTAACGTCTCCTCTCTTATTACGTACTACGATCCTGCCTACGTCTAACGTCTCCTCTTTTATTACGTACTACGTTCCTGCCTACGTCTAACGTCTCCTCTCTTATTACGTACTACGTTCCTGCCTACGTCTAACGTCTCCTCTCTTATTACGTACTACGTTCCCGCCTACGTCTAACGTCTCCTCTCTTATTACGTACTACGTTCTTGCCTACGTCTAACGTCTCTTTTATTACGTACTACGTTCCTGCCTACGTCTAACGTCTCCTCTCTTATTACGTACTACGTTCCTGCCTACGTCTAACGTCTCCTCTCTTATTACGTACTACGTTCCTGCCTACGTCTAACGTCTCCTCTCTTATTACGTACTACGTTCCTGCCTACGTCTAACGTCTCCTCTCTTATTACATACTACGTTCCCGCCTACGTCTAACGTCTCCTCTCTTATTACGTACTACGTTCCTGCCTACGTCTAACGTCTCCTCTGTTATTACGTACTACGTTCCTGCCTACGTCTAACGTCTCCTCTCTTATTACGTACTACGTTCCCGCCTACGTCTAACGTCTCCTCTCTTATTACGTACTACGTTCCCGCCTACGTCTAACGTCACCTCTCTTATTACGTACTACGTTCCTGCCTACGTCTAACGTCTCCTCTCTTATTACGTACTACGTTCCTGCCTACGTCTAACGTCTCCTCTCTTATTACGTACTACGTTCCTGCCTACGTCTAACGTCTCCTCTCTTATTACGTACTACGTTCCCGCCTACGTCTAACGTCTCTCCTATTACGTACTACGTTCCCGCCTACGTCTAACGTCACCTCTCTTATTACGTACTACGTTCCCGCCTACGTCTAACGTCTCCTCTTTTATTACGTACTACGTTCCTGCCTACGTCTAACGTATCCTCTCTTATTACGTACTACGTTCCCGCCTACGTCTAACGTCTCCTCTCTTATTACGTACTACGTTCCCGCCTACGTCTAACGTCTCCTCTCTTATTACGTACTACGTTCCCGCCTACGTCTAACGTCACCTCTCTTATTACGTACTACGTTCCCGCCTACGTCTAACGTCTCCTCTCTTATTACGTACTACGTTCCTGCCTACGTCTAACGTATCCTCTCTTATTACGTACTACGTTCCCGCCTACGTCTAACGTCTCCTCTCTTATTACGTACTATGTTCCTTTAAGCCAACGACTCCCTCTGCAGCATTACGCACACGTTCTTGCCCCGTTAACGTCTTCTCTCTTATTACGGCCTTACGCTCTCTTCATCAGCCTCCTACATGCATTTACGATCACGCCTAAATCTAAACGTCTCTCTTTTCTTCCTTTACGTACCACGTTATATGCCGTCAACGTATCTCACATTACGTACACATTCTGCCTACGTCTAACGTCTCCTCTCTTATTACGTACTACGTTCCTGCCTACGTCTAACGTCTCCTCTCTTATTACGTACTACGTTCCCGCCTACGTCTAACGTCTCCTCTCTTATTACGTACTACGTTCCCGCCTACGTCTAACGTCTCCTCTCTTATTACGTACTACGTTCTTGCCTACGTCTAACGTCTCTTTTATTACGTACTACGTTCCTGCCTACGTCTAACGTCTCCTCTCTTATTACGTACTACGTTCCTGCCTACGTCTAACGTCTCCTCTCTTATTACGTACTACGTTCCTGCCTACGTCTAACGTCTCCTCTCTTATTACGTACTACGTTCCTGCCTACGTCTAACTTCTCCTCTCTTATTACGTACTACGTTCCTGCCTACGTCTAACGTCTCCTCTCTTATTACGTACTACGTTCCCGCCTACGTCTAACGTCTCCTCTCTTATTACGTACTACGTTCCCGCCTACGTCTAACGTCTCCTCTTATTACGTACTACGTTCCCGCCTACGTCTAACGTCTCCTCTCTTATTACGTACTACGTTCCCGCATACGTCTAACGTCTCCTCTCTTGTTACGTACTACGTTCCTGCCTACGTCTAACGTCTCCTCTCTTATTACGTACTACGTTCCTGCCTACGTCTAACGTCTCCTCTCTTATTACGTACTACGTTCCTGCCTACGTCTAACGTCTCCTCTCTTATTACGTACTACGTTCCTGCCTACGTCTAACGTCTCCTCTCTTATTACGTACTACGTTCCGCCTACGTCTAACGTCTCCTCTCTTATTACGTACTACGTTCCCGCCTACGTCTAACGTCTCCTCTCTTATTACGTACTACGTTCCCGCCTACGTCTAACGTCTCCTCTCTTATTACGTACTACGTTCCTGCCTACGTCTAACGTCTCATCTCTTATTACGTACTACGTTACTGCCTACGTTTAACGTCTCCTCTTTTATTACGTACTACGTTCCTGCCTAAGTCTAACGTCTCCTCTCTTATTACATACTACGTTCCTGCCTACGTCTAACGTCTCCTCTCTTATTACGTACTACGTTCCTGCCTACGTCTAACGTCTCCTCTTTTATTACGTACTACGTTCCTGCCTACGTCTAACGTCTCCTCTCTTATTACGTACTACGTTCCTGCCTACATCTAACGTCTCCTCTCTTATTACGTACTACGTTCCTGCCTACGTCTAACGTCTCCTCTTTTATTACGTACTACGTTCCTGCCTACGTCTAACGTCTCCTCTCTTATTACGTACTACATTCCTGCCTACGTCTAACGTCTCCTCTCTTATTACGTTCTACGTTCCTGCCTACGTCTAACGTCTCCTCTCTTATTACGTTCTACGTTCCTGCCTACGTCTAACGTCTCCTCTCTTTATTACGTACTACGTTCCTGCCTACGTCTAACGTCTCCTCTCTTATTACGTACTACGTTCCTGCCTACGTCTAACGTCTCTTCTCTTATTACGTACTACGTTCCCCTACGTCTAACGTCTCCTCTCTTATTACGTACTACGTTCCTGCCTACGTCTAACGTCTCCTCTTTTATTACGGACTACGTTATTGCCTACGTCTAACGTCTCCTCTCTTATTACGTACTACGTTCCTGCCTACGTCTAACGTCTCCTCTCTTATTACGTACTACGTTCCTGCCTACGTCTAACGTCTCCTCTCTTATTACGTACTACGTTCCTGCCTACGTCTAACGTCTCCTCTCTTGTTACGTACTACGTTCCTGCCTACGTCTAACGTCTCCTCTTGTTACGTACTACGTTCCTGCCTACGTCTAACGTCTCCTCTCTTATTACGTACTACATTCCTGCCTACGTCTAACGTCTCCTCTCTTATTACGTTCTACATTCCTGCCTACATCTAACGTCTCCTCTTATTACGTTCTACATTCCTGCCTACGTCTAACGTCTCTCTCTTATTACGTACTACGTTCCTGCCTACGTCTAACGTCTCCTCTCTTATTACGTACTACGTTCCTGCCTACGTCTAACGTCTCCTCTCTTACTACGTACTACGTTCCTGCCTACGTCTAACGTCTCCTCTCTCTTATTACGTTCTACGTTCCTGCCTACGTCTAACGTCTCCTCTTTTATTACGGACTACGTTATTGCCTACGTCTAACGTCTCCTCTTCTTATTACGTACTACGTTCCTGCCTACATCTAACGTCTCCTCTCTTATTACGTACTACGTTCCTGCCTACGTCTAACGTCTCCTCTCTTGTTACGTACTACGTTCCTGCCTAGTCTAACGTCTCCTCTCTTGTTACGTACTACGTTCCTGCCTACGTCTAACGTCTCCTCTCTTATTACGTACTACGTTCCTGCCTACGTCTAACGTCTCCTCTCTTATTACGTACTACGTTCCTGCCTACGTCTAACGTCTCCTCTCTTATTACGTACTACGTTCCTGCCTACGTCTAACGTCTCCTCTCTTATTACGTACTACGTTCCCGCCTACGTCTAACGTCTCCTCTCTTATTACGTACTACGTTACTGCCTACGTCTAACGTCTCCTCTCTCTTATTACGTACTACGTTCCTGCCTAAGTCTAACGTCTCCTCTCTTATTACGTACTACGTTCCTGCCTACGTCTAACGTCTCCTCTCTTATTACGTACTACGTTCCTGCCTACGTCTAACGTCTCCTCTTTTATTACGTACTACGTTCCTGCCTACGTCTAACGTCTCCTCTCTTATTACGTACTACGTTCCTGCCTACGTCTAACGTCTCCTCTCTTATTACGTACTACGTTCCTGCCTACGTCTAACGTCTCCTCTTTTATTACGTACTACGTTCCTGCCTACGTCTAACGTCTCCTCTCTTAATACGTACTACGTTTCCTGCCTACGTCTAACGTCTCCTCTCTTATTACGTTCTACGTTCCTGCCTACGTCTAACGTCTCCTCTCTTATTACGTTCTACGTTCCTGCCTACGTCTAACGTCTCCTCTCTTATTACGTACTACGTTCCTGCCTACGTCTAACGTCTCCTCTCTTATTACGTACTACGTTCCTGCCTACGTCTAACGTCTCCTCTCTTATTACGTACTACGTTCCTGCCTACGTCTAACGTCTCCTCTCTTATTACGTACTACGTTCCCGCCTACGTCTAACGTCTCCTCTCTTATTACGTACTACGTTACTGCCTACGTCTAACGTCTCCTCTCTTATTACGTACTACGTTCCTGCCTAAGTCTAACGTCTCCTCTCTTATTACGTACTACGTTCCTGCCTACGTCTAACGTCTCCTCTCTTATTACGTACTACGTTCCTGCCTACGTCTAACGTCTCCTCTCTTATTACGTACTACGTTCCTGCCTACGTCTAACGTCTCCTCTCTTATTACGTACTACGTTCCTGCCTAACATCTAACGTCTCCTCTCTTATTACGTACTACGTTCCTGCCTACGTCTAACGTCTCCTCTCTTATTACGTACTACGTTCCTGCCTACGTCTAACGTCTCCTCTCTTATTACGTACTACGTTCCTGCCTACGTCTAACGTCTCCTCTCTTATTACGTTCTACGTTCCTGCCTACGTCTAACGTCTCCTCTCTTATTACGTTCTACGTTCCTGCCTACGTCTAACGTCTCCTCTCTTATTACGTTCTACGTTCCTGCCTACGTCTAACGTCTCCTCTCTTATTACGTACTACGTTCCTGCCTACGTCTAACGTCTCCTCTCTTATTACGTACTACGTTCCTGCCTACGTCTAACGTCTCCTCTCTTACTACGTACTACGTTCCTGCCTACGTCTAACGTCTCCTCTCTTATTACGTACTACGTTCCTGCCTACGTCTAACGTCTCCTCTTTTATTACGGACTACGTTATTGCCTACGTCTAACGTCTCCTCTCTTATTACGTACTACGTTCCTGCCTACGTCTAACGTCTCCTCTCTTATTACGTACTACGTTCCTGCCTACGTCTAACGTCTCCTCTTTTATTACGTACTACGTTCCTGCCTACGTCTAACGTCTCCTCTCTTATTACGTACTACGTTCCTGCCTACGTCTAACGTCTCCTCTCTTACTACGTACTACGTTCCTGCCTACGTCTAACGTCTCCTCTCTCTTATTACGTACTACGTTCCTGCCTACGTCTAACGTCTCCTCTCTTATTACGTACTACGTTCCTGCCTACGTCTAACGTCTCCTCTCTTATTACGTACTACGTTCCTGCCTACGTCTAACGTCTCCTCTCTTACTACGTACTACGTTCCTGCCTACGTCTAACGTCTCCTCTCTTATTACGTACTACGTTCCTGCCTACGTCTAACGTCTCCTCTTTTATTACGGACTACGTTATTGCCTACGTCTAACGTCTCCTCTCTTATTACGTACTACGTTCCTGCCTACGTCTAACGTCTCCTCTCTTATTACGTACTACGTTCCTGCCTACGTCTAACGTCTCCTCTTTTATTACGTACTACGTTCCTGCCTACGTCTAACGTCTCCTCTCTTATTACGTACTACGTTCCTGCCTACGTCTAACGTCTCCTCTCTTGTTACGTACTACGTTCCTGCCTACGTCTAACGTCTCCTCTCTTATTACGTACTACGTTCCTGCCTACGTCTAACGTCTCCTCTCTTATTACGTACTACGTTCCTGCCTACGTCTAACGTCTCCTCTCTTATTACGTACTACGTTCCTGCCTACGTCTAACGTCTCCTCTCTTATTACGTACTACGTTCCCGCCTACGTCTAACGTCTCCTCTCTTATTACGTACTACGTTACTGCCTACGTCTAACGTCTCCTCTCTTATTACGTACTACGTTCCTGCCTAAGTCTAACGTCTCCTCTCTTATTACGTACTACGTTCCTGCCTACGTCTAACGTCTCCTCTCTATTTCGTACTACGTTCCTGCCTACGTCTAACGTCTCCTCTCTTATTACGTACTACGTTCCTGCCTACGTCTAACGTCTCTTTTATTACGTACTACGTTCCTGCCTACGTCTAACGTCTCCTCTCTTATTACGTACTACGTTCCTGCCTACGTCTAACGTCTCCTCTCTTATTACGTACTACGTTCCTGCCTACGTCTAACGTCTCCTCTCTTATTACGTACTACGTTCCTGCCTACGTCTAACGTCTCCTCTCTTATTACGTTCTACGTTCCTGCCTACGTCTAACGTCTCCTCTCTTATTACGTTCTACGTTCCTGCCTACGTCTAACGTCTCCTCTCTTATTACGTACTACGTTCCTGCCTACGTCTAACGTCTCCTCTCTTATTACGTACTACGTTCCTGCCTACGTCTAACGTCTCCTCTCTTATTACGTACTACGTTCCTGCCTACGTCTAACGTCTCCTCTCCTATTACGTACTACGTTCCCGCCTACGTCTAACGTCTCCTCTCTTATTACGTACTACGTTACTGCCTACGTCTAACGTCTCCTCTCTTATTACGTACTACGTTCCTGCCTTAGTCTAACGTCTCCTCTCTTATTACGTACTACGTTCCTGCCTACGTCTAACGTCTCCTCTCTTATTACGTACTACGTTCCTGCCTACGTCTAACGTCTCCTCTCTTATTACGTACTACGTTCCTGCCTACGTCTAACGTCTCCTCTCTTATTACGTACTACGTTCCTGCCTACGTCTAACGTCTCTCTTATTACGTACTACGTTCCTGCCTACGTCTAACGTCTCCTCTCTTATTACGTACTACGTTCCTGCCTACGTCTAACGTCTCCTCTTTTATTACGTACTACGTTCCTGCCTACGTCTAACGTCTCCTCTCTTATTACGTTCTACGTTCCTGCCTACGTCTAACGTCTCCTCTCTTATTACGTTCTACGTTCCTGCCTACGTCTAACGTCTCCTCTCTTATTACGTTCTACGTTCCTGCCTACGTCTAACGTCTCCTCTCTTATTACGTACTACGTTCCTGCCTACGTCTAACGTCTCCTCTCTTATTACGTACTACGTTCCTGCCTACGTCTAACGTCTCCTCTCTTACTACCTTACTACGTTCCTGCCTACGTCTAACGTCTCCTCTCTTATTACGTACTACGTTCCTGCCTACGTCTAACGTCTCCTCTTTTATTACGGACTACGTTATTGCCTACGTCTAACGTCTCCTCTCTTATTACGTACTACGTTCCTGCCTACGTCTAACGTCTCCTCTCTTATTACGTACTACGTTCCTGCCTACGTCTAACGTCTCCTCTTTTATTACGTACTACGTTCCTGCCTACGTCTAACGTCTCCTCTCTTATTACGTACTACGTTCCTGCCTACGTCTAACGTCTCCTCTCTTACTACGTACTACGTTCCTGCCTACGTCTAACGTCTCCTCTCTTATTACGTACTACGTTCCTGCCTACGTCTAACGTCTCCTCTTTTATTACGGACTACGTTATTGCCTACGTCTAACGTCTCCTCTCTTATTACGTACTACGTTCCTGCCTACGTCTAACGTCTCTTCTCTTATTACGTACTACGTTCCTGCCTACGTCTAACGTCTCCTCTCTTATTACGTACTACGTTCCTGCCTACGTCTAAAGTCTCCTCTCTTATTACGTACTACGTTCCTGCCTACGTCTAACGTCTCCTCTCTTATTACGTACTACGTTCCTGCCTACGTCTAACGTCTCCTCTTTTATTACGTACTACGTTCCTGCCTACGTCTAACGTCTCCTCTCTTATTACGTACTACGTTCCTGCCTACGTCTAACGTCTCCTCTCTTATTACGTACTACGTTCCTGCCTACGTCTAACGTCTCCTCTCTTATTACGTACTACGTTCTTGCCTACGTCTAACGTCTCTTTTATTACGTACTACGTTCCTGCCTACGTCTAACGTCTCCTCTCTTATTACGTACTACGTTCCCGCCTACGTCTAACGTCTCCTCTCTTATTACGTACTACGTTCCTGCCTACGTCTAACGTCTCCTCTCTTATTACGTACTACGTTCCTGCCTACGTCTAACGTCTCCTCTCTTATTACGTACTACGTTCCCGCCTACGTCTAACGTCACCTCTCTTATTACGTACTACGTTCCTGCCTACGTCTAACGTCTCCTCTCTCTCTCCAAGTTACTATCGCTAAATGGTGAATGGCAACTCTACAACGAAGCGAACTGTCTTCTTCTTCTTCTCCGTCTTCTCTCAGACTTTGCAGGGCGTTTGTGAGTCCACTACAGGTTACACATTTACCCCCTGTGTGGGATCTTTTACTTCCCCTGACGTAGACACGTGATAGAAGGGACCGCCGGCTTTTAGTGTGTCCTCCGAAAGACACAGGCAAATGTGGGGTGAACGAAATTGCCTAAGTTTCGAAACGGCGGCAGGTGGGATTGAAACCTCGATTGACAGTCCGGCGCTCTACCGCGCGACCACCGCTCGCCTCCCCTTGCACCGACACTGTCCTAATTACTTGTATGATAGCTTCAAATGGTTATCACGCAGGTATTAGAAGGTAAGCATTATGACCAACATAGACGCGGCTTAATCTGACCATGAATTGTCCTGTGCAAATCCTGGTAAATAGACATACTAAATAGTCTTTAGTGTAATAGATATTTATCTCAGCAAAATATACATATATAGAACAATAACTTGGGGAACTAGTTTATGCGTTCAAACAAGTTAAATATCGATCTGTCTTCTATTAGCTATCATATAGGAGCTGGTGCACCCCCCTCCCCGGTGTGACTTAATGCTTTCTATCACGCACACAGTTCTCGCTCAATCTCGGGCATCTCGTCGTTTAGTACACTCAAATAATCAATTTTAAGTTTTGACCCCATCCGTGTGAGGGCGCTGTATGTCCGAAGTGGTCCATCTCTAATGTATTAGCTCTGCTGGTTAGTTTGCAGGATTGACGTAATGTCCCAGCGTCATATGGGTGCATCTGCATGTAATCGCCTGCACGTTGTGGACATCAATGGAAACAGACAAGTTCCGGGAAGACTTAGCATCGTGTACTTACAAGTAGTGCAGTTTCAGCGCGCGTGTCCGGGTTTAATTTCCGTAATTATCATCAACGGTACAATGCCCGTGAGAGCGACGCGAGTCGCCACGGACGGCGACAGGAAATTGGAGTGGACACTGGCCGCTGCTGGGCGCCGTCGTCCACGTGTCACAACAACGGACTGGCGAGAAGATTGAAGGGTTAGGTTCGAAGTGACATTTCGAAATGTGATCACTGGCTTTTCTACGTTTGCTTTGACCTTTCATAAAGGGAAACTTTGGGACCCGAAATTGATTCTTCCGTGTCACAAATTATAATGAGATGGGATTCTTGGATAACTTTAGACTTTATGTAACCTTGTTAATATAATTATCTCACGTAATTATATGCCGTTATTTCCTTAGAATTATGATTCATTAATCACTAGTAACTATGTCACACACGGATAACATAGGCGTATTGAGCCGAAACAGGACACTCCACGGGCTACTTGGAACACGAAAGGATTCTTTTTGATATATTATTAGGGACTTTGGTGATTAATAAAAGATAATTCTAATAAAATGCAGGCACAGGGTTACATGAAACAGTTACAGTTATCAAATATTGTGTACTGTTCAGAGAGTTTAATAGTTTCAAAGAATCCCTTTTCGTTAATTTGTGACATGAAAGAATCCCTTTCGTGTCCCCAAGAATCCCTTTAACGAGTGACCCCGAAGATCCACCATGAGCAGATGGTTCGTTCTGATTGGTGTTTAAAACGGGGTAAAAGCGTCCCAGACGGAAGTGTGTTAGTGCGTGTGTCCGTGCGTGTGTACGTGTGGCCTGTCATTGATCACTAAAGTTGACAGCTTCAAGCCGAAGAGGACAGCTAAAAAAAGAATACGTGCAGGCCTTGACAGAACTTACTAGACCGTCATCCCTGTGGGTGACGTTTAGTTCTATGTCTTGTGTTTAGGATCAGTTGGAAGAGTGACACGTTTAGACGTTTCACCTTTGTTCACCTCACACGCGTGTAATGTGACTTGTTCCAAATGACGCATAACTCGACTCGAGAGTGAACGACAATATTTTCTCTGCAGTAAGCAGCAGCACGACTGTGTTATAACAATACATATACACATACACATACACATACACATACACATACACATACACATACACATACACATACACATACACATACACATACACATACACATACACATACACATACACATACACATACACATACACATACACATACACATACACATACACATACACATACACATACACATACACATACACATACACATACACATACACATACACATACACATACACATACACATACACATACACACATACACATACACATACACATACACATACACACATACACATACACATACACATACACATACACATACACATACACATACAATACACATACACATACACATACACATAACTCACTATTTTTTCTCTCTCTCCCACACACACACACGCACACACAACACACACATACATACACACATATCTCCCTTTCTTCTCTCTCTCTCCACACACACACGCCCGCGCGCGCACACACGCACCGCGCACGCCACGCGCACGCGCACAGCGCACGCGCACGCCACGCGCAGCGCGCACGCGCACGCGCACGCGCACGCGCACGCGCACGCGCACGCGCACGCGCAGCGACGCACGCACGCACGCACCGCCACGCACACCACACGCACGCACGCACGCACGCACACACACACACACACACCACACACACGCACACAACGCTTCCTTGGAGCATATGCACTTTTAGCAACTCACAGCATCGCACACGACACGCGTATGGCCATTGGCATTCAGCTTTAATTTATACACAATAGTGCAGGTGGTGACGCAGACGGGTTTACTTCAGCTTCTGGCACAGCACACACAACATGGCTGACCGCACGCCACGCGCACGCACGCCACGCGCCGCCACGCCACGCCCGCACGCCGCACACCCCTGCCACGCACCTGCACGCACGCGCAGCCGCACGCCCGCGCCGCACCGCCATGCGTGCAACGCACACGCACCGCACCGCCCACGCCACGCACCGCCACGCACCACGCACACGCACCGCACACGCCAGCACACGCACACGCACACGCACACACACACACACACACACACACACACACACACTATATCTCACCTCTCTCTCACACACACACGCCCGCGCGCGCAAACACACACGCACACGCACGCGCACGCGCACGCGCACGCGCACGCGCACGCGCACGCGCACGCGCACGCGCACGCGCACGCGCACGACGCGCACGCGCACGCGCACGCACACGCACACGCACACCCCACGCACACGCACACGCACACGCACACGCACACGCACACGCACACGCACACGCACACGCACACGCACACGCACACGCACACGCACACCACACACACACACACACACGCACGCACGCACACACACACACACACACACACACACACACACAACCTTCCTTGGAGATATGTATTTTAAACTAAGCATAAACACGGTATGGCGCATTGGCATTTTTCAGTTTAATTTATACAAATAGTGATGGTGGTGAGAGACGGGGTTTATCTTCAGCTTCTGGCAAACAACAAATGGTGATTACATAGGCTAGGTTCTGTTCAACATCTACTGTTTTTTAATACCACCTCCTTGTAGTATGTTTATAAAACAATTTCTTTTAAACAACACCGACTGTCAAACTATTCAGTAGTCACCGTCGTGGAATTGTGGACAGCTAGCACTACAACAAAACACATCGTGGCTTACATGCATCAGTAAAACCCCGTGATATGTGCTATGTTACGTATAATAGTTAATAATAAAAGATTAGCAGTTAATGTAGCAATAATAGTTATTTTATTCTTATGCATCCATCACGATCCGAACGAAAAACAAACGGACGAATAGTGTTTATAATATGAGGTATTTCTTATCACAATTAGTAGCCTATGTTTCTCGCCGTCAGTAAAGTCTGCACTGCAAGGCCCAAACTATTGCTTAACCGAGTGCGGTTAAAATAACTAACATATGTTTGTCAATATCATTAACGGTTCTTCCACCACGTCCAATATCTTGAATGTGTTATTAACAGTACTCATGGCTGCTTTAGTTTCCTACCAGTTCTGAGGTGTCCGCTTTTATGGAGGATAAACTATGGTGGCGTAGTGAGTGAAACAGCGCAGGCAGTTGAGAGAGAACGTCTGCAGTTTCGATGCGAGGGATATTGCATCTATTCTCCGTTGTTTCAGCTCACCTGGTCTGTTGGACCGTTATAACACCTGTGACTAAGTCTATGTTTCACATTGTTGTGTAAAGGAAAAATTAAATTCAGTGACATTGTGAATTCATAGCACATAAATTTAGATTTGTGGACTATTAAGGTTATGTATTTATTGCATTGCATTGCATTGCATTGCATTGCATTGCATTGCATTGCATTGCATTGCATTGCATTGCATTGCATTGCATTGCATTGCATTGCATTGCATTGCAGCTTTGCACTGCACTGCACTGCACTGCACTGCACTGCACTGCACTGCACTGCACTGCACTGCACTGCACTGCACTGCACTGCACTGCACTGCACTGCACTGCACTGCACTGCACTGCACTGCACTGCACCGCACCGCACACCACGCACCACTGCACTGCACTGCACTGCACTGCACTGCACTGCACGCACTGCACTGCACTGCACTGCATTGCACTGCACTGCACTATATTGTATAAATGAGTCAGCCGTAGGTATGGTTAAACATGTTAGGAAATGTGGCGTGGCTGAATGGTTCCCCCAGAACAGAAGAAGGGTTGCAGTTGGAATGAGCTGGGCTGCCACGCTGAAGTGAGAGTACGACATGCTGGAGACCCACCCGGCCAGGACATACGGCGCAAGGGCCCCTTGTCGCCCGCCATTCCCTGCACAGCGTTTGGCACGTCTACTGCTACTGTTGCCTCGAGACTTTTATAAGACTATTGAAAACCCACCTATTCCGGGCTGTGTATGAAGTGTAGACACCTGTCAGTTTATTTAATTTGTATTTAAATGTTACCTGTTTATTACCTTCTACATTTTTAACATTAATTTTACATAATGTCATACTCATTATTGTATTATCAATATACCATTTATTTTAATAATGATCTTTAGCTAACTTATTTAAATAAAATAATTAATATATATTACTTTTTATAAATATTTTATATATTTTATTTACCTTAACAAACTTAATATTATAATTCTCATGTATACATACTCTGTACAGCGCGTCCGAATGGATATATCTAGATTTATGGCGCTTTATAAATGTTCTTCTTATTAATATTACTCCATAGCCTTGGCGCTGGCCTTTTGAAGGTTAAAAACCATTAGAGCTGCTTCATTGAAATTGAGCGTAGGAATATTACGATTGTTACCGCTGGAAATCAATGTTGTATCGTCAGGGCCATAACGATAAATACCTGTAAATGTATACATTGTCATCGGTAACACCGGAAACCACGTTTAAGCTATTGTACAATTACGACCAAAATCATCCAATTCAGTTAGTATCAAGAAAGACGGCACGTTTAATGCAACAGTATTCATAAGAAATTTAATCTGACGCCGGTATTATGACGTAATTAATGTTATTGTCCTTCGCAGCAACGGCGTTTTTCTCTGCTTTGGTCTAGATGCGAAGAACGTCATAGTTATATGCGATTCAAATATGACGTCATCGTACTGACCCGGAAACGGAGCACAAAAACTTAGCAACAAGGCATACATGCGGAACACGATATCGAAGCACTAGAGGAAAAGTCGGCGGCCATAATGTCGGAGCAGGAACGTGGACGGGGAAAGGAATACGTGAAAACGATGAGTAAGTGCGACTCAGTCGGTAAACTGGGCGATGTTAGGAGTGGGAACGGAGCCGTCCGCTTCACGGATCGCGCCATCAGTCGGCTACATCCACACAGCGTAATCTCCGCGCCACCGCCGTCGGAGGCCGATGACGTCACGATGGTCAGCCCCGACCCGCCGTCCACTGTGTTCAGCTCGCGCCCCGGGAACCTCGCGAGTCCGGAGTCGAGCTATCAGCGCGCCTTCAGCGGCATGTCGCTGCTACCGCGCGGCTGGAATCCAAGTATTCCACCCGACGGTCTGTCGTACCAGGAACGCAGCAGTCAGATCCTGGAAACGCTGCGGGAAGAAGGGATCATATCCCGGGCAGCCAATCGGCGTCTCAACGCTTCCGTCCTCGGTCCTCGGCGGATGTCCAGCGGTTCTCCGGCCAGCAAGACGACGCCGTCGAAAACGTCGCCGAACCTGTCGAAAACACAGGACGACGACGTCCACATCCCGTCGAGAATCCGCGAGAGTCTCTCGCTGAACAACGTGCAGGAGCGCAAGATGGCCGCCTACCAGGACGACCTGATCCGCGGCGTGACGGAGCGCGTGCGAGCGAGCGAGCTCCGTCGGCAGCGGATCCTCACGAAGATGGCCGACAGTCGGCAGGCGATATTCGAGAAGAACGCGATGCGCGTGAAGGCGGTGGAGAAGAACCGGCTGAAGATACGCGAGCGGAAGTTGCAGAAGCTGAAGCGGGACGAAATCCGCCGGAAGCGGATACTGCTACGGCGCAGGTGCAGTGTGCAGACGGGGTCGGCGGAGACGACGTCGACGTCACCGCTCGATGCCATCGTCGGCGCGGGTGGATCCATCGGCAACCACAGCAGATAGGTGCAGTCCGCGCCGTCTAAATAATATGTGTGCCTCTCCCCACTACATCCATCGTCGACGATTTGGCGCACCAACGCGACAACGTTGAACAGCTTCTCGCGTGTGTCGCATCCTCTAGGACAAGACTGGCTCAGCCTGGCAACATTAGCTCTGCAGGCACCACTTTTTACTGTATGTAACGTGCGCCCTTTGATTGTCGCACGGACCGACGTTTTATTTGAGCCGACGCTTTTTATCTACTATGTACACTGTATGTGACGTCACGCAGCTATTCCGCTAAGTTCTCCGTTAGTTGTTACAAGATTATTTTCAAATACATCCGTACGTTTAAATGACACACGACGTCGACATGTTGATTTTCGCGTTAGCGGTATACGCCTTAGGGCCTCATCCTGCGTCCAGAAACCATTGAGCATCATCAGTGCATGTTTACGCTAACTCTGAGGTGTCGTTACCAACATTCACAACCTATCTATCTCTCTATCTCTCTCTTTATATCTCTCCCCCCCTCTCTCTCTATTCAGCCACGTTCACCGTCACTCTTCAGACACGTACGCTATCCGCATCTCTTTCTCTCGACCTCCCGCTCAATCTCTCGCTCTCGCTCTCGCTCTCGCTTCGCTCTCGCTCTCGCTCTCGCTCTCGCTCCCTTCGCCCGCTCTCTCTCTCTCCTCGCTCGCCCTCTCTCCCTTCAGCCACGCTCACCTACTTTACTCTCTTCTGTTGTGCACGCCACCCCCTCTCTCTATATCTCTCTCTTTCTCTCTCTCGCTCTCTCTCTCTTCAGCCACCGTCACTCTTCAGACATGTACACTATCCTCTGCTCGACCTGTCGCCTACTCTCGTCTCTCTCTCTCTCACTCTCACTCTCACTCTCACTCTCACTCTCACTCTCACTCTCACTCTCACTCTCACTCTCACTCTCACTCTCACTCTCACTCTCACTCTCACTCTCACTCTCACTCTCACTCTCACTCTCACTCTCACTCTCTCTCACTCACTCTCATCTCTCACTCTCACTCTCACTCTCACTCTCACCTCACTCTCACTCTCACTCTCACTCTCACTCTCACTCTCACTCTCACTCTCACTCTCACTCTCACTCTCACTCTCACTCTCACTCTCACTCTCTCTCACTCTCACTCTCACTCTCACTCTCACTCTCACTCTCACTCTCACTCTCTCACTTCACTCTCTCTCTCACTCCTCACTCTACTCTCACCTCACCCTCACCTCCTTATCTAATATATATATATATATATATATATATATATATATATATTATATATATATATATATATATATATATATATATATATATATATATATATATATATATATATATATAATATTAGAATTTAATTTTATATGGTGAGAAAATATTGTTGACTATAGTTCAATGCATTTCTAAAATATCACAACACCAGCTAAACTTATGAAATGGAATCCATGTGTGAGCACACAACACTGAACCGACATTACACTAAACTGTGCAAGTAGTGCGTCGGCAAGTGTCAAGGAAGCATATGTTTTGGGTATAATCTTGGCAACATGTTTTACAATCATCTATATAGCATATAGAAGTTAAAAACCCTTGTTGCCATTTTTTCTATATGCTCCCATAGTGATTTATCGGCCATTAAAAAAAATTCGCCATATTTTATTTCGTCTTACGTTAATAACTGTTTCATCTAGAGAAATAATTATGGTGTGTGGATATATGTTCTATGGGACAAGGATTTCAAATAAACAATTTTTTGAATTTTCCGGCTTTCGCGTCCGCCATTTTAAAGATGGCTGTCGTTAATACAAATGTCACAATATCTCAAAACCTACATCACATTGAGCAGTAAAGTTGATGAAATTGGATAGTCTTGTGGATAGCGATATACACCAATGTACATTTTACCTTCACTAACATTAAAATATCCGCCATTTTTTAAGATGACCTCCGGATCAGTCATTTACCCATAATATCTTAAGAACTACGTAATCTAGAGCCAAACAATGGAAGCCAATGTGTAAGGTTTTTAGATATGACTATTTAAATTGTATTACTTTTAACCTTTATTGACTTTCAAATATCCGCCATTTTGTAAAATCCGCTAGTTTAGAAGATGGCGCCCGACAAAATCTAAAAAATTATTATATCCGTAGCTTAAGAACTTCATGATTTAGAGACCAAAAGTTGATGTCAAAATACAACATTTTTAGAAGTAATTATGTGTTGTATTACTTTTGGCTTATCCGTCATTCTAATAGATGGCCCCATCAAACAGTATTATTTCTATATCTTAAGACGGCCTGTTATCCCTGTCTTATGATCTACGTATCGTCGAACCTTGAAGCTGATGTGGAAATATAGATGTTTGGAGGCAACGATATAAAGATGGCTCTTAGATGTTCTGTAAAATGGACAGTGTTGGCCAATTCAAACATTGGTTTATTGATTTCAAAACTATGCTATAGCATATTGAAAACTCCCAATATTTTCATCCACCCCGACCCCACCCCATCCACCATCCACTGCGATTGCACTGCATTGTGAAGCGCATGTTGGCTTTTATGCATGAAAACTGTCTTCCACGAATTTTCACCTGTCTTCTGGAAACTTTCATACTGTTTGATGGGGCAAAATGGGGCTATCGTTTAGAATGACGGATAAGTCAAAAGTAATACAACACATATTACTTCTAAAAAGTTTATATTTTGACATAAACTTTTTGTCTCTAAGCCACGTGGATATTACGCTATGGATATAATACTTTTAGAGATTTTGTCGGGCGCCATCTTAAAAAATGGTGGATATTACAATTTGTAATATCCACCATTTTTTAAGATGGCGCCCGACAAAATCTCTAAAAGTATTATATCCATAGCGTAATATCCACGTGGCTTAGAGACAAACAGTTTATGTCAAAATATTTTGGCGGATATTTTAAAGTCACTAAAGGTTAACAGTAATACAATCTAAATAATAATATCTAAAAACCTTACATCTTGACATCAGTGTTATGGCTCTAGATTACGTAGTTCTTAAGATATGAGTAAATGGCTGATCCGGAGGTCATTTAAAAAACTGGCGGATATGTGAATGTTAATGAAGGTAAAATGTACATTGGTGTATATCGCTATCCACAAAGCTATCCAACGTCATCAACATTACTGCTGAATGTGACGTAGTTTTTGAGATATTATAACATTTGTATTGACTACTGCCATCTCTAAAACTGGCGGACGCGAAAGCCGAAAAATTCCAAAAATGGTTTATTTGAAATCCATGTCCCACAGAACATATATCCACACACCACAATTATTTCTCTAGGTGAAACAGTTATTAACGTACGGCGAAATAAAATTTGGCGGCCATTTTTAAAATGTCCGCTAAATCACTATAGGACCAAATGAAAAAAGGCAACAAGGGTTTTTCAGTTCTATATTTTAAAACGTGTTGCCAAGATTATACCCGAAACATGACAAGATTGAATTATTTGACATTTACCGACGGACTAAAGTGAAAAAAATGGCTTAGAGAAACATTTGACAGTGTTCTTGCATTAAAACACAGTATTGTAACTGAAATCAGTCACAATTGTATTTTATGTTGTTAGAAAACAAATATACATGATCTGACAGGAATATATAATTATTTGTACACGATCTGAAAAAGCATACACAAACTCAATAAATTTATGCATAATCCTACGTTTTACTTTAAAAAAAAAAATATGTGAGTTCAAGGTATATTCGATATTTTCGTTGTGTCATAGTGTGTTTAATAGTTTGTTTGCAGGTACTTTCTCACGTGTTGTGTACACGTATGAAAGTGTGTAATGTACGAGATTATACTGACTGGGTAGTAATATTTGTATTAACTGTTTTTTAGTTATTTGGAAAACATTATATTTAACATTAATGAAAATCGCAAAGAAAAGATTATAACTACAGGTAATACAACGTAACATAAGCATATGTAAATATAAGCAAACTCAGTTTAACAGGTATCTTAACATTGAATGATCACAGTTATTTATACATACATTGAATGTATTATTATTAATATATTTCAGTTGCATTTATTTACTTATTGACGATTGTAGTTTATTTATATAGTAGAAATTATTGTATTTTAGCAATTTACTATGAATAAAATATTTGTGATTCCATGCGTGCTATTAACCCTTTTACAATTATAACAGAACAGTTATTTGGATAAGCGCGATATATGAAATATATAATAATAATTATTATTATAGAATGAATAAACATTAATCATGAAATATGTTAATAGATATTAAAATAAATATATATTTAAAGACACCTTATAAGTCCAAGATATAATTAAGTGTGTTGCCTTGCAGTTACACACAATGCAACGTATACTAAGGACATCCCACATTTGAAATATAAGAGATAATAGTTTTTTTCTTTCAATAATATATGTTTCCGCACGTACAACAAATTAACTAAAGCTTATCGTGAAACGGAGTTGTTGTGTACGAATAAAACAAAATAAAATATGTTTTTAAACAATAAAAGCTATTAAAACATTTGAGTAGTGATACACAATACAATCCTTGAAATTAGTTAATGGTTATAAAATACCTTTAAAATAACAGACTTTGACAGATAAAAGACCGAGAGGGAATCAGGAAGTGGGAGACACTGGGTACATACCGCCTATAGTACAAGCTAATGTAACAACTAAGGCTCGGACACCACATCGGTTGCTCCTTACAACGTTCCATGGCAAAGAACGTCACGATCTTCTTCCTTCACAACTGATCGACTTCCGCCGGAAGTGTTCCTATGGGAGGGTTTTACCTGCCCCAAAGCCCGGTGCGCCAGACAGGATGTGACCCTCCATAGTGCGAGCGTCACTGGTAGACCCTTCCACCACGAGGCGGTCGAAACACTCAGTTGCAATAAAGGTAGCCATTTTATTTGCTTGTATACAATGGATATATCTTTATCCAATGACGTTATTTATGTTGTAGCTTTACATAAAAATTTCTGTTATATGTTATGCTATATCATATGATACATCAAACATGTTAACATGCATAACTATAATCATTAATGTTGACTTCGGCAGATTCATCGTTAGTTATATTCTATAGCGGAAGTTTTCTCCTTCATTAAATTAAATAAGGCTTTATTTTTTACATGCAGATACATAATACAGTACATCCTACAGTGAATAACATAACTCATATTGATAACTTTTGTCTTCCGTATGCGTGGTGGTTTGACTATGCAAGGTAGCAATATAAAATGTCGACAGTATACCACATGGCAATATATGAAATATACTACCAACATTTGCCGTTCTAAATACCACAACAACATTACTCATTTAGTCTACCTTCAGCAATTGTCTGTAGCAGTCGTCGCTCTCTTTTTTGGCGTCTAGTTGTATATCCGAATGTCTGATGACTTCCAAACTGCAACATGTGCAGCTCACTCGAGACCAACTGTCAAACCACGTAGAGCATCCACTGTGTATCGTTTGCTGAACATCACACGATACGCTGCACCTAACCCCATACGAACCATCCATAAACACATGAAGTTGGTCTTGTATTGAAAACCAGGAGAACTGCATTTCGACTACTGATGGCCTGACAATAGTATGATGAGGAAGAAAATCTTCAAGAACAGCTGATAGAGTGGACAGATATTTTCAACTGACATAGACTGAGAGTACGTTTGGAGAAGACGGAGGTAATGTGGGTGGGACATAGAAGGAAAGAGCTGCAAATACACCTGGATGGGAAGAAGCTTAAGCAAAGAAACAGTTTTGTCTACCTGGGGGGAGCGATATATGGGGTTGGCTACTGCCAATCTCAAAAAGGAAAAACCTTTGGGGTATGGCTAGGACGTTGGCGAGGGTGTTCAGTTAAAAAAGGTACACGTAAGTTCTTATATAACACAATATCCAATCCTAAGGTTTGCTGAAAGCGCTTTACACTTTACTTCCATGGCAGACCTGTTCAATCAGACACCATCTGAACTTCTCTGGGAAGCATCCAGCCACATGCTGCAATTAATGCGCGAAGACTGCTCGTACATATCCACCGCTTGTCTATTGCCAGGTACTCATTTATACAGCTGAGTGAATTGGAGCAATGTAGAGTGAAAAAACTTGCCCAATGTTTTAACACTGCAACACAGGATTTGAACCAGGGTCCTCTCAGTTGAACCTGGAGGTCTGAAATGGACTAGTGATTTCCGAATAAAATTACGGCGTGTATATAAGTACGACAGACGCCGATAGAAAGACTTCTGGGAAAGTTATTTCTAATTTCGAAAAATGTGTGAACTTATAGAGCAGGAGTGAATTATCATTTAGGGTGAAGTATACTCTGCAATCTGCGCTGTACAGCTCCATGTGGTACATAGGGAGTCTTACCTCAGTACCAAACAAGGTGGACATTAAAACAAATTGGCATTTCCATTTCTTTCGAACAGCAAGCACGAAGCTTTGAAAGGATAATTACTATTAAACACATTTGTCGACGGAGGTATTAATATTGTAGATATTAGAAGTAAAATAGAACCTCTATTTGTCAAACAAGTTCTTCAATAAATTAAAGAGCATAGAGCCAATTGGACCTTTCTAGCAGTGTATTGGCTGGGAGTATGTAGTTCTGCTCCGCCTTTACCCACCTTAAATGTCATGGTGCTGGTTCACGTCCGGGTAATCTAGTCGGAGTGACAAGCCGTCAATTGATGCCTTCTCGACGACTTTCGATGTAATTCGTATTATTAGCGATATCAGTTCTTTCAAATTAAACCATTACTTAGAACTGTATCAGTTTAGAACATGTCAAATGCGCTTCGTTCGAGTTTGACTTGCTCGGTTGAATGGGCTCGGCGTAGCATAATCGGCACATACATCACAAGTCTCTGCCACGCCTCGCGACCGTCGCCCGGTAAAACAAATTACGCAACATATACTGGAGCGCCAGCGACCGATGTCGCTTCCAGCAACTCGTCTCTTGTTTCGGCCGCATCTATTCACACCTCCAAGTGCTGACCCAGGGAATTATCATCGGGCAACCGGAACGTGTTTACAAATACGCCGAACGCTGATAGAATCGTGTGTATTATTATATGAATACACAGCACGATGTGTACGTGTATATTGAACTTTTCAAATACTGTATATACTCTGCAACTTGACGCATATACAGTAGTCCACTTCTTATATGGCCCCTCGCCATCGGAAGTTCACATACTCCATATATATATATATATATATATATATATATATATATATATATATATATATATATATATATATATATATATATATATATATATATGACTGTTGTTCCTAATCCCGATACCAGTGGAATGGTAGGAATTGCACGCTGCGGGATTGTAAGGGATGTTACTCAATGGTAATGGATGCTAATGGATGGATATTAAGGGATGGCAATGGATGGTAAGGGATGGTAATGGATGATAAGGGATGGGAATGAATAGTAAGGGATGGTAATAGATGGTAATGGGTGGACAATAAGGGATGGTAAAGGGTGGTAATGGATGGTAAGGGATGGTAATGGATGGTAATGGATGGTAAGGGTTGGTAATAGATGGTAATGGGTGGACAATAAGGGATGGTAAAGGGTGGTAATGGATGGTGATGGATGGTAATGGATGGTCATCCCCAAAAGACCCCAGATCTTCTGTCAGGCGTTGACCTTAATGTAACGACAGATCAGCCGCAGATGGACAGTGGCCAGTCAACTGTGTCGTGTGGGGGGGGGGAGATCGCGAAGACGTTAACGATTTCGTCGGATGTCGTCGGATGGGCCCACAAACATCGGAAGAAGGCGGGGTGGGTGAATTGTGCATTTGATACCTGTCATAAAAAAAGTTACAAAAAATTAAACACCGTTGACAGATCCGTTCACTTCTACATCAAAGACAAACTCCAATTCCGGACATAACAATGGACACAATTATTTTGTATATTATACAAAATAATTGTGTCAATTGTTATGTCCGGCATATCATTTTGTTGAATTTATCACATACAACTACAGAGGTTGTTCATTCAACCCGATTGATCCGATGGTTCTCTCACCCGTCTCCGGAACATTGCATTAAAAGCCGAGCTGGTCTTTTCTAGGACATCATGGTGTTTAAAACAACGAATGAATGGGGATTGACATTGGACTATCACACTTCGTGTAACTTACGTACATATCTCAAAGGGACGAAGACTCGTTATAGGTTATAGGAAGATATAGACCTGTAAAGTGTTTGTCAAGGAGTATTTTGGATACCATCACCACTTCGATCGTGCCTATTATATACTGGCCTATCCACATATCTATTGATTGCGAGAAAAACTTCGAAACAAACAGCACACCACTTCTTTGTTTTTTAGTATTGTTTAAAAAGAAATTGTACTTCGAATGAAGAAAAACAGTCAGCAATCAACCAGTCATTTAGATTGGATAACAGCGTTATCCTAGTAAGAGACTTACAGTTGACGAGAGTGCGTAAGTCAAAACCACTGTCGTCAACTGTGCGTATATGCATCTCCTGAAGACGCAGAACTCTAGCGTAATCCGGCACCCAAAGGCTTTTATTTACCTAAGTCACTATTACCTAATGTTGTTTTTCTTTGTCGAATACTCGTATATAACATGTATATAATTATATCCCGGTGGTTGTGGAGTTTTCATCGCGGAGAATTTTGGAGGAAAAATGAGAATATTCTAAATTGTTGTCAAAGCCATGTTATTGTCCGCACAGTACAATGTAAGTGCAGATAGTCTATTTATTAAAATAAATGCACCAGTTAAAGAGATTCTTTAAAGAAATAAAACTGTAATATACGCAAATATAAAATGTTCTCGTACATTGGTCTACTGCTGTGTGTAGAGCAATGTTCCTGCGTACTTTTCATTACTACTGCGAGGCATGGACCACCCACCGTCATCACATCCAATACCTTCAACAGTCCAGTCAATGATGCTTGCGCAAGACCTGACACACCAGATGGCAAGACAAAATAGTCCAACATCGAATCCTGCCTGCAAAGGTGTGGCCGACCAGGCATTGGAAATCTGCATATCAAGAGTCAGCTTCGAATGACTGCACGTGTTGTCCGAGTAGAAGAGAGTGGTGTCCAACTATGGTATACGGACAGCTGAAGCAGACACGGCGTGACGAAGCAAGGCCACTCAAGTGGTGCAGACACACGCTGAAGACCAACGAGAAGAGTTGCTAAATGAACACTACTTGCCGGGAGGTTCACGGCAGTGACTGTCGGAACCAGCTGTGTCAGAGAGTCCTTCGACCGCCACAGAGCTACAGCCGTCCAGGCGAAGACGCGGCGGGGAGCAAAGCTCAACAATTCAAGATTCCATCCTTTTCAGTGTTTCCGACCATGTGGCTCCAAGATCGGTCTTCATTCCCGCACGAGGGCTCACAACAGGTCATGCCCTGTGTGTCTACTGGTCTGTTTACTGACGGGAGAATATCCACCATCCTCATCATCGTCGTCATCATCATTATTATTATCGTCGTCGCCGTCGTCGTCGTCGCATAATATCAATCAATCAATCAATCAATCAGTCAATCAGTCAATCAGTCAGTCAGTCAGTCAGTCAGTCAGTCAGTCAGTCAGTCAGTCAGTCAAGTCAGTCAAGTAAAGTCAGTCATCAATCAGTCAAGTAAAGTCAATCAATCAATCAATCAGTCAAGTCAGTCAGTCAGTCAGTCAGTCAGTCAGTCAGTCAGTCAGTCAGTCAGTCAGTCAGTCAGTCAGTCAGTCAGTCAGTCAGTCAGTCAGTCAGTCAGTCAGTCAGTCAGTCAGTCAGTCAGTCAGTCAGTCAGTCAGTCAGTCAGTCAGTCAGTCAGTCAGTCAGTCAGTCAGTCAGTCAGTCAGTCAGTCAGTCAGCCAGCAGCCAGCCAGCCAGCCAGCCAGCCAGCCAGCCAGTCAGCCAGTCAGCCAGTCAGCCAGTCAGTCAGTCAGTCAGTCAGTCAATCAATCAGTCAAATAATCAATCAATCAATCAACCGATCAATCAATCAACCAAAAATAACTCAATCAACCCAATAATAAATAAATAAATATCAGTTGTTTTGTCTTGATTTGGTTGAGATTCAGACCACCTTACTTGGTCCATTTGTACGTCACCCAGGCTTCCTCCCGGACGTTCGGCGCTTCCATCGTGTCTGACCCAGTGTAAGACGTCTTAGGAGGTCTCAGTGACCGGTCATAGCCACGCCCCGAACAGAAACACTACTTAATATCGGCATCTCTTGCACTTAGCATTAAGGACAGAGCAGGTGTAATTAACGAGAAAGTCAACAGAGCCAAGTTAACGGAAAAGCCCACTGCCGACGTGTCTCGAGCAAGACGCTTGCTGTCTTGTAGTTTTGGACGACACGATATATACGCTCGATTTTCTATGAATTTGCTATATCCACTAATATCTATCAATAAGATAAAAAAACAATATTTAATGGTTTTCCGCTGAATTAACAATATTAAGTAATTTCTAAAAATGGGTAAGTCGCTCACAGATAATGTTGTACAATGAATATTCTCTATAACATCTTGTTTCTTTACATTAACCGAATCGGTAAATAGTTACTCTACAATACTCATATCGGTTCGACGTGTATATTGTTACTGTACAATAATAATCCTATAGATGCTACGTATAAGGTGTTACTCTACAATAATCCCACCGGGTGCTAAGTGTGTGTTTTACTCTATAATAATCCCATCGGATGCTATGTGTGTTTTTTACTCTACAATAATCCCATCGTGTGCTATGTGTGTGTTTTTTACTCTACAATAATCCCATCGTGTGCTATGTGTGTGTTTTACTCTACAATAATCCCATCGTGTGCTATGTGTGTGTTTTACTCTACAATAATCCCATCGGATGCTATGTGTGTGTTTTATTCTACAATAATCCCATCGTGTGCTATGTGTGTGTTTTACTCTACAATAATCCCATCGTGGTGCTATGTGTGTGTTTTACTCTACAATAATCCCATCGGGTGCTATGTGTGTGTTTTACTCTACAATAATCCCATCGGGTGCTATGTGTGTGTTTTTTACTCTACAATAATCCCATCGGGTGCTATGTGTGTGTTACTCTACATAATCCATCGTGCTATGTGTGTGTTTTTCTACAATAATCCCATCGGGTGCTATGTGTGTGTTTCACTCTACACTAATCTCATCGGGTGCTATGTGGTTTTTTGTTCTACAATAATCCCATCGGGTGCTATGTGTGTTTCACTCTACACTAATCTCATCGGGTGCTATGTGGTTTTTTGTTCTACAATAATCCCATCGGGTGCTATGTGTGCGTTTTACTCTACAATAATCCCATCGGGTGCTATGTGTGTTTTTCTCTACAATAATCTCATCGGGTGCTATTGTGTGTTTTACTCTACAATAATCCCATCGGGTGCTATGTGGTTTTTTCCTCTACAATAATCCATCGGGTGCTATGTGTGTTTCACTCTACAATAATCTCATCGGGTGCTATGTGGTTTTTTTACTCTACAATAATCCCATCGGGTGCTATGTGTGTGTTTTACTCTACAATAATCCCATCGGGTGCTATGTGTGTGTTTTACTCTACAATAATCCCATCGGGTGCTATGTGTGTGTTTTTACTCTACAATAGTCCCATCGGGTGCTATGTGTGTGTTTTACTCTACAATAATCTCATCGGGTGCTATGTGTGTGTTTTACTCTACAATAATCCCATCGGGTGCTATGTGTGTGTTTTACTCTACAATAATCCCATCGGGTGCTATGTGTGTGTTTTACTCTATAATAATCCCATCGGGTGCTATGTGTGTGTTTTACTCTACAATAATCCCATCGGGTGCTATGTGTGTGTTTTACTCTACAATAATCCCATCGGGTGCTATGTGTGTGTTTTACTCTACAATAATCCCATCGGATGCTATGTGTGTGTTTTACTCTACAATAATCCCATCGGGTGCTATGTGTGTGTTTTACTCTACAATAATCCCATCGGATGCTGTGTGTATTTTACTCTACAATAATCCCATCGGATGCTGTGTGTATTTTACTCTACAATAATCCCATCGGGTGCTATGTGTGTGTTTTACTCTACAATAATCCCATCGGGTGCTATGTGTGTGTTTGACTCTACAATAATCCCATCGGGTGCTATGTGTGTGTTTTGATCTACAATAACCTCATCGGGTGCTATGTGTGTGTTTTATCTATAATAATCCTCATCGGGTGCTATATGTGTGTTTTACTCTATAATATCTTCTTCTTTTTCCTGGTATTAAGGGCTGATCTTTTGCGAGCTCAATTAGCCCAGCGATGCATCGACAGCTGTGTTTAGGTGTAGCGGCCTGTGCATGGCGAATGAGTCTATTTTATGCTGGGAATGGTGCCACGACAAACAGGCATGTTCTCGTAAATGTCGAAAAGGGCACGTTCTTGTATATGTCGTGAATGTACGCTGAGCAGTGACACACACAAACCGAGACCTTTATTGTGATTAGTCGTGCGGTTGCCAATTTGTGTAAATAAATGAGAGCGAAATTTGTGTAAAGGCCGGACGAGTCGTGCCACGTTTAGCAGCGATCTGTCACTTAGCCGTGGTCGAGACAGCGACACTTGCACCAGCTGCCCCGGTGTCGCCAACGACTGACGTTAAGGGTGTCATTACCGCTGCGACAGTGACCGGAGAAGATCGCAGCGGGAGGGGACAGGAGACGTGGTATCTCATACGTCGGTGTGTTGGACAACCGCCGTTATTAGGCCAAGTTATGGCTATCGTATAACTTGATTGCTGGATTCGTTACAACAATGCGTTCGGTAACTTTTAGGAAATTAACCGGTCGGACTTTCTTTCTGTTGTCACAACTTCGTCGAAATGTTCGCGCACGCACGCACGCACGCACGCACGCACGCACGCAGCACGCACGCACGCATGCACGCACGCATGCACTGGACGCACGCACGCACACACGCACGCACTGCACGCACGCACGCACGCACATGCGCACGCACACACATATATATTATATTGTACAATATATATATATATATATATATATATATATATATATATATATATATATATATATATATATATATATTAGAGAGAGAGAGAGAGATCCCATAATCCTCGAATCTCAATTATAAGTAGGCCTACATAATCATCCACGTCTACTACAGCAGATTGACAGCATTTAATATATATATTATTATATATATATATATATATATATATATATATATATATATATATATAAATATGTATGATATATACGCAAATATTACTTACTTACTGACTTCTACCCATCGTTCCCTCATAGGGCATAGACCGTTGACAAGTTCTTCATTTGATTTTGGCAAATAACATTATTTTATTGTAGCTATCTCTTGGATTTCCAGATGGCCGATACTGTCAAATAAACACTCAGTAGATAACTCATTTGGTCAACGACACTGGTCAAACAACGACCAACAACAACCTTGTTCTGAGCCACAAACAATGTTGGTTTTTATGACCACCAAACTGTTCATTTCGAGGTTTGTTCAATGTCAATCATTGCCCGTATAGGCCTGTTAGCTCAATCTGAGACAGTACCTGTGCAACTACACGCAACTGTTCGAAGTTGATCAACATAAATTACGAGTTGTACGCACAATTCTGTTAACTTACCAGCGGTCGAGATCCCATAATCCTCGAATCTCAATTATAATTAGGGCCTACATAATCATCCACGTCTACTACAGCAGATTGACATTCACGGCGCAAGCAATTTTCTTGCAAGACAGAAAGGTGCCTGCTACAAACAAAGGAAGGTTATTTGAGCTATACATGGAAGTAAATGACTGCTTAATTCATGGATGACTGCTTAATTGTTTTATAACGCAACATCCAATACAACAATAGAACGATGCTGAACTATCTGCACACGTTGCATCACTGGAGCAAGAACTGACTAATTGAATCAAAGGTAACCAAGGGCCACGTATCACGACCGTCGCCAACAAAATGTCAAAACCCACCCACACTTACATCGTGGGGGTGTCTCCCATAGAATGCGCAGTTAACTGCACCTATTTGGGGAGAGGTGGTCGCGCGGTAGAGTGCTGGATTGTCAATCGAGAGGACGGTGGTTCAATCCCACCTGCCGCCGTTTCGAAACTTAGGCAATTTCGTTCACCCCGCATTTGCCTGTGTCTTTCGGAAGAGACACTAAAAGCAGGTGGTTCTTTCTATTTGGTGTCTATGCCAAGGGAAGTAAAAGATCCCACATAGGGGGTAAATGTGAAACCTGTAGTGGACTCACTAATTTTAGAGAAGGGCAACTCCTGCGTTGGGCTGTTTGGAGGAAACCACCTGAGACCTATTTCGGCTTTGATAGGACCTCCAATTTCCCGCGGAACACCGTGTGTCAGAGCGCACGGCTGATGGAACGCAAACGTAAATAGGTGCGGTGTCGAACCCTGGGCAAGTTCGTTCACCCCACATTGCTCCAGCTCTCGCAGCTTTATGAATGTGTACCTGACTATTGAACTTGGTGAATATGTGTGTACATAATTTAACAGGCTGCGCATTAATTGCAGCGTGGCTTGAAGCTTCCCAGAGACGTAGAGATGGTGTTCAACTGAATAGTGAGTGAGTAAAAGACCTGAGGATTGGATACTGCGCTGCGCTAAGCCGAGCATAGGGCAGGGTGGAAACACAAGAACATGTGCACTAGAACGCACGGCTGGTTCTCCATTTGTATGAGCACATGCTGCAGTAAAGCTAATTGGCCATCAGGTGGCAGGGAACTGAAATATTAGACGTATTAGTTATCGGACACATCCTTATGCATGCAGGTACTGGTAGAAGACCATGCGCCTTTAAGTAAGTGGATACGAAGTGTGGTCAACAGCAATGTTAATCACTTACATACACGCATTTGTCCAGCCGTCCTCTGTCTTGCTATCCTGTTTCAGCAGACGTGTTCTGTATATAAGTGATGCCCATTTTAATACGGTAGCCTTCCTTTCCGTACAATTATCGCACGTTTTCGGGCATCCCTGACCCTGGTCCAACTTCGTTATACGAATTAGTCGATTTCAATAAAATAAAATAAAATTCCAGTTCACACAATTTGGGCCAAGATATTTTCTTACCTTGGCATCGAACAGAATCTTGATTTTGTTAGCGTAGCAGTAGTAATAGCAATTGTAACTCTTCTAAGGCGAAGTCTATCTATTGCAAAATGCAAGCCCAGAGACGCAACAGACAAAATTATTTGCGTATAATCATAAACGGGGACAGCCAAGAATCGTCACTGAAGCGTGGAACCACCAAAAATGTAAGGTGGAAAAACTCAAACAAATAGTTTTTAGTTATTTTTACGAAAGGAGGCTGTATTTTCAGAAGATTTTATTGTAATAGGAAATTGACTCCAGATTGTTGGCGCAGCTACAGAGAAAGCACATTTGTCAATATTAAGCTAAGTTTTATGAACTAAAAGTTGTTTGGAAATGGATGATCTAAGGGTTCTAGATATATATCAGAGAAATGTAGAAGATAAGATTTGTCGGTTGTTGAGTAGAAAAAGTACTGTAACAGTAGCCAATTTGAATTTAATAAAACAATAACGGGACGCCAGTGCAGTGAAACGAGGGGCCTTAAGTACCACGCGTGCTAAACAATTTTGTATACGTACAAGGTTAGATAAATGATGTTGGATGGGACTGTCAGTGAATACAAAATGAAATCTTTGATCTCTATAAAATTAGATCAATATACAACAATTGTAGTTCCGGTCAAGTGAACCCAGTTATGGGGGAAATTGGTGGCCATGCTTTTTAAATTCAGTGCTTATGTGTGAATGGACAAATTGCCTTTTAAGTTCCTCTTGCCATTACGCGTTCAATGTTGTACTAACTGGCTTGGTAATGTCAACAAAACACTGCGAAAATATTTAATGTGACCACGGCGACGTGACAATTTCCAAGGTAATTTGGACTGCGCTACGCCTACAGGTCAATATACATGCAATACGTAACGCTCTAGGTCGATTTCGTAATTGTATTGGCTGCTGCTATAAAAACGTTTTAGTAGTACGCCTACGCAGATTTATCCGTGATAAATAAATAAAAATAATTTAAAAGATTAAAATATGCTTTATCAAGGAATATAATATTATCGTATATAGAGAAACGTATGCAAAATTGTTAATAACAGTGCCTTAACTCAGTTAACAATAATGAAAATACCTAGCTTCGTCAGTCGTGACGGTGTGTGTTCGTCATGACCGCGCGAGACTGTTCTGTTTACGACGCGACAACAGGGTGCAATAAATACAATTGCTTTTCGTCAGCTCGCTGCATACCCGAGTGGTGTCGTTTACGAGGAATTCACAGTGTTTCGCCTTCAAACAATCTATTTAGTCGTAGTCGAATAACGAACCATAATGAATTACTCGAACTGTGCGTGGGAGACAAACTAGTACACTGGTTTAATAAGAACGATGTGTACCTTTACTTCTAGTCAGTGTTTGTCGCTGTCTGCTCCAAAGGGGGGATTAAGCCACCGAGTAATCAATGATTCAGAAGGGCCCAAACTTGACACTCTCGACAACCTACGCGGCAGCTTTATCCGTGCATGTGTCTGTCATCGTCATAACATTAATGCTCATTTCACAATTGTATTGGCTTTATTAATCAACCTTTATTCATAAACTACGCAATCAGCAGGCAATCGATTCCACTATTTCATAATGTAAACCCGGCCCTCTCATTGCTCTCTCTCTCTCTCTCTCTCTCTCTCTCTCTCTCTCTCTCTCTCTCTCTCTCTCTCTCCTCTCTCTCTCTCTCTCTCTCTCTCTCTCTCTCTCTCTCTCTCTCTCTCTCCTCTGCTCTCGCTCTCGCTCCCTCTCGCTCTCTCTCTCTCTCTCTCTCTCTCGCTCTGTCTCTGTCTGTCTGTCTGTCTGTCTGTCTGTCTGTCTGCTGTCTGTCTGTCTGTCTGTCTGTCTGTCTGTCTGTCTGTCTGTCTGTCTGTCTGTCTGTCTGTCTGTCTGTCTGTCTGTCTCTCTATATATATATCCCCCTATTTTGGTTATATTTATACATTAGGCCTATTACTATTTCTTCATTTGTTCTGTCTTAGTTGAACAAAACATACCTAAACAAACGTATTCAAATAATCATTGAACATCCATGTACGTGTCATCAACACCAATTAAACTGTCCCTGTTTCTGGGTCAACCACATGCCCTAGACGATCTCCTTGCCCAAATCCTCCAGTTCTGGAAACTGATCAGCGCTATTCCTCTTAATTAGTAATAATAAACACGTATATAATTATGTCCTTGTAGAGACACTGACCCGCATATTTCCATCACCAGAAGGATATTTAAACCTTTCTTTTACTGTCTGTGTGATTCGACTCACATCCACCCCTTGCCTGCTTCCATTGTCCTAACACCGTACCACTGTGTTCAATGTAGGCCCTTGTGCCTGCCTCGCATTCTTCCAGTTCTGCTCCATTTTGTTGTAGTTTTCTTCCTTTGTCTTCACTTTATTTGTATCTTCTGGTGCGGTAACACGGTTGTGTGCGTATAAGATCAAATATTTTTTATCTGACGTGTTTCTGTTTTGAAATATAGAAGGGTTTTAACATCATAATTGGTGTTCGGATGTGTGCCACAGCAAAGGGTTGATCGCTAGAGGTCTTAACGCGCCAGGGGGCGCTACTGCTGATTACGTCATTACCAGGTAGCGGTACCCCTGGCTGATTCCTTTGCAAACCTCTGAATTTAAGCTCAGCCAATGAAATCGTCCACAATGAGTATGTTGGCCTCCGGTCATGTGATATAATTTTGGGTAATTTCAGCCACGTGCTGCTCATGTTAGATGCAGTGTTTGGGATGTGGAACTAAATATTCGAATACACACAACCGTTCAGCCACTCGATCACGCGACTGGGCGGACGGAGCGTTACACTGGAATTCCCAGAAATTGCTGATTAGTCTTCGTATTGGGGAAGGTAGTTCTCGGTTCTCGCGGCTAGTTCGATTAGCTACCAACCATTCTCTGCGTAAGTGATCCGCCGGGACTAATTTTGCATGGCAAATAGCTCTGGTTTGCGAGGATGGTCGCTACTGTGTACTCCTTCTTACACGCACGCCTTGTAAAGACCGCCTCCACTTGCAAGCAGATCACGTTGTTTATTGTCTCTCTGGTTACAGGTGAAAACTAGGAGAGTGCACGAGTCTCCGTGTTCCCAGGGCCATGCACATTGTTCAGACAACGGAAGTCGATCAGTCGTTCACCTTTGTCATTTACAGTCCCACATTTACAATGACCCATATTTCTGGCACGTCTGACATTTCCTAATCCAACTTTTGCATTCAGATCCCCTGCGGTGATCCATCAGTAACTTATAGCATGATATTTGTCCAGCTTCTGCTTGTAGGTCTGAATAGACCGTCCATCATCCTCATCTTCTGCATTGTTCGTTACAGCTTAGTAGGATACTCGTGCCGCCTTGTTTCAATCTACATGTAGATCCAGCATAATGCTTTTGTACCAGTGTTTCACCGAGTTCCGAATGGGAATTGCTAATTGTGTCTTCAAAGCAACTCTACATCTCCATGGTGTTGGGCGCCATTTCTTCCTATCTCGTTCCACGTCATTCTCCCGTCTTGCCTCCCTCCCCAATCCCACCTCCCTCCCCATCCCACCTCCCTCTCATATCTATCCCCTCTCTCCGATCCCACCTCCCAAATATTGGATAGCGGGTGTTGTTTTGATGTTTTATATTGAAGAATTCTTCATTATCTGTATAGTTAGCTGGCAACATGTTCTATGAACACATCACGTGTACGCCAGTGCGCATGTCGGTCGTCTCACGTAATGGCTAAACTGTTGTATTAATGCTTTTTAAACGAGTTTAGTGATTTGCTTGATACAGTGCTTAGGGGTAGAAAATTATGTTCTTTTATTGTGGTTGGGAAGAAGCTGTTTGCAGTATCTAATTTGTAAGAACTAACTGTCATGTTTACGTGAGAATCTAGTGTTGTGTTGGATATAGTGATCTAGTGGGATACCTATAAGGTTATGTTCCAGCTTGTATATATTGCCAAGTCTTTATTTTTCTTCTTGTTTGGCGGGTGTCCCACTGAAGGTGTTAAAGTAGTCGTGTTACTGTTCCTGGCTCTCTGGTATAGACGAGAGTACACATTTTGGCAGCTTATACTTCCACGTATTAAAATTAGTTAACTCTTCCTCATTGTGTTGGCCCTGCCATTCTCTCACGTGACCTAAGTAATACTGGACCCAACTAGATGTGAGCCAGCTAATGTTAGCGACCTTACCAATCTGTGACGATAACACCATAAGACATCGGAATTGTCCTACAAAGTTTATTAAAGTTCACAAGAGTAACAATACGTAGATTGTACATGTATGGTGACTTCTCAACAGATCCGTACTCTGGGTGACATTCAGCAGGCTGGAACTGTCTTCTTTCTTTCTTAACAAGGCCTTTCAGAAGGCGATACTTTTATAACAGCGATTGATTATGTTACTAAAAACGGTATCCATTGCCATATCAATGAAAATCCACTGGGAAGTCTGACAGGAAAGACAGCATAAAGGTGGTCCTAAACAAGACATGCTTTCACATAACAGTTTCATATGGCGACATGATTTTTTTGAAAAGGAAATCACTGAATATAAAATTGTTGTCTCTTATCGTAACAGTATTCTAGATTGAAGCTAGAGTAACCGAAGGAATGCTGCGATTTCACAAGACCCATACAAAGATTACTACAACACGTTTGAGGTAATATGATTGCTATATAAACATGCATCATTAAAACATGTCAGACATTCACGATCTTCCATTGGCTGACATAATAGTAGTAAGATAATATTAAAAATGAATTGAATGTCACATATTCAGACTAATATTCATGTGTCAATGAGAACAAACAAAGCGAAATACTACTGTCTGTTTTCAATGTAGATCCTGTGTAAACATGAAGGCACTCTCACAGATACCACGGACAGTGAATGAACACTCGAACCATTAATCGTCCATATTCAAGACGCAGTTTACATACATGTAATATAATCTAAAACGTACTGAAATGTTTGTTAAAAAATTACCTGTAGGATACACACAACAACTGTTGCTATCAAACATTATTTTGTATAACATTGACACCTCTTGGGAACTCAGCGGTATTCAGTAACCAAGGTAACTTGTATCTACACGTGCAGGTTCTCACTCACACAGAAACGAGTCATCACCAGTTAAATAATCACTTACATATAAGTAATAAACAGTTAATCATATGCTAAACATATGACTAATATTTGATATAATAATAAAGACATCCAGCCTACAAATCCATTTTTTGTGGACTGGATGTCTTTTTCATTATTTCACCCAGCAGGAATCAAGTGCTCTTTACACAACGGTATTTTCAAAATACTGTTGTGTCAGACACAAAATATGATTTTTTCCTGATATAAAACATAATTTATTAACATGATTTCAAGCAGCAGAATTTGTATATCAAAATCATTATTGAAATGATCTATCTGCTTTGTATTCAAACAAGCACATTTACATTACTTAGTGTAAGCATCATTTGCACCCGACATCTCTGTAACATTTACTACCTGTCATCATTCTTACACTAGCAGTCAGCACACACATGCCCTATCATCATTCTTACACTAGCAGTCAGCACACACATGCCCTATCATCATTCTTACACTAGCAGTCAGCACACACATGCCCTATCATCATTCTTACACTAGCAGTCAGCACACACATGCCCTATCATCATTCTTACACTAGCAGTCAGCACACACATGCCCTATCATCATTCTTACACTAGCAGTCAGCACACACATGCCCTATCATCATTCTTACACTAGATCACACACACATGCCCTATCATCATTCTTACACTAAGTCAGCACACACATGCCCTATCATCATTCTTACACTAGCAGTCAGCACACACATGCCCTATCATCATTCTTACACTAGCAGTCAGCACACACATGCCCTATCATCATTCTTACACTAGCAGTCAGCACACACATGCCCTATCATCATTCTTACACTAGCAATCAGCACACACATGCCCTATCATTATTCTTACACTAATATTCATTACACACATGCCCTATCATCATTCTTACACTAATATTCATTACACACATGCCCTATCATCATTCTTACACTAATATTCATTACACACATGCCCTATCATCATTATTACACAGGTATTCATAACACACATGCCCTATCATCATTCTTACATTAAATATTCATCACACACATGCCCTATCATCATTATTACACAGGTATTCATCACACACATGCCCTATCATCATTATTCATTACACACATGCCCTATCATCATTATTACACTGATATTCATCCACACACACATGCCCTATCATCATTCTTACACTCATATTCATCACACACATGCCCTATCATCATTTTTCATTACACACATGCCCTATCATCATTATTACACTGATATTCATCACACACATGCCCTATCATCATTATTACACTGATATTCCTCACACACACACACACACACACACACACACACACACACACACACACACACACACACACACACACACACACAACACACACACACACACACACACACACACACACACACACACAACACACACATGCCCTATCATCATTCTTACACTGAAATTCATCACACATGCCCTATCATCATTATTACACTGATATTCATCACACACATGCCCTATCATCATTATTACACTGATATTCATCACACACATGCCCTATCATCATTATTACACTGATATTCATCACACACATGCCCTATCATCATTATTACACTCATATTCATCACACACATGCCCTATCATCATTATTACACTCATATTCATCACACATGCCCTATCATCATTATTACACTCATATTCATCACACACATGCCCTATCATCATTATTACACTGATATTCATCACACACATGCCCTATCATCATTATTACACTGATATTCATCACACACATGCCCTATCATCATTATTATACTGATATTCATCACACACATGCCCTATCATCATTATTACACTGATATTCATCACACACATGCCCTATCATCATTATTACACTGATATTCATCACACACATGCCCTATCATCATTCTTACACTCATATTCATCACACACTTGCCCTATCATCATTATACACTCATATTCCTCACACACACACACACACACACACACACACACACACACACCAACACACACACACCACACACACACAACACACACACACACCACACACACACACACACACACACGCCCTATCATCATTCTTACACTCATATTCATCACACACATGCCCTATCATCATTATTACACTCAAATTCATCACACATGCACCATATTACACAATCATCACACACTGCCCTATCATCATTATTACACTGATATTCATCACACACATGCCCTATCATCATTATTACACTGATATTCATCACACACATGCCCTATCATCATTATTACACTGATATTCATCACACACATGCCCTATCATCATTATTACACTGCCATATCTCAATTAAACATCACACATGCCCTATCATCATTATTACACTATATTCATCACACATGCCCATCATCATTATTACACTCATATTCATCACACACACATCATTATTACACTCATATTCATCACACACACCATTTACACAAAGTATTATTACACGTAAGTTCAAAATATAATATGGCAATTATACCCAATGTAAAATTCAAACTTGTACAATGAGCTATGACCAGTAACAGTGAATCAGTGTTCGTATCTTTAGTTCACTATTTACTTTAGGATCTCATGAAGTCTAAGAAACCATGATTATTATTATTACATGATACCAATTACAGTTTTTATGCAATGCCCAGACAGTATGATGTAATAACTAAATTATTCAATGTTACCATTACTAAAAGGTCATGATAGGGTTGTCTCCTGCAAAGTAATCAAAATATTGACACATTTCCTACACTAATATTAGCAACGTAACACGTAGAAAAGAATTATAGACATGTATTCAATGAAGTATGTCACCATGGTAACTTAATGGGAAAAGACACGACCACTTTATCTGCCGCTAACAAAGATTTCATCATCCGAGTCGTCACTGTCCTCTTCTGTGTCTACTGCTGGTGGAGTCTTTGATCGTTTCAATGACTGGAACATGATAGAATCAGATCATGTGATTTGGTATTCATTTAATTTTCATCAACAACTTACGTGGTGTGAGGTCTCAGGTAGCTGTGATGTCCTGGGGGGGGTGTGAACAAAATAAACAACTGTACATCTGAATGCCTCCGTGATGTCCACAATAGAAAAATACCAGCCAAGAATCAAGTCATCTGAGAAATAGGTCACACAAGAGAACAGAGAGGTCACCCAAGAGAACAGAGAGGTCACCCAAGAGAACAGAGAGGTCACACAAGAGAACAGAGAGGTCACCCAAGAGAACAGAGAGGTCACGCAAGAGAACAGAGAGGTCACCCAAGAGAACAGAGAGGTCACGCAAGAGAACAGAGAGGTCACCCAAGAGAACAGAGAGGTCACCCAAGAGAACAGAGAGGTCACCCAAGAGAACAGAGAGGTCACACAAGAGAACAGAGAGGTCACAGAAGAGAACAGAGAGGTCACACAAAGAACAGAGAGGTCACAGAAGAGAACATAGAGGTCACAGAAGAGAACAGAGAGGTCATACAAGAGAACAGAGAGGTCACACAAGAGAACAGAGAGGTCGCACAAGAGAACATAGAGGTCACACAAGAGAACAGAGAGGTCACACAAGAGAACAGAGAGGTCACACAAGAGAACAGAAAGGTCGCACAAGAGAACATAGAGGTCACACAAGAGAACAGAGAGGTCACACAAAGAACAGAGAGGTCACACAAGAGAACATAGAGGTCACTGAAGAGAACATAGAGGTCACTGAAGAGAACAGAGAGGTCACAGAAGAGAACAGAAAGGTCGCACAAGAGAACAGAGAGGTCGCAGAAGAGAACAGAGAGGTCGCAGAAGAGAACAGAGAGATCGCAGAAGAGAACAGAGAGGTCACAGAAGAGAACAGAGAGGTCACAGAAGAGAACAGAGAGATCGCAGAAGAGAACAGAGAGGTCACAGAAGAGAACAGAGAGATCGCAGAAGAGAACGGAGAGAACAGAGAGGTCGCAGAAGAGAACAGAAAGGTCGCACAAGAGAACAGAGAGGTCGCAGAAGAGAACAGAGAGGTCACACAAGAGAACAGAGAGGTCACACAAGAGAACAGAGAGGTCACACAAGAGAACAGAGAGGTCACAGAAGAGAACAGAGAGATCGCAGAAGAGAACAGAGAGGTCACAGAAGAGAACAGAGAGATCGCAGAAGAGAACAGAGAGGTCACACAAGAGAACAGAGAGGTCGCAGAAGAGAACAGAGAGATCGCAGAAGAGAACAGAGAGGTCACAGAAGAGAACAGAGAGGTCACACAAGAGAACAGAGAGGTCACACAAGAGAACAGAGAGATCGCAGAAGAGAACAGAGAGGTCACACAAGAGAACAGAGATGTCACACAAAAGAACAGAGAGGTCACACAAGAGTACAGAGAGGTCACAGAAGAGAACAGAGAGGTCACACAAGAGAACAAAGAGGTCACACAAGAGAACAGAGGGGTCACCTAAAGCAGGTCACTCAAGACAGATATCACCCAAGACATGCATCAAAGACATTGGTCAGCCAAAACAGGTCACTTAAGAGAGAGGTTATCCAAGACAGATACCTGCACACATCAACAATAGAATTTAACACAAAATGTTACATAAACACTTCAACATAGAACTAATTTATTGTACTAATTAATCAATAACAATTATTATTTAAGTAAAATTAACTTTATAAACCTATTATAGATTACTGTTAATTTCCATGTTCTTGGAATACTTACAGATCTTCTGCTGCCAGACGAGGGCACACGGTGTTCTTCTAGTGACCTCTGACCTGTAACATTAACACACATCACCATCATAATACAACATAAAGCCACCACCATGCCTTTCATAAACAAATTACCCTGCAGTCTGAAAGAGTAAGGATGTTCAGTTTGACACCAAGTTTAGTAACGATAATTTAGAGTAGCTACATATTGATGTAAACAAACATTTGTGAGGTTTTTAAAACAACACGACACAACCAGAAAGCTTAGCAGAGCAGACCGAGCGCAACAACGAACCAAGCAAAACCAGATGAACGAACGACCAAACAAGGCGCGATCGCAAGCAGCAGGCAAGCAGACGAACAACGACAACGAACGACGACGACGACGAACGAGCAAACGAACGAACAGACGAGCGAACGCGAAGCGAACGAACGAACGCAGCGCAGCGAACAAACCGAACGAACGAACGAACGAACGAACGAACGAACGAACGAACGAACGAACGAACGAACGAACGAACGAACGAACGAACGAACGAACGAACGAACGAACGAACGAACGAACGAACGAACGAACGAACGAACGAACGAACGAACGAACGAACGAAGTTCACTGACCCCATGTATATAAAAAGTATAACTGTACTGTTGGTCAGTCAGTCCTGTTACGACCATAAGTTGCTCTCATATAAATTAACTGATGCTTACTGCAGTATGCACAATTAAAGACAATCTTATGACTAAGAAATGTTTGGCGAGGTCTGAGACAGAACCCTACTGCTGACTGGCAGAAGATGTGTAAGTGAGACTCACGGCGTGTTCCGTAGCTGCCCCCTGTTCCATGGCTGCCCCCTGATGAACTCCTGCAAGAGAGGCAAGTTGTACAGTCAGTGTTAGCTCTTGGCAGTGTCTTCTTCACTACACAATCAGGTGGACGCTGGGACGGAGTGGAAGAACACTGTGACACAGGCAGGGGGCACAAGTAGGGTGCACAATCAGGGGGACACTGGTAAGGAGATCAGGCAGGGGGCACAAGTGGGTGGCACAGGCAGGGGGCTTTCGTATATGAAACTGGCAGACACTGGCGGGGGGACATATGCAGGGGGAACATTGGCAGCGAACAGGGGCAGTGTTGCATTGGCAGAGGAAATATATAGGGGGGGGGGACACTGGCAGGGGAACAATATCTCTCAATGATACACCCTTGTTTGTGCTACACTTCCCTTGTTTGTGCTACACTTCCCTTGTTTGAGCTACACTTCCCTTGTTTGTGCTACACTTCCCTTGTTTGTGCTACACTTCCCTTGTTTGTGCTACACTTCCCTTGTTTGTGCTACACTTCCCTTGTTTGTGCTACACTTCCCTTGTTTGTGCTACACTTCCCTTGTTTGTGCTACACTTCCCTTGTTTGTGCTACACTTCCCTTGTTTGTGCTACACTTCCCTTGTTTGTGCTACACTTCCCTTGTTTGAGCTACACTTCCCTTGTTTGTGCTACACTTCCCTTGTTTGTGCTACACTTCCCTTGTTTGTGCTACACTTCCCTTGTTTGTGCTACACTTCCCTTGTTTGTGCTACACTTCCCTTGTTTGTGCTAAACTTCCCTTGTTTGTGCTACACTTCCCTTGTTTGGCCTACACTTCCCTTGTTTGTGCTACACTTCCCTTGTTTGTGCTACACTTCCCTTGTTTCGATGCAGCTAACTCTCCATGTCACATCGTCTGGTAGACAGAGACAGACAGAGAGACACAGACAGACAGACTTACAGATATATTTCTGACAATAAATTTACAACTTGAAATAATTAACATAAATTACAAAAGTCCAAGAGATATGGGTGTATCACGATACAGGAAATATGGGTGTATCACGATATGGGAGGAATGGGTGTATCACGATACAGGAAATATGGGTGTATCACCATACAGGAAATATGGGTGTATCATGATACAGGAGATATGGGTGTATCACAATACAGGATATGGGTATATCATGATACAGGAGATATGGGTGTATCACAATACAGGATATGGGTATATCATGATACAGGAGATATGGGGGCACAGACACAAGTTGTCACATCCAGTTACCTCCGCCGGGTCATGTGACCTTTCCTTGCCAAGTGACCTCTAAAGATTGACTGCAAGGTCATGACAGCAAGGTCAGCACCAGGGTCACTATCATGAGACCTCCTGAAAAAGTTCACAGCACACGTAGAGGAAGAAAGAGTCACCTTAGAACCAAGTGCATGTAGACAGGTCACACCAGAGGTGAATCACTAAATAACACAGAGTGTTTGTACACACTGCATGTCGCTATTGAGACCACCTTTACACCGCTACATAACACGTGACTAATACTAATGTGTTAGCGTAAACCCAGTTATGATAGAAACCTGTTTATTACGGATGCATTACATAATTATATAATTCTTACATGAAAGCAACAATAGGGACCTGGGTCTTACAGATTTTATTATATTCAGGTTTCTTCATAAAACACTGTTCCTATTATTCACTGCAATCACGTTTCTCCAAAATATGTGTTGCATATATTCATAATAATAAGGTTTCTCTATGTAAATGTTTTCAATAGCAAAATGCAATGACGTCTACAACATTACACCGCATTTGAAAGCATTAGACAATTCACATCGCTTTCATAAAGTGGAGGGACAAACAGTAACACCTGCAAGAGTTTCTTAATAAACTGTGACGTGTAAATAGCTGCAGTGAATCACACACAGAGAAATGAGGAAAGTGCAACACGAACACACACCTGCGACACAACAACAACATAACAACACAACAACAACATGAGGCACATCAACACCAGACACATGACAACACCATAAACATACCGCATGCACATTCACTTTGTTCTTATTGTTATTTAGTTATATCTAATCTGTGCGTGCAGAGATTAACTTTGAATTAGAGATCGTGTGACAGAAGAATTATTATTATATTATTATTATTATACACACACATATGCATACACACACACGACACACACACACACACACACACACACACACACACACACACACACACACACACACACACACACACAACACACACACACACACACACACACACACACACACACACACACACACACGACACCACTAGAAACATATAACTATGCCAGACACACAACACACAGCAAACAAACACAACAACAATAAACTCACAACATCATCAAACACACAACTATACCAGATAAAAACAACACTAGAAATGCAACAACCAGATACACACCTGACACATAAGTACACCAGAAACACACAATTACAACACACACACACAGCTACATCAAACATAACATCAGACACAACAGCAACAACAACATTAAATAGACAACAACAGACACACAAAAACACAAAACAGACACATTACAACACTAAATAGACAACAACATAAACATTACCACACTAAATAGACAACAACAACATATACAACAATAATAGACAACAACAACATATACATAACAACACTAAATCATAGACAACAACAAATGTTCAACATTAAATAGGTAACAAGACACATGACACCACTAAATAAATGGACACACATCAGTGATTCCTGGTCAAGTGCTACAAAACACTGTGCAAATACACACACGCACGCACGCACGCACACGCACGCACACGCACGCACGCACGCACGCACGCACGCACACGCACACGTGCACAGCCCCAGCACCGTGTGGACACGACAAGTGACATCATCCAACCTGCGTCGGTGCAGTTCCCTCCGACTACTGTTGCTGATCGTGTCACTCTCCGTTGCTGTGTCATCAAGGTGGCTGACATCGTGACGCAGACTTGACATCTTTCGTTTGCGAACCTGATGACCTCGAAGTGCAGCCTGGAGATACTCAGTCGCCTGTTGGCAAATGTCGTTAGATTATTTAAACTCGTCATAGATATTCATTTACAAATTAATCAACTGAATCAAACAATGATATGCATTAGTGACACTGACATTACATACATACATGAATAAATGACATTGATAATACATTCATGAGTTAGTGACACTGTCAACACAGTCATGAGTTAGTGACACTGATAAAACAGTCATGAGTTAGTGACACTGATAACACAGTCTTGAGTTAATGACAGTGACAATACAGGCATGTGTTAGTGAAACTGACAATACAGTCATGAGTTAGTGACACTGACAATACATTCATGAGTTAGTGACACAATACATTCATGTGCTAGTGACACTGACACGTTAATGATTTAGAGTCTTGTGTAGTTTAGAACACATCTGATGTCATATGTGTTGTCGCTGCAGTGGCATAGCAGGACATGAGTTAACACACACGACAGTTGGTTCCTACGAGTCAACATGCATTGCATCGTAACAGAAGTGTGTTTTACTCCAGCAAGCATTGCATGGCAGTACGTACTTTCAATCCCATCAGGCAATAATACAACAATAATACAGTTTGTATCCTAGCAAACATTGCATGGCAATACAAGTAATTTCTAGCTGTGTGTACATACACATGCACACGCATGCACACACACACACACGCACGCACACACACACACACAAACATAGACCAAAATGCACGCATAAGGTCAGTGTTCATTAGTGTGCACTGACAACGCCCAACTAATGATGGCTCGTTGGGCCGCCTTAACAACACTTGACAGCCATTTGTTGGTGGTCGATCAACAAATTAATACTCATCTTACCTCAACTGTTTCATTTGCTAACAGGTTTTGTCAAAGACAAACTCTACAATAAAATGTGGGTCTCAAGGCTGCCTTTGTTAGATGACAAATGGACTGGTCAAGTTATTGTTGTCATAGTTACAGTGAAACAAATATTTATTTCCTCGATGGATCAATGTATATGTTTACATTGATTTCATAACAATCGTTTGATAAAACAAGTACTTGCAAGTACTCACTAATACAAGTGTTATCACAAATACTTGCAAGTACTCACTAATACAAGTGTTATCACAAATACTTCCAAGTACTCGCTTAAGTGTCAGTGTGAGTATAATATCTCAAGAATTGCCAATTAGTAGCATAATCATAGTCAAATCATAATGTTAAAAGATCACCAAAACACTACAATGACTACTAACAAGTATCACTAAGTGTTAGTATCAATATCACCAACTACCAGTTTATGTACTAGCGAGTACTACCAAATGACTAGTTCGTGGTAATGATCAATCATCGCCAAACTATTGATTATGGCACTACCTTCTTGTACTCTGTGACCTGTACTCAATGACCTATGTTGTGTGACCTGCACTTGATGAACCCTGCTCTATGACCTGTACATTGTGACATATGAGGGTCCACATGACTGCGGAACTTGGTGCGGATTCCACGAACAAAACAATGTCCTACTTACCTTTTCTTAAAGCAGTATTTCTGATAAAACATTTATTTATGAGTAAAATCTTATCATTCCATAAATTACTGCTAGAAAATTTATCTCATTTTTTAATTCTGATCAATGATTCAATAAAAAAAACCAACACTAATAGTTATCTTATGTAATATCCTGTCAGTGACATCAACAAACACGCCTGTGCACACACAGGTACAACTGTGGGATGGCGATGCTTGAAACAAAAAACTATGTGCCACCAATAACTCAGTGGAGCACTGGAGAGACAGTGGAGAGACAGTGGAGAGACAGTGGAGAGATAGTGGAGAGACAGTGGAGAGATAGTGGAGACATTTTGATACTGTGGAGTGTGATGAGACTGTGGGGAGACAGAGGGCAGTGGAGACAGTGAGAGACACTGGAGATAAAATGGAGATGCAGTCAAATTAGTGTTTTGGGACCGCACTGCTGCATTTACATATCTGACAGTATCATTCGTGATTCAAATTCACTTCTGAAAGGTGTTAGATTTAGCCTGGGAAGTCTTTATTCATGGGTTCTTATACATATGGCTTAGACTGGGTGTACTATCATATGTGCACTGGATGTACCATCCTATATACCTTCTGGGTGTACAATCCTGTGTACATTGTGTGTACCATCCAATGTACAGAAGGTGTATCATTATGTGTGTCAACAACCATGTGTCATCATCATGTCAACAACCATGTGTCATCATCATGAGTGACACTCACACACTCATGTGATGTGTTCAAGTTTGTTTACACTGAGTGTGTTATCACATGAATAGAGTGTGTGTACCGTGACACATGTAATATGTATCATCCCATGAACACTGTGTGTACTTGTTCAGCATTTGTACACTGGGTGTATCATGCTAAGTATATTGACCAAGTCAGATCATGTGCCTTGCACAAAACGTTCTTTCTAAAAATGAAAAAATGTTCCCCTTCCATTTCTCTTAAACAAGGTTTTTTCCCCGCCTTTGGTAAAAAACTTTTTAAAAGTGCCCCCGTTTTTGGGTAAACACACCCCTTTTTTCTTGTGGCTAACACACACCATCTTGTGGCTAACACACCAAAACCACTGTCTTGTGGCTAACACACACCATCTTGTGGCTAACACACACCACTGTCTTGTGGCTAACACACACCATCTTGTGGCTAACACACACCATCTTGTGGCTAACACACACCATCTTGTGGCTAACATACACCATCTTGTGGCTAACACACACTGTCTTGTGCATCAAGTGCTTAATTCATCCGCATGTATTTTGTGGTGCCTTTTTACATATCATCATGAACTTGTGTAGCTGTCAAACATGTGCGCTCATGTGTGACATACACATGCAGTCATGTGTGACATATGTGTGCACTGGTGTGTGACACACATGTGTGTGACACACATATGCAGCCAAGTGCAACATACTAATGCACTGATGTGCGACATACATATGCAATCACATGTGACATACATGTGCACTGATGTGACACATGCAGCCAAGTGCGACATACCAATGCACTGATGTGTGACATACATGTGCAATCATGTGTGACATACATGTGCACTGATGTGACACATGCTGCCAAGTGCGACATACCAATGCACTGATGTGTGACATACATGTGCAATCATGTGTGACATACATGTGCACTGATGTGACACATGCAGCCAAGTGCGACATACCAATGCACTGATGTGTGACATACATGTGCAATCAACCGAAGCTGAAGAGGTTGCAGTGAAGCGTGACTGTTCTACATACATCATCTCCATCTCGCTGCTTCTGATGGTCAATCCAACCTCGCTGAATGCGTCGTGCCGCACGGTTCTCTCTAAAGTCCTTCACTCGCTTCGCCTGCTGTACTGTACTGGACTGTAGTGACAGAGTGGACTGTAGTGACAGAGTGGACTGTACTGACAGAGTGGACTGTACTGACAGAGTGGACTGTACTGACAGAGTGGACTGTAGTGACAGAGTGGACTGTAGTGACAGAGTGGAGAGACTGTACTGACAGAGTGGACTGTAGTGACAGAGTGGACTGTACTGACAGAGTGGAGAGACTGTACTGACAGAGTGGACTGTAGTGACAGAGTGGACTGTACTGACAGAGTGGAGACTGTACTGACAGAGTGGACTGTAGTGACAGAGTGGACTGTACTGACAGAGGGGAGAGACTGTACTGACAGAGTGGAGACTGTACTAACAGAGTGGACTGTAGTGACAGAGTGGAAAGACTGTACTGACAGAGTGGACTGTAGTGACAGAGTGGACTGTACTGACAGAGTGGAGAGACTGTACTGACAGAGTGGACTGTAGTGACAGAGTGGACTGTACTGACAGAGTGGAGAGACTGTACTGACAGAGTGGACTGTAGTGACAGAGTGGACTGTACTGACAGAGTGGAGAGACTGTACTGACAGAGTGGACTGTAGTGACAGAGTGGACTGTACTGACAGAGTGGAGAGACTGTACTGACAGAGTGGACTGTAGTGACAGAGTGGACTGTACTGACAGAGGGGAGAGACTGTACTGACAGAGTGGAGACTGTACTGACAGAGTGGACTGTAGTGACAGAGTGGAGAGACTGTACTGACAGAGTGGACTGTAGTGACAGAGTGGACTGTACTGACAGAGTGGAGAGACTGTACTGACAGAGTGGACTGTAGTGACAGAGTGGACTGTACTGACAGAGTGGAGAGACTGTACTGACAGAGTGGACTGTACTGACAGAGTGGAGAGACTGTACTGACAGAGTGGACTGTACTGACAGAGTGGACTGTACTGACAGAGTGGACTGTACTGACAAAGTGGAGAGACTGTACTGACAGAGTGGACTGTAGTGACAGAGTGGAGAGACTGTACTGACAGAGTGGACTATAGTGACAGAGTGGAGAGACTGTACTGACAGAGTGGACTGTACTGACAGAGTGGACTGTACTGACAGAGTGGAGAGACTGTACTGACAGAGTGGACTGTAGTGACAGAGTGGACTGTACTGACAGAGTGGAGAGACTGTACTGACAGAGTGGACTGTAGTGACAGAGTGGAGAGACTGTACTAACAGAGTGGAGAGTCTGTAGTGACAGAGTGGACTGTACTGACAGAGGGGAGAGACTGTACTGACAGAGTGGACTGTACTGACAGAGTGGAGACACTGTACTGACAGAGTGGACTGTACTGACAGGGGGAGAGACTGTAGTGACAGTGTGGAGAGACTGTACTGACAGAGTGGACTGTAGTGACAGAGTGGAGAGACTGTACTGACAGAGTGGACTGTACTGACAGAGTGGACTGTACTGACAGAGTGGACTGTACTGACAGAGTGGAGAGACTGTACTGACAGAGTGGAGAGACTGTACTGACAGAGTGGATAGACTGTACTGACAGAGTGGAGAGACTGTACTGACAGAGTGGATAGACTGTACTGACAGAGTGGAGAGACTGTACTGACAGAGTGGATAGACTGTACTGACAGAGTGGAGAGACTGTACTGACAGAGTGGAGACTGTACTGACAGAGTGGAGAGACTGTACTGACAGAGTGGACTGTACTGGCAGAGTGGAGAGACTGTACTGACAGAGTGGATAGACTGTACTGACAGAGTGGAGAGACTGTACTGACAGAGTGGACTGTACTGACAGAGTGGAGACTGTACTGACAGAGTGGAGAGACTGTACTGACAGAGTGGAGACTGTACTGACAGAGTGGAGAGACTGTACTGACAGAGTGGACTGTACTGACAGAGGGGAGATACTGTACTGACAGAGTGGAGACTGTACTGACAGAGTGGATAGACTGTACTGACAGAGTGGACTGTACTGACAGAGGGGAGAGACTGTACTGACAGAGTGGAGACTGTACTGACAGAGTGGAGAGACTGTACTGACAGAGTGGACTGTACTGACAGAGTGGACTGTACTGACAGAGTGGAGAGACTGTACTGACAGAGTGGACTGTAGTGACAGAGTGGACTGTACTGACAGAGTGGACTGTAGTGACAGAGTGGACTGTAGTGACAGAGTGGAGAGACTATACCAACTGAGTGGAGAGACTGTACTGACAGAATGGAGACACTGTACCGACAGAGTGGAGAGACTGTACTGACAGAGTGGAGAGACAGTCCTGATTGAGTGGAGAGACTGTACTGATTGAGTGGAGAGACTGTGGGACAGTGTGGGTGTGTGAAAAGGGACAGGGGAGAGACAGTGGAGAGGCAGTGGAGAGAGTGGAGAGAAACTGGTGACTGAAACAAAACCTCTGACAGAATGTAGACTTAGCCTGGGAACATACTGTACTGGTGCTTAAACCTGGTGCTCAATCCACTGAAGAGCACCGGACTCTCGACTACGAGAACCCGGGTTCGAATCCTGTGCTGTGGTGTTAAAACCTTGGGCAAATTGTTTCACTCTACATTGCTCCAGTTCACTCAGCTGTATAAACGAATACCTGGCTATAGATAGTGGTGGATATGTGTAAGAGAAGCCTTCATGCATTAGTTGTAGCATACGGCTGGATGCTTCCCAGAGAAGCCGAGATGGTGTCTGAGTGAACAGGTCTGTCAGGGAAGTAAAGTGTGAAGCGCTTTTAACGGTCCTGAGGACTGGATACTGCACTATATAAGAACATGCCTTTTACTGTGTACACAGTGAAGACTCAGTGTACTATCACATGCTCATTGGGTGTATCATCCTATGTACACTGGGTGTATCACCATATGTACACTGGGTGTACCAAGTACAAAGGCTATTCATCCCCTGAACATGTATTGATCTCTTAAAACTGTGCACCTTCCTTGAACCAAGTGTCTATTGTTTGGATGGTAGTCACTCTTGCACACAGGGTGTTGTGTCTCACATACACTAACTGTATCACTCTCTGTACACCCAATGTACACCCAATGCTCCATCTCGTGTACAGTGTTGTGCATTTGTTTTTAACAGCGCCTTAATCTATTGTAGCTGTGACACACACACACCGACGTGTGACATACGTGTGTGATATACATATGCAGTCATGTGTGACATACATGTGTAGCAATGTGTGACATACATATGCAGTCATACATGACACACATGTGCACTCATGTGTGACGTACACGTGCAAACAACCAATGCTGTACAAGTTGCAGTAAAGCGTGACTGTTCTACATACATCATCTCGTTGCTTCCTGTGGTCAATCCATCCTCGCTCAATGCATCTCACTGCATGCTTCTCTCTAAAATCCTTCACTCGCTTCGCCTGTTGCTATGGTTACATCAACACAAACATTATTCTGGCAGACTGTAATGTCAACAGGGAATTAATCATCACAAACCTGTATGACTATTAAACTCCCGACGCATCATAATGATTGTAGTTCTCTGAATGAGTTAATGTTTTTGTATATTTTATGTGCCTACATAATTCGACATAATTCACACAATGAGATTTGTATCTTCTACAACAGAGAGTGAAAATAAGACCATCATTTTCCTACCTTTCTTTACATAAGTATTTCACTAAACTATTACATACGATTAAAACAATTTTTATTAATTCGCTGCATGAATATAAAACATATTAAATTTAGAGGATCAACCAAATCAAATGGATATAAAACAAATACTATTATTAATTGTTTAACTTATGCAAAATATATCAACATATTTTTTTATGACATTTCATTCAACGACACTTAATGCACTGACCAGGCAACATGTCAAACACACACACACACGCACGTGCACACACACTCATATGTCAAACACACATGCATGTGCACATGTACTCACATGTCAAACACACATGCATGTGCACACGCACTCACATGTCAAACACACATGCATGTGCACATGTACTCACATGTCAAAGACACATGCATGTGCACACGCACTCACATGTCAAACACACATGCATGTGCACACGCACTCACATGTCAAACACACATGCATGTGCACACGCACTCACATGTCAAACACACATGCATGTGCACACGCACTCACATGTCAAACACACATGCATGTGCACACGCACTCACATGTCAAACACACATGCATGTGCACACGCACTCACATGTCAAACACACATGCCCTGTAACGCACGCACAGCAAAAACACAGATGTGCAAACACAACTTGGAAGTGTTGAAAGCAAACGAGGAGACCCAAAAGTTAGTGGGGGAGAGCAGAGACAGAGGGGAAACAGAGAGTGTGGAGAGTGGGAGAGAGCAGAGACAGAGGGGAGACAGAGAGTGTGGAGAGTGGGAGAGAGCAGAGACAGAGGGGAGACAGAGAGTGTGGAGAGTGGGAGAGAGCAGAGACAGAGGGAGACAGAGAGTGTGGAGAGTGGGAGAGAGCAGAGACAGAGGGGAGACAGAGAGTGTGGAGAGTGGAGAGAGCAGAGACAGAGGGAGACAGAGAGTGTGGAGAGTGGGAGAGAGCAGAGACAGAAGAGAGACAGAGATTGTGGAGAGTGGGAGAGAGCAGAGACAGAGAGTGTGGAGAGTGGGAGAGAGCAGAGACAGAGGGAGACAGAGATGTGGAGAGTGGGAGAGAGCAGAGACAGAGGGGAGACAGAGAGTGTGGAGAGTGGGAGAGAGCAGAGACAGAGGGGAGACAGAGAGTGTGGAGAGTGGGAGAGAGCAGAGACAGAGGGGAGACAGAGAGTGTGAGAGTGGGAGAGAGCAGAGACAGAGGAGACAGAGAGTGTGGAGAGTGGGAGAGAGCAGAGACAGAGGGGAGACAGAGAGTGTGGAGAGTGGGAGAGAGCAGAGACAGAGGGAGACAGAGAGTGTGGAGAGTGGGAGAGAGCAGCGACAGAGGGGAGACAGAGAGTGTGGAGAGTAGGAGAGAGCAGAGACAGAGAGTGTGGAGAGTGGGAGAGAGCAGAGACAGAGGGGAGACAGAGAGTGTGGAGAGTGGGAGAGAACAGAGACAGAGGGGAGACAGAGAGTGTGGAGAGTGGGAGAGAGCAGAGACAGAGAGTGTGGAGAGTGGGAGAGAGCAGAGACAGAGGGGAGACAGAGAGTGTGGAGAGTGGGAGAGAGCAGAGACAGAGGGGAGACAGAGAGTGTGGAGAGTGGGAGAGAGCAGAGACAGAGGGAGACAGAGAGTGTGGAGAGTGGGAGAGAGCAGAGACAGAGGGGAGACAGAGAGTGTTGAGAGTGGGAGAAAGCAGAGACAGAGGGGAGACAGAGAGTGTGGAGAGTGGGAGAGAGCAGAGACAGAAGAGAGACAGAGATTGTGGAGAGTGGGAGAGAGCAGAGACAGATGGGAGACAGAGAATGGGAAAGAGAGCAGATACAGAAGGGAGACAGAGAGTGTGGAGAGTGGGAGAGAGCAGAGTCAGAGGGGAGACAGAGAGTGTGGGAGAGAGGGTGGAGTGACAGTTGGAAGGCACTGGAGAGATAGTTGAGAGACAGTGGAAAAATAATAATGGAGACAGAGGAGATAGTTTGAAGGATAACGGAGAGATTGTGGAGTGTGTAGAGAGAGTGGAGATACAGTGAGAAGAGGCTGAAGAGACAGTGTAGATAGTATGGAACTACAGTGGAAAGAGACAGTGGAGTGGAGCAACGGTGAAGAGACTTTGGGTAGTGTGGAGACAAACAGTGGAGAGAAAATGGTGAAACACCTGAGAGACATTGGAGACCATGGAGAGTGTGGAGAGAATGTAGAGGGACAGTGGAGAGCATGGAGAGTCAGTGGAATCACGAGAGACGGAGAGAATGTGGAAAGTGTAATGTGGGGAGAGGCAAGTGAAGATTGTGAGCCACAAGAGAGACAGTGAACTTAGTGTATTGGTGCCTCACATGTCACTCCTAATTCAAACAAGACTTAGCCTGGGAAATACTGGTGCTTAAACCTGGGTGCTGTACACATTGCGTAGTGCGAGTATACTATCCCATGTACACTGGATGTACATTGAGTATACATTGGGTGTACCATCCCATGTATATTATGTATATCATCCAATGTACACTGCATGTACCATGACTTGTGTCATGTGTTGATTGTGTACCATACCGCATACATTGTGCACACCATCTCATGTATACTATCCAGTTCATGTGCAGTGATGTGTGACATGCATGTCTAGCCATGTATGATATACATGCAGTCATGTGTGACATACTTATATAGTCGTATGTACATATATGTGTATTTGTGTGTGACATACATATGTACTCATGTGTGACATGTATGCAGCCATGTGTAACGCAACTATTTAAGTCATGTGTGATATACATATGCACTCATGTATAACATACATATGCACTCATGTGTGACATACATGTGCACTCATGTGTGACATACATGTGCAATCAACCAAAGTTGTACAAGTTGCAGTGAAGCGTGATTGTTCTACATACATCATCTCCATCTCGCTGCTTCTGATGGTCAATCCATCCTCGCTGAATGCGTCGTGCCGCACGGTTCTCTCTAAAGTCCTTCACTCGCTTCGCTTGCTGTTACCATGGCAACAGTGACACATATATCACCTACATACACCATTTCAATTACAACTTTACAAATAATAAATATAAATACACCTGAGAGATCAGTCATGTGTAAGACTACAGAAGACACAACTCTTAAGACACATCTGCTTAAATAATGTGAATGACCTCCACTAAGTGCATGTAGACACCTATAAACAATTTGTGTCCTCAAAATACTGGAGCCATATTGTGTTGCACTGCAGGTCACTCTGGAAAAGTCACTGCAGGTCACTCTCGACAAGTCACTGCATGTCACTCTCGACAAGTCACTGCAGGTCACTTTTGACAAGTCACTGCAGGTCACTCGACAAGTCACTGCAGGTAACTCTCGACTAGTCACTGCAGGTCACTCTGGGCAAGTCACTCTTGACAAGTCACTGCAGGTCACTTTCCCGACAAATGACTTCAGGCCATTCTCAACAAATGACAGAATGTCACTCTCAACAAATTACTGCAGGTCAATCTTGACAAATGACTGCATGTCAAACTGACAAACCACTGAAGGTCAGTCTCAACAAATCCCTGCAGGTCACTATTGGCAAATCACCACATATCAATCATGACAAAAAAATTGCAGGTCAGTTTTGACAAATCACTGCATGTCACTCTCAACAAGTCACTGCAGGTCACTCTCGACAAGTCACTGCAAGTCACTCTCGACAAGTCACTGCAGGTCAGTCTCGACAAGTCACTGCAGGTCACTCTGGACAAGTCACTGCAGGTCACTCTTGACTAGTCACTGCAGGTCACTCTGGGCAAGTCACTCTTGACAAGTCACTGCAGGTCACTCTCAACTTGTCACTGCAGGTCACTCTCAACTTGTCACTGCAGGTCACTCTCAACAAGTCACTGCAGGTCACTCTTGACAAGTCACTGCAGGTCACTCTCGACAAGTCACTGCAGGTCACTTTCGACAAGTCACTGCAGGTCACTATTGACAAGTCACTGCAAGTCACTCTCGACAAGTCACTGCAGGTCACTCTTGACAATTCACTGCAGGTCACTCTTGACAAGTCACTGCAGGTCACTCTCCCGACAAATGACTGCAGGCCATTCTCAACAAATGACAGAATGTCACTCTCAACAAATTACTGCAGGTCAATCTTGACAAATGACTGCATGTCAAACTGACAAACCACTGAAGGTCAGTCTCAACAAATCCCTGCAGGTCACTATTGGCAAATCACCACATATCAATCATGACAAAAAAATTGAAGGTCAGTTTTGACAAATCACTGCATGTCACTCTCGACATGTCACTGTAGGTCACTCTTGACAAGTCACTGCAAGTCACTCTCAATAAGTCACTGCAGGTCAGTCTCGACAAGTCACTGCAGGTCACTCTCGACAAGTCACTGCAGGTCACTCTTGACAAGTCACTGCAAGTCACTCTTGACCAATTACTGTGGGTCACTGTTGACAAATCACTGTGGTTCACTATCAATGAAACAGTGCAGGTCACTCCCACTGCATGTTACTAAAAAACCTCTATAAATCTGCAGTTCAATCTCAACAATCCACTGCATTTCTAACGATAATTGCCAAATCAATTGCAATATTTATGTGCCTCTTCAACCTATCAATAATTATTCATTTGAACTTTTTAATAGTCACTAAATAGTTAGTCATAAATGCATATAAAACTATACTCTGCATGCAAATTAAATACAACATTCCACCCCAACCACTGATAACAAATGGTGAAAATACCTAGCTCAGACCTGGTGCACTAACAACCATTTGGCCAGAGAATATGTTAATGCACAACTATCAGATGCAGGTTATACCCAGACACCAAAGAAGCCAACTGTGTATATTTAGTGATAGCAATTAAGTGAATTGCAATTCCACTCACAGGAACACATGCACAAATACATACACACACACAAGCACACGCACACGCACACACACACAAACACACACACACACACATACACACACACACACACACACACACACACACACACACACACACACACACACACACAGACGCACACCCAAAATATACCCTACATTTAGACAGAGGCATGCACACACACATGCACACACACATGCACAATCAGCTGTATAAATGTGTCAGCCTGTGTTTTATAAGCACCCTAGATGTGTCAGCCTGTGTATTTATAAGCACCCTAGATGTGTCAGCCTGTGTATTTATAAGCACCCTAGATGTGTCAGCCTGTGTATTTATAAGCACCCTAGATGTGTCAGCCTGTGTATTTATAAGCACCCTAGATGTGTCAGCCTGTGTATTTATAAGCACCCTAGATGTGTCAGCCTGTGTATTTATAAGCACCCTAGATGTGTCAGCCTATGTATTTATAAGCACCCTAGATGTGTCAGCCTGTGTATTTATAAGCACCCTAGATGTGTCAGCCTATGTATTTATAAGCACCCTAGATGTGTCAGCCTGTGTATTTATAAGCACCCTAGATGTGTCAGCCTATGTATTTATAAGCACCCTAGATGTGTCAGCCTGTGTATTTATAAGCACCCTAGATGTGTTAGCCTATGTATTTATAAGCACCCTAGATGTGTCTGCCTGTGTATTTATAAGCACCCTAGATGTTCAGCCTATGTATTTATAAGCACCCTAGATGTGTCGCCTGTGTATTTATAAGCACCCTAGATGTAAGCCTATGATTTATAAGCACCCTAGATGTGTCAGCCTGTGTATTTATAAGCACCCTAGATGTGTCAGCCTTGTATTTATAAGCACCCTAGATGTGCAGCCTATGATTTATAAGCACCCTAGATGTGTCAGCCTGTGTATTTATAAGCACCCTAGATGTGTCAGCCTGTGTATTTATAAGCACCCTAGATGTGTCAGCCTGTGTATTTATAAGCACCCTAGATGTGTCAGCCTGTGTATTTATAAGCACCCTAGATGTGTCAGCCTGTGTATTTACAAGTGCTCTCTGCTTGTGTATTTACAAGCCCTAGAAGGGTCAGTGCAACTTGTGCTGTTAGCAGAAGCAGGCAGTAGCATTAGTCTGAGAGCGTGAGAGGAAGCCTGGAGCTTGGTTGGCCGATCAGGGCAGTCTACCTACATCTCTGCTCTCCGCCTCCCTCCTGTGTTCCCGCCAGCCTCCTTGGATACGACGGGCCGCTCGCGTCTCCTGAAAGTTCCTGATTCGCCGCTCCTGTTGTCATGGTTACAAATCACTCAATACACTGCTCCAATTGCCGTAGTTACAACATCAACCATTGACAGTTCCTGATGCCAAGGTTACAACATAATTAACAGATTGCTTAAGAAAACGTCTTGAGTTTTCTACAAAAAACATTACACCATTTACAAGAAACTGTTATAGTTGATGGGTAAATTTACAGTTGACCTGTAAATTTACAGTTGGCCTGTAAATTTACAGTTGAGCTGTACATTTATAGTTGACCTGTAAATTTACAGTTGACCTATACATTTACAGTTAGCCTATACATTTACAGTTGGCCTGTAAATTTACAGGTCAACTGTAAATTTACAGTTGACCATGTAAATTTACAATTGACCTGTAATTTAAACAGTTCATCCATATCTGTTCTGGTTGACCTAAAACTTTTACACATGACCCTAAGTCTTAGTTAATCTGTAGATCTGACATTTTACATATTTATGCTACAGTTGCGACACCCCATTTAACTGGGGTGTTACCCAGCTTACGTGTAACTGTTATAGTTTACCAATAACTCTTACAGCTGACCCGTACAGTTTGACAGGTTTCTCAACTGAAATGGTCCTACAGACATTCCTTAAGATATTGCATTTGTTTAGAAAGACATTTGTCTCGTAAAGGACATGGCCTGTGTTACTGAGGTGCTCAGTCAGTCCATAACAAATCTATAGGCCGAGACTCAAGGAAGGATGAAAATGCAGGTGGCCTGTTTTTCTGTTGATGGCCCATTCAGTCCAACAGGTGGCCTGCTCAAGCCTACAGGTGGCCAACTCAGTCCTAGTAGTGGGCCACTCAGTCATACTAGTGGCCCGCTCAGTACTGTAGGTGGCCTGCTCAGTCAGGCCACATATAACACATTTGTATTGCATGCTTAATTATGCAATTAGTGATCAATGTTAAAAAGTAAACAAAATGTTGACATATTATGTAAAATATTAACCATTTCCGACACTCCCTTCTCCTCCATCCAAGTGTTACACTCCACCCACCTCCTCCTCCATCCAAGTGTTACACTCCACCCCCCTCCTCCTCCATCCAAGTGTTACACTCCACCCATCTCCTCCATCCAAGTATTACACTCCACCCACCTCCTCCTCCATCCAAGGGTTACACTCCACCCATCTCCTCCTCCATCCAAGTGTTACACTCCACCCACCTCCTCCTCCATACAAGTGTTACACTCCACCCACCTCCTCCTCCTCCATCCAAGTGTTACACTCCACCCATCTCCTCCTCCATACAAGTGTTACACTCCACCCACCTCCTCCTCCATCCAAGTGTTACACTCCACCCACCTCCTCCATCCAAGTGTTACACTCCACCCATCTCCTCCATCCAAGTGTTACACTCCACCCATCTCCTCCATACAAGTATTACACTCCACCCACCTCCTCCTCCATCCAAGTGTTACACTCCACCCATCTCCTCCATCCAAGTATTACACTTCACCCATCTCCTCCTCCATCCAAGGGTAACACTCCACCCATCTCCTCCTCCATCCAAGTGTTACACTCCACCCACCTCCTCCTCCATACAAGTGTTACACTCCACCCACCTCCTCCTCCATCCAAGTGTTACACTCCACCCATCTCCTCCATCCAAGTGTTACACTCCACCCATCTCCTCCATCCAAGTGTTACACTCCACCCATCTCCTCCATCCAAGTGTTACACTCCACCCATCTCCTTCATACAAGTGTTACACTCCACCCATCTCCTTCATACAAGTGTTACACTCCACCCATCTCCTCCATCCAAGTGTTACACTCCACCCATCTCCTCCATCCAAGTGTTACACTCCACCCATCTCCTCCATCCAAGTGTTACACTCCACCCATCTCCTTCATACAAGTGTTACACTCCACCCATCTCCTTCATACAAGTGTTACACTCCACTCATCTCCGCCATACAAGTGTTACACTCCACCCATCTCCTCCATCCAAGTGTTACACTCCACCCATCTCCTCCATACAAGTGCTACACTCCACCAATCTCCTCCATTCAAGTGTTACACTCCACCCATCTCCTCCATACAAGTGTTACACTCCACCCATCTCCTCCATACAAGTGCTACACTCCACCAATCTCCTCCATTCAAGTGTTACACTCCACCCATCTCCTCCATCCAAGTGTTACACTCCACCCATCTCCTCCATCCAAGTGTTACACTCCACCCACCTCCTCCATCCAAGTGTTACACTCCACCCATCTCCTTCATACAAGTGTTACACTCCACCCATCTCCTTCATACAAGTGTTACACTCCACCCATCTCCTTCATACAAGTGTTACACTCCACCCATCTCCTTCATACAAGTGTTACACTCCACCCATCTCCTTCATACAAGTGTTACACTCCACCCATCTCCTCCATACAAGTGCTACACTCCACCAATCTCCTCCATTCAAGTGTTACACTCCACCCATCTCCTCCATCCAAGTGTTACACTCCACCCATCTCCTCCATCCAAGTGTTACACTCCACCCATCTCCTTCATACAAGTGTTACACTCCACCCATCTCCTCCATTCAAGTGTTACACTCCACCCATCTCCTCCATCCAAGTGTTACACTCCACCCACCTCCTTCATACAAGTGTTACACTTCACCCATCTCCTTCATACAAGTGTTACACTCCACCCATCTCCTTCATACAAGTGTTACACTCCACCCATCTCCTCCATTCAAGTGTTACACTCCACCCATCTCCTCCATCCAAGTGTTACACTCCACCCACCTCCTCCATACAAGTGTTACACTCCACCCATCTCCTCCATCCAAGTGTTACACTCCACCCATCTCCTTCATACAAGTGTTACACTCCACCCATCTCCTTCATACAAGTGTTACACTCCACCCATCTCCTCCATCCAAGTGTTACACTCCACCCATCTCCTCCATCCAAGTGTTACACTCCACCCATCTCCTCCATCCAAGTGTTACACTCCACCCATCTCCTTCATACAAGTGTTACACTCCACCCATCTCCTCCATCCAAGTGTTACACTCCACCCATCTCCTTCATACAAGTGTTACACTCCACCCATCTCCTCCATTCAATGTTACACTCCACCCATCTCCTCCATCCAAGTGTTACACTCCACCCACCTCCTCCTCATGTTCTTTCTGGCTCTTCCGTTGCTTCCACTGTCGTTGTATATGCTGTGCTGCCACCTGTTGTCTAAACTCTTCAATGCGCTTCAGCTTCTCCTTCTCCTGTTCGAGTGATGTAATGGACGACGAGCGACTGCCAAAGCCAAAGACCTTTGTTATTGAAACCTGTCAAACTATCACATGAAACAATATTGCATTGTCTTACAAACATTAAACTAACCTCAAACATGTGTTGCAGGCACAAAACACACCTGCTCTTGTGGACACATAAAGTGTACCTGATTTATGGACACTAGATGGACAGTTACTGTGCCAGGTTTGTGGACACTAGGCAGACACTAAGTGTACCTGGTCTTGCGGACACTGGACCTGCGTCTGGGCGTCGGTTGTCGTGGCGTCACAGTGGTTTTGTCTTTCTCATAGAATGAATCGAGTTCAGCGTGAACCTCCTCCAAATCTTTCTTCAGATTCTTGATCTCCTTACTGTAAGACACACAACAACCTGTACTGTTTCACATGATTCACATACAACAACCTGTAATGTTTCACATGATTCACACACAACAACCTGTACTGTTTCACATGATTCACATACAACAACCTGTACTGTTTCACATGATTCACACACAACAACAACATGAACTGTTTCACATGATTCACACACAACAACAACCTGTACTGTTTCACATGATTCACACAACAACAACCTGTACTGTTTCACATGATTCACACACAACAACAACCTGTACTGTTTCATGTGATTCACACACAACAACATGTACTGTTTCACATGATTCACACACAACAACATGTACTGTTTCACATGATTCACACACAACAACAACATGTACTGTTTCACATGATTCACACACAACAACATGTACTGTTTCACTTGATTCACACACAACAACAACCTGTACTGTTTCACGTGATTCACATACAACAACAACCTGTACTGTTCCACATGATTCACACACAACAACAACATGTACTGTTTCATTTGATTCACACACAACAACAACATGTACTGTTTCACTTGATTCACACACAACAACCTGTACTGTTCCACATGATTCACATACAACAACAACCTGTACTGTTTCACTTGATTCACATACAACAACAACCTGTACTGTTTCACGATTCACACACAACAACAACATGTACTGTTTCACATGATTCACACACAACAACAACATGTACTGTTTCACTTGATTCACACACAACAACATGTACTGTTTCACTTGATTCACACACAACAACAACCTGTACTGTTTCACGTGATTCACATACAACAACAACCTGTACTGTTCCACATGATTCACACACAACAACAACATGTACTGTTTCACTTGATTCACACACAACATGTACTGTTCCACATGATTCACATACAACAACAACCTGTACTGTTTCACTTGATTCACACACAACAACAACCTGTACTGTTTCACGTGATTCACATACAACAACAACCTGTACTGTTTCACATGATTCACACACAACAACAACATGTACTGTTTCACTTGATTCACACACAACAACAACCTGTACTGTTTCACATGATTCATACACACACACACAACAACCTGTACTGATTCAAATGAATATAGAATTGTGGGAGGCACCATGTGTAAACACATTATGAAACAAACGAATCATGTGAAACAGATTACTTGTATCCCTTATTCAGGTACTTAATTATATGGAAAACACAATTGATGCCCATGTAAAGAGTATTTTTGTTAGTAGAAGAAAAATGTCTTTGTTATGTAGAATGTAGATTAAAATGTATACTCCTTGTCTTCAGTCAGCATCATACACTATGTCTTAGAATGAGACACATACTCTCTGTCCTCGCACTTCTTCCTGTAGTGAGCCCGGTCGTCCTTCATTCTCTTCACGATGCCGCGTTGTTTCTCAATGTCTTCCAACAGTTCCGTCTCCCTCTTGTCCAGTTGGTCCAACCTCTGAGCCACTGAACCCTGCAGAGTCAGTTTGCCTGCAAACAGTGGAGGGCTGTGTCAGCAAACTGTCCACACACACACACACGCACGCACACACACATGCATGCACGCATGCATGCACACATGCATGCACGCACGCACAGACACACACACACATCACACACACACACACACAGACACACACACATACACACTTACAAACACACATACACCACATACCACACCACACACACAGACACACACATACACAGTGACACACACACTCTACTGGGATATTTGAATCAGTGGTAAAACAAGAATCAGCCAACGCAAAGCCCAGAGGTCACTGCTGGGAAATGGTCTGCCAGGTAAGTGTATTCATCGCTTTACACTTGACTCCTGGTAGACCAGTTCAAGAACATGATGTAAACCTGTCTAGGAAACAATCTGTCCTGTGATGACTATTCATGCACACCTCCCTGGGAAGTACGAAGCCATACTGTACATATTTGTGCATGAATATCCACTTTGTCTACAGCCAGGCACTCTGAAGAGTCAACGGCGGCAAAGCAGAGTGAATGAAATTTACGAAGCGTTGGAAAGGTCAATGAGAACATTGACACTGCGAGGCTCTCTGATAAGGCTGATGGTCTACACATTCATCTCTGTCCTACAGCTTGGGTAATAACAATCTCATTTCTAAACATGCTTACATTTTTAAAGCACCAATCTATGATTTTTACAGAGATTTGTATGATATGATCATATCTTTAAAAAAAAATTCTTCAATGGACAATACAAAACTAATAAAATACAAACCCACAGATGAAAACACAAAGGACATCATGAGTAAAAGGTGATGACTGATGACTGATGACTGATGACTGATGACTGATGACTGATGACTGATGACTGATGACTGATGACTTACCTTCCTTCTCCTTCCTCCTGTGACTCATGTCTGAGGTCATCGACATCGTCTCCACGTCACCGCGGTCCACTTTCTAAAGACAACATTTGGAACAGATCTCCACTGGAAACTGTGCATATGATATGACATGTTGATGTGTAGTGTACTGGTTACAGCAAGGATGTCTTAGTTACTATAACTTACTGGGTATTTCATAAGACCAACAGATACTATTGCAACACAATTTTATTTTATTGTGCAGAAAGACATTAATGAATACATCAATGGTGAATACTGCTGGAGCAGTAGGAGAGAAAGTAGGAGATAAAGTAGGAGATAAGGTAGGAGAGAAAGTAGGAGATAAGGTAGGAGAGAAAGTAGGAGAGCATGTAGGGGAGAATGTAGGAGAGAAAGTAGGGGAGAAAGTAGGAGAGAAAGTAGGGGAGAAAGTAGGGGAGAATGTAGGAGAGAAAGTAGGAGAGAAAGTAGGGGAGAATGTAGGAGAGAAAGTAGGAGAGAAAGTAGGAGAGAAGGTAGGAGAGAAAGTAGGAGAGAAGGTAGGAGAGAAAGTAGGAGAAAATAGGGGAGAAAGTAGGAGAGAAAGTAGGGGAGAATGTAGGAGAGAAAGTAGGAGAGAAAGTAGGAGAGAAGGTAGGAGAGAAAGTAGGAGAACATAGGGGAGAAAGTAGGGGAGAACATAGGGGAGAAAGTAGGAGAGAACATAGGGGAGAAAGTAGGAGAGAACATAGGGGAGAAAGTAGGGGAGAACATAGGGGAGAAAGTAGGAGAGAACATACGGGAGAAAGTAGGGGAGAACATAGGAGAGAAAGTAGGGGAGAACATAGGAGAGAAAGTAGGAGAACATAGGGAAGAAAGTAGGGGAGAAAGCAGGGGAGAAAGTAGAAAGTAGAAGAGAAAGTAGGAGAGTAAGTAGGAAAGAAAGTAGGAGAGAAAGTAGGAGAGAAAGTAGGAGAAAGTACAGGAGAAAGTATGGGAGAACATAGGGGAGAAAGTACGAGAGAGAGACAAAGGAGAGAGTAGGAGAGAAAATAAGAGAGAAAGGAGAGAAAGTACGTTGGTCTCACCTTCTGTAGTCTGCTGATGACAGAGATGAGTTCTCCCTTTGACATCCCGCCATAGTCCTCTGAAACCACAACAAACACTCATCATTCTGTCATGTACGGGCACTGTATCTTCTGGTATATATATATATATATATATATATATATATATACATATATATATATATATATATATATATATATATATATATATATACATACATATATATATACATATATATATAAATATATATAAATATATATATATATATATATATATATATATATATTTATATGTGTGTGCACACTTGTGTGTATAGTGTAAATTAAAGCTCAAGCTTGGGCAAAGTAGAACACTTATTATATGTAACTGCTTGTAAAGCTATTTCACTAATATCCAAAAAGAGTTAAGGTTTCAGCAAACTAAATACAGCCATTTGTGACCTTTAGAAATATAACACATATTTGGACTAGCTGCAGGTGTTAGCCACAAGGGTTACCACAATTCCATGATGACAAAGATGGACATGGGCAATTACTAATCGGAGGGACAGGTAATGTGTGGGGGGAAACTGGTTTTGTGGAGATACAGATATTGTGGAGAGATACAGATACCAGAGAAAGACATGAATTGTGGAGAGACATGTATTGTGGAGACATGTATTGTGGAGAGAACAAGTATTGTGGAGAGACAGGTATTGTGGAGAGACAGGTATTGTGGAGAGAACAAGTATTGTGGAGACAGGTATTGTGGAGAGACAGGTATTGTGGAGAGACAAGTGTTGTGGAGAGACAGGTATTGTGGAAAGACAGGTATTGTGGAGAGACAGGTATTGTGGAGAGAGGGGTATTGTGGAGAGACAGGTATTGTGGAGAGACACGTATTGTGGAGAGACAAGTGTTGTGGAGAGACAGGTATTGTGGAGAGACAGGTATTGTGGAGAGACAGGTATTGTGGAGAGACAGGTATTGTGGAGAGACAGGTATTGTGGAGAGACAGGTATTGTGGAGAGACAGGTGTTGTGGAGAGACAGGTATTGTGGAGAGACAGGTATTGTGGAGAGACAGGTATTGTGGAGAGACAGGTATTGTGGAGAGACAGGTATTGTGGAGAGACAGGTATTGTGGATAGACAGGTATTGTGGAGACAGGTATTGTGGAGAGACAGGTAATGTGGAAAGACAGGTATTGTGGAGAGACAGGTATTGTGGTGACAAGACAGATACTGTAGAAATGAAGGATGTTGTGCCAAGTGCTTGCAGCAAGAGGAGAATAAAGAACTCTCACTGTCTGTCTCCTTCAGCGCGTGTTTCTCCTCCATCAAGGCCTGCTGGTCCTGCTTCAGTGTCCTGTTCTCATTTGTCAAAGTCAGGATCTGGTCATTCAGCCTCAGGACCGTCTCCTGCAGTGCCATCAGCTTGGCCGGGCTCTCTCGCACTTCTCCCCTGACACATCAATACCTCATCATTAACACTACACCTCCATGTCACCTCAACACCTCCATGTTATCTCTAACTAAACACTTCCATGTCATCACTGATACAACTGCATGTCACCTCTAACACAACACTCCATGTCACCCCTAACACATCACTCCATGTCACCTCTAACACAACACTCCATGACACCTCTAACACAACACTCCATGTCACCTCTAACATAACACTCCATGTCACCTCTAACACAACATTCCATGTCACCTCTAACACAACACTCCATGTCACCTTTAACACAACACTCCATGTCACCTCTAACACAACACTCCATGTCACCTCTAACACAACATTCCATGTCACCTCTAATACAACACTCCATGTCACCTCTAACACAACACTCCATGTCACCTTTAACACAACTTGTCTGTTACGTGTGACTGTTGGCTAAACCTACTTGTGACTGTTGGCTACACCTACTTGTATCTATTAACTAAATCTACTTGTGGCTGATGGCTACACCTACTTGTGTCTATTGACTAAACATACTTGTGACTGTTGGCTACACCTACTTGTGACTGTTGGCTACGCCTACTTGTGGCTGATGGCTACACCTACTTGTGGCTGATGGCTACACCTACTTGTGTCTGTTGGCTACACATACTTGTGACTGTTGGCTACACCTACTTGTGACTGTTGGCTACACCTACTTGTGTCTGTTGGCTACACCTACTTGTGTCTATTGGCTACACCTACTTGTGTCTATTGGCTACACCTACTTGTGTCTATTGGCTACACCTACTTGTGTCTATTAACTAAATCTACTTGTGACTGTTGGCTACACCTACTTGTATCTATTAACTAAATCTACTTGTGGCTGATGGCTACACCTACTTGTGTCTATTGACTAAAAACACTTGTGACTGTTGGCTACACCTACTTGTGTCTGTTGGCTACACCTACTTGTGTCTATTGGCTACACCTACTTGTGTCTATTGGCTACACCTACTTGTGTCTATTGGCTACACCTACTTGTGTCTATTAACTAAATCTACTTGTGACTGTTGGCTACACCTACTTGTATCTATTAACTAAATCTACTTGTGTCTATTGACTAAACATACTTGTGACTGTTGGCTACGCCTACTTGTGACTGTTGGCTACACATACTTGTGACTGTTGGCTACACCTACTTGTGTCTATTGGCTACACCTACTTGTGACTGTTGGCTACACCTACTTGTGTCTGTTGGCTACACCTACTTGTGTCTATTGGCTACACCTACTTGTGTCTATTGGCTACACCTACTTGTGTCTATTGGCTACACCTACTTGTGTCTGTTGGCTACACCTACTTGTGTCTGTTGGCTACACCTACTTGTGTCTATTGGCTACACCTACTTGTGTCTATTGGCTACACCTACTTGTGTCTGTTGGCTACACCTACTTGTGACTGTTGGTTACACCTACTTGTGACTGTTGGCTACACCTACTTGTGTCTATTGGCTACACCTACTTGTGACTGTTGGCTACACCTACTTGTGTCTGTTAGCTACACCTACTTGTGTCTGTTGGCTACACCTACTTGTGACTATTGGCTACACCTACTTGTGTCTATTGGCTACACCTACTTGTGACTATTGGCTACACCTACTTGTGTCTGTTGGCTACACCTACTTGTGACTATTGGCTACACCTACTTGTGACTGTTGGCTACACCTACTTGTGACTGTTGGCTACACCTACTTGTGACTGTTGGCTACACCTACTTGTGACTGTTGGCTACACCTACTTGTGACTATTGGCTACACCTACTTGTGTCTGTTAGCTACACCTACTTGTGTCTGTTAGCTACACCTACTTGTGACTATTGGCTACACCTACTTGTGACTATTGGCTACACCTACTTGTGTCTATTGGCTACACCTACTTGTGACTGTTGGCTACACCTACTTGTGACTGTTGGCTACACCTACTTGTGACTGTTGGCTACACCTACTTGTGTCTGTTGGCTACACCTACTTGTGACTATTGGCTACACCTACTTGTGTCTATTGGCTACACCTACTTGTGACTGTTGGCTACACCTACTTGCGTCTGTTGGCTACACCTACTTGCGGCTGTTGGCTACACCTACTTGTGACTGTTGGCTACACCTACTTGTGACTGTTGGCTACACCTACTTGTGACTGTTGGCTACACCTACTTGTGACTATTGGCTACACCTACTTGTGACTGTTGGCTACACCTACTTGTGACTGTTGGCTACACCTACTTGTGACTATTGGCTACACCTACTTGTGACTGTTGGCTACACCTACTTGTGTCTGTTGGCTACACCTACTTGTGACTATTGGCTACACCTACTTGTGTCTATTGGCTACACCTACTTGTGACTGTTGGCTACACCTACTTGTGTCTAATGGCTACACCTACTTGTGTCTATTGGCTACACCTACTTGTGACTGTTGGCTACACCTACTTGTGTCTATTGGCTACACCTACTTGTGTCTATTGGCTACACCTACTTGTGTCTAATGGCTACACCTACTTGTGTCTATTGGCTACACCTACTTGTGACTGTTGGCTACACCTACTTGTGACTATTGGCTACACCTACTTGTGTCTATTGGCTACACCTACTTGTGACTGTTGGCTACACCTACTTGTGTCTAATGGCTACACCTACTTGTGTCTATTGGCTACACCTACTTGTGACTGTTGGCTACACCTACTTGTGACTATTGGCTACAACTACTTGTGACTGTTGGCTACACCTACTTGTGTCTGTTGGCTACACCTACTTGTGTCTATTGGCTACACCTACTTGTGACTGTTGGCTACACCTACTTGTGACTGTTGGCTACACCTACTTGTGTCTGTTGGCTACACCTACTTGTGACTATTGGCTACACCTACTTGTGTCTATTGGCTACACCTACTTGTGACTGTTGGCTACACCTACTTGTGTCTAATGGCTACACCTACTTGTGTCTATTGGCTACACCTACTTGTGACTGTTGGCTACACCTACTTGTGTCTATTGGCTACACCTACTTGTGTCTATTGGCTACACCTACTTGTGTCTATTGGCTACACCTACTTGTGTCTAATGGCTACACCTACTTGTGTCTATTGGCTACACCTACTTGTGTCTATTGGCTACACCTACTTGTGACTATTGGCTACACCTACTTGTGTCTATTGGCTACACCTACTTGTGACTATTGGCTACACCTACTTGTGTCTATTGGCTACACCTACTTGTGACTATTGGCTACACCTACTTGCGGCTGTTGGAGGAGGAGCTCTTGAGCTGACTCAGACGCACGACCTCTCGGTAGAACTGCTCCAGCTGCAGTTTCATCTCCTCTGTTTTTGTTGTCTTCAAGTCACTCTCTACCTTGCTGCAGGCAAACACATGTGCAAGAGTTAAATTATTGTGTGCACTTTCTTACAATACAATCTTACAATGTGCGTGCGTGCGTGCGTGCGTGCGTGCGTGCGTATACATGGATTTTTATGTTTAACTGTCTCAAGCATCCAGTACCTAATTACTTGATCAAACAAATGAATATACTATCAAGATATATAACTTCAGTTTGTTAGCATAATTCGCAGCTTCTTCAGTAAGAATACCGACTGGTGTAGCATGTCGTTGCTGTCCAACTCACAGCAACACGTTAAACACCTGTGACCATATGTTATAACGCTCCATGTTGTTAATTACAGAGATAAATGACTTCACTGTTCTTTACCCGCAGACTTCAACTTTCCTACGTAAAGATAATAAGATGAAGTCACCCTCTCCTACCTGAGAGCCGCCTCCTTCTCCCTCAACTGATGTTGCAGCTTGATCATCTTTTGTTTCAAACCCTGAATCATCTGTAGATGTAACAAGCAATTCTTGAGAACCCTGCATCCATCAGAGTACGTTGCAGACTACTTGTGATTTCTCTTTGAGTAAGTCATAAGTCTAGAAAAACACTAACTAAACTAATATTAAATGACTAACTAACTGACATTAAAAGAATTTGTGTAGTTTTGAAAACTTGACATGACAACTTACTGTGGCTGCATCGGGCTTTCGATCTCCCAATGTCTTCCTCAGTTCTTCCCCCTAATGACAGATTGGTGAAACAGATAATAGATGTAACATTTGTTTGACACAACCAGTTACCATAACTGTTTTTTGTTTACAAAAATGTCTGATTCACTCATATACAACTTGACACAGCGAACTGTCTTATTCATTCATACACAACTTGACACAGTGAACTGTCTTATTCATTGACACAGAGAACTGTCTTATTTATTCACACACAACTTGACACAGTGAACTGTCTTATTCATTCATACACAACTTGACACAGTGGACTGTCTTATTCATTCATACACAACATGACACAGTGAACTGTCTTATTTATTCACACACAACTTGACACAGTGAACTGTCTTATTCATTCATACACAACTTGACACAGTGGACTGTCTTATTCATTCATACACAACATGACACAGTGAACTGTCTTATTTATTCACACACAACTTGACACAGTGAACTGTCTTATTTATTCACACACAACTTGACACAGTGAACTGTCTTATTCATTCATACACAACTTGACACAGTGAACTGTCTTATTCATTCACACACAACTTGACACAGTGAACTGTCTTATTCATTCACACACAACTTGACACAGTGAACTGTCTTATTCATTCATACACAACATGACACAGTGAACTGTCTTATTTATTCACACACAACTTGACACAGTGAACTGTCTTATTCATTCATACACAACTTGACACAGTGAACTGTCTTATTCATTCACACACAACTTGACACAGTGAACTGTCTTATTCATTCATACACAACTTGACACAGTGAACTGTCTTATTCATTCACACACAACTTGACACAGTGAACTGTCTTATTCATTCATACACAACTTGACACAGTGAACTGTCTTATTCACTAACATACAACTTGACACGGTGAACTGTCTTATTCATTCATACACAACTTGACACAGTGAACTGTCTTATTCATTCATACACAACTTGACACAGTGAACTGTCTTATTTATTCACACACAACTTGACACAGTGAACTGTCTTATTCATTCATACACAACTTGACACAGTGAACTATCTTATTCACTCATACACAACTTGACACAGTGAACAGTTGTATTCCCTCACATAAAACTTCACATAGTGAACTATGTTATTCACTAACATACAAATTGACACAGTGAACTGTCTTATTCATTCATAGACAACTTGACACAGTGAACTGTCTTATTCACTTTATACACAACTTGACACAGTGAACTGTCTTATTCATCTCAATTACACAGATGTTTTCCCGTCAAGACACATTGAACTGTCTTATTCACTCATACACAACTTGACACAGTGAACTGTCTTATTCATTCATACACAACTTGACACAGTGAACTGTCTTATTTATTCACACACAACTTGACACAGTGAACTGTCTTATTCATTCATACACAACTTGACACAGTGAACTGTCTTATTCATTCATACACAACTTGACACAGTGAACTGTCTTATTCACTCATACACAACTTGACACATTGAACTGTCTTATTCACTCATACACAACTTAATACAGTGAACTGTCATATTCACTCACACAACTTGACACATTGAACTGCTTTATTCACTCATACACAACTTGACACATTGAACTGCTTTATTCACTGATACACAACTCAATACAGTGAACTGTCACATTCACTCATACACAACTGGACACATTGAACTGCTTTATTCACTGATACACAACTCAATACAGTGAACTGTCACATTCACTCATACACAACTGGACACATTGAACTGCTTTATTCACTGATACACAACTCAATACAGTGAACTGTCACATTCACTCATACACAACTGGACACATTGAACTGCTTTATTCACTGATACACAACTCAATACAGTGAACTGTCACATTCACTCATACACAACTGGACACATTGAACTGTTTTATTCACTCATACACAACTTGACACAGCAAGCTGTTGTATTCACTCATATACAACTTGACACAGTGAACTTTATACATAATCTGACACAATGAACTATTTTATTCACTTTTACGTAATTTAACACGATGAACTGCCTTACTAGCACATAAACTTGACACAGAGAACAGCTGTCAACACCAAATGGCGTTCATACTTAAATACTTCACACTTGTGACTGTTTGACTGCATTAACGTTGTTTAAATGTTTCCTATGAAATGTTATTACAATAACCTTATCAAATGGGTTTCGGTGCACTTGTTGTTTCCGAATGTTCAACTGTGGCTCATAAGTATAAACCCACTGACATTGACTAAGAGTTAATGTTGACTGATACTGTGAGACTCCATCTGCTGGGAGAAGCGTCTCACCTTACTCGGGTCCAGCAGCTGCTCGATTTCCTTCGCCTAAACACACGAGAGAGTTCCATCAACACTGTGTGTCACTGTCACATCAAACTACATTTAATTGGCTTTTAACAAAGCTTAATGTTTTAAAGACAGCATTTGCAATTAAAATCATTAACAAAAACTGTACTTTTACAAGGACAATGATCATTATAAATTTGTGTTACTGCGTCTTGTAGATCAGTAGAAACAATGAATTTATATCTGCATTTGAAAAAATTACTTGTTATACTAGAATAATATATTAATAATGTTAATGACTTCTTATGCACCAATATCCTCAAAGATCAAATGTTGTTGGGTGGCAAAACCAACGCATTAAGCAATCTCGTAATTGTAATGTTCAAAGATCATACATGATCCTTTCTGTGCAACAAGTCATGATCCACCAACCTTTTTCATGTTCTCGTCTTCCAGACGTTGTAGTTTAGACTTGAGTGTCGAGTTCTCTGAGCCAATGAGCATCATTTGCTGAGCAGGAGGCAGACCAGAAACATCAATACAGTTAACACATCTACCTTACATCATTAAAACATTAACACATCCATGTTACACGTGTAACACATGCATGTTAACAGGTAACACATCCATCTTACATCACTAACACATCCATGTTACACAGGTATTACATCAGTATTAAACTTATACAGTTCACATAACCAATGTTTTACTGACCCATTACCACATCCATGTTACACGTGTAACACATGCATGTGTCACAGTTAACACACCTGTGTTATACATTTAACACATCCATGTTACATGGTGAACACATCCTGCCACACAGTTAACACATCCATCTGACAGTTAACACAACGATGTCAACAGTGAACACATGCACTGTTGGTCATCTTTACTCTGGCTGCATTGAAACTGTAGAAAATGCTACGTAAAGTCCGATACGAGTCTTGTCTATTCCTAGGCACAATCCTCAAACACAAACAGTATTTTCCTCACATTCCTGGTTTATTAATGAACAGTTTTAGACAACTGAAAGTTACATTTAATTCGTCATATAGATGAACCCTGGACCAGAAAATTACACAGGTTTATAAAGACATATGCTTCACCTGTAAACCAGCACTGTCAATCTATCAACATAACAACCACCTTACCTTCTTTAGAGCCAAGATCTCATCATAATATTCTTCTGGCTCTTTGTAAACCGGCACGCGTGTCATCGACTTGGCTGAAAGAAACAAGTCACAAAGCTCAAGACACAAGTCACAATAGAATTAAGCCACAAGTCAAGAATCCAGACAAAATCAAATAGAGTCAAATATCAAGTTGCCAGACAGGCAAGACACAAATACTAGTTTAGACCTAGTCACAAGAGACCCTACATGTCTGTGTGTGTTCTGACCGTTTCATAAGAAACCCTACATTTGATTACATTCGCTATTCACTAGTTGTGTTAGGGATTTCAGGCTGTTCATATAAGTTTAATTAATGTTTGAAATTATATATAATAATGTGGCTCTTACAGCAACTATAATTAGTCTTAGTAGGAATCTCCCGTCCCATATATGACATAATTATTTATTTACATGTCATGCATTATCGACTAACCACTTATATTTTACACATGTTGCTTTATGATATTGTATGGTGTTTTGTTTCAAAATGATTATTTTTGTTTTACTATATGTTTGGGACAATTTAATATTTCCTTTTCCTGTTCCTGGACATATCTGTGTGTTCAGACCTAGTCACAGGGAACCCTACATACCTGTGTGTTCAGACCTAGTCACAGGGGACCCTACATACATGTGTGTTCAGTTCAGACCTAGTCACAAGGGACCCTACATACCTGTGTGTTCAGACCTAGTCACAGGGGACCCTACATACCTGTGTGTTCAGTTCAGACCTAGTCACAAGGGACCCTACATACCCTGTGTGTTCAGACCTAGTCACAGGGGACCCTACATACCTGTGTGTTCAGTTCAGACCTAGTCACAAGGGACCCTACATACCTGTGTGTTCAGACCTAGTCACAAGGGACCATACATACCTGTGTGTTCAGACCTAGTCACAAGGGACCCTACATACCTGTGTTCAGACCTAGTCACAAAGGACCCTACACACTTGTGTGTTCAGACCTAGTCACAAAGGACACTACATACCTGTGTGTTCAGACCTAGTCACAAGGGACCCTACATACCTGTGTGTTCAGACCTAGTCACAAAGGACCCTACACACCTGTGTGTTCAGACCTAGTCACAAAGGACCCTACATACCTGTGTGTTCAGACCTAGTCACAAGGGACCCTACATACCTGTGTGTTCAGACCTAGTCACAAAGGACCCTACATACCTGTGTGTTCAGACCTAGTCACAAGGGACCCTACATACCTGTGTGTTCAGACCTAGTCACAAGGGACCCTACATACCTGTGTGTTCAGACCTAGTCACAAGGGACCCTACATACCTGTGTGTTCAGACCTAGTCACAAGGGACCCTACATACCTGTGTGTTCAGACCTAGTCACAAGGGACCCTACATACCTGTGTGTTCAGACCTAGTCACAAGGGACCCTACATACCTGTGTGTTCAGACCTAGTCACAAGGGAACCTACATACATGTGTGTTCAGACCTAGTTACAAGGGACCCTACATACATGTGTGTTCAGACCTAGTCACAAGGGACCCTACATACCTGTGTGTTCAGACCTAGTTACAAGGGACCCTACATACCTGTGTGTTCAGCCTTGCGTGTCTTCTCGAGGCCAGCGAGCTGCCTCAGGTAGTGTGAGGTGCTAGAGAAGGCGATGCCGTGCGTGGACTTGAGGTTGGTCATGCCATTGGCCCCACTCTCTGTGCTTATACCCACACTCGTCTTACGCAGTGTGTCTGTCCAGTATTCCGCTGCTGACCTCTTGCCCACGTGACCTTTGTTTTTGGTTGGACCTATCACATGGACTCCCTCAGTTCAGTTCACAAGTTCTACCAAGGTCTAACTAGTTCAATTCTGAATGCTTTACCATAAGATTGTATTGAGAACATTTAATTTGATCATGTGTTTATAACTTGCAAGCAACATGTGTAATGAAGACACTACACAGAAACCAAGTTGACATATACAACTGCATGTTAGATGATTCAGTGTGTGTAGACTCAGTGACTGTACTGTAAAAGGACACAGTACTTCCGTTTGAGTAATCACAGTGATTTTACTTTACAATGGAAAACATTCGGAATATCTGCTTTGTCACAACACATGGAATACCAGTGCATGACAATGGGCATTAGGAACATTAAGTATAAAAATATGTGTCTAAAAATAACATCTGGATATTTAAAACAACTAAAAGCTTCAACAAGTAAAGTAATGACAAATATTCTAACTCAACAACATCGATGTTCTGTGGTGATCCTTTATTCTGCTAGCATCTACACAGTGAGATAACTTAGAGTTCTCTGTGTGCAAGAACCCACATGACTGGAGGTGATTACATTGACCCACCTCCATTCTTCACAGAGCTTAGCCACATGTCCCTGGCAGCAGCCTTCGAGGAAGACATGGACGTTGGACGACTTCTGTACACGTCTGCCACACACAACCACAGTCAGTGGACGTATATTTATTTTATACTTTAGCAAGAGACGGTAAAGACAGTTGCCCAGTGGATAGGAAATGTACAAGGAAATATTATATTGCGAAAATTTAGCATGTGCTCCCTAGAGGTTAAGCTCACACTGTTTCATTCATATTGCTCACCCATGTATGGAGTACACCTCTGGTGGAATTACAAGAAATCCACTTTAAATAGATTGCATATTGCATATCACAATATTTTTAAGTTGTTTATTGGTATGTCAAAATATGAAAGTACCAGCTTGCTATGCATTCTGTTTGATGTACAATGCTGCCAGTCAGTTATTAGGAATATGGTGTATAGATTTATGTGTAGACTTGATAGCTCTGTTGAACTATATTTTAAATGACATTCTAACTTCTAGCTTAAGATTCACTTCCAGGATCCGTAAACACTGGAAGAAGCTTTTATATGTGAACACTTGACTGAATCAACTGTATACATTTTGCTTATATGCTTTGCATTGGGTCAGAATGCATACTGTCCATATTGTCTGCCTAATGTCAACATATGGACCTCAGAGTCACATGTACTTGTGTATGTGCCCGTTGAGTCTGGAATAAAGTTAGTGAATTGAATTGATAGTTGCCCAGTCGTCAAATGAGAACATGGACAATTGCTCAGTGCAACAAATGGTTTACGTGTGTGTGGTGGGACGACAATAACGTAACACAGTTGTGGTTAAATATTGGACTGTTCAATATTATACAGTTACGAGAAACGGACCTTTCTATTTATTAATGGTCTTTTTCATCACTGAGCAAGTGTCCATTGTTTCATTTCACCACTGTCCACTGGGCAACTGTCCACTTAAGTTGAGTACAACTAACTTTGAAAATGCTGCTCAAATAAAAGTTCTTCTTAAGAAATGTACTAGAAATACAAGTAAAAAGTAATATGTAACAACCATTATTACAGCCCATAAGCCCCCAAGCACCCACCTCCTTTCCCCGTCTTCTTGGGTGGTTTCTTGAAGGCACCTGTCGGACATGACACAAGGCAAGGTGTTAGACAACTGACTTGGCCAAGGCCAGCAGAAGATGTCATCAACCAACACGGGCTGGAACAAGCCCAGTGCTGCTGGACTACAGAAGCCTGGTCAACTACAACAACTAAACAGTCATTGTTACTGTTTTGCTTTGCTTTATGTTGAAGTAATGAAACCAAATTAAGCCCATGGACCATTTTGACAGCCGGGTGGAGCAATGTATGTATGGTATATACATGGCACGCACACTCCTACACTTCAATCATAATCACAATGGTTATATTGGTTAAATTAAGACCATGGACATAGTAGGAAAACCAGACAGTTCTACACTTGTTTTTGAGAAACATTTAAAAAATACATTTATTGTGTTCATTTTAGTTGTCAGTAAATTCACAGACTGGACACTCATCAGATTTCTTTATGGTTCAGGTTTGTGGGTGTGGTAGAATTACTGTAGGGTTCCTGCAGTGCCCCCTCCCTCCTCCCCAGGTCCGAGTCACAGTTTCGGTTACATACTCCCACTTGAAGGGGTACAGCGCTGGCGCCAGACACAAGTTATTTAATGAGGGTAAATATTCGGACTTGAAAATAATGATGCTAGAATATGCAAAGTTTGGTATCTTGCTTATCTTACCAGAGGCTTTCACCAAATTGGTTGCTTTTAAAGAAATACCTGATGCATGAACCTGGAATGACCCACTGGATAAAGACATTCCCTGGTACACAAAATGCAACATATTGTTAACATAGGCAGCAGTGCATATGCATGCGTACATATTGTAACTGTTCAAACTTACTTTTTGGTCTTGGTGATGCATCACTACGCTTTGGTTTGACTTCTTTTACCTATGAAAAAAGTTATGACATTACCAAAGGCAACATAGTTCTATTGCAAACCACACACACAGAAGTGGACACACAAGTATGTGTTATTAAAGCACCCCAGTTTAAGAGCCAGTTAATGAGTATCATTAGTTACTTAATACTCAGACACAAACAGACGGAACCATCACACAAGCATACATCTATACTTATAAGAATTTATGATTACCTTGGTAATTTAGATTATTTAAAATTGAAAAAAATAATCAGTTTTCAACTATAAAGATATATATGTATATAAAGGTATATATGTATATATATACATATATATGTGTGTATAAAATTATATATTACATATATATATGTATAAATTATAGATTACATATATATATATATGTGTATAATATATATGTGTATAATATATATATATATATATATATATATATATATATATATATACACACACACACATCACACATGGGGTCAACTACATTGAAATGCATTTAAATACAAATACTCTTGAGGGATTCAAATACAAATACTTTTAAATACAAATACTTTTAAATACAAATATATTTAAATACAAAGACATTGGAAAGAATTTCAAATACTTTTTTCAATACTTTTCAATTTCAGGATGTATTACTATGTAGGTAAAAGAAAAGCAACTCATATATTGAGATACCTAGTTTCTAGGCATAATTAGTGTTTTGCTCATATGAAAACAGGCAGACCAGTGCTAGGGAGTATGGTTATTGCTAACTGCATCACAGTAACAACTGACTCAAAAACTTCTAGCCTCAGAAGAGACACTGCTAATGACTGCTAGGATCTTGTGAGGAACTTAACTTCAAAGTCAGCCAGGAAACCAGAAAAGCCTGGTGCCAGACTAAAGAACAAAGGGGATATTGACCTATGGTCACTGCCAGGTTCTAATCAGTCCTCTGGCTGAGCAAACAAAAGTTGTGGTCACTGCCAGGGCCATGGGGAACACCTGCTGTTAAGTGTCTTCATCAGTAATTAGCACTGTTGGGTGAAGTTGCAAGTATTTAAAAAAAATTAAATACTTTAGGAATATATTTAAATAAAAATACGTTTAATTCCTAAACATGTAAATACTTTTAAAAAAGTATTTAAAATACAAATATATTTGCCTCCATGTCCAATATATATATATATATATATATATATTAAAATTTTAATTGTAAAATAACATTTATTAAAACCTTTACAAATAATGATATATTTTGAATGTATTGTATTTACTTTTCCCAAGAGTTCTGCTCTTATATTATAGTAGGTATGGTAAACACTCTCCCCCTCTCTCTCTCCCTCTTCTCTCTGCCCCCATCTCTCTCTCTTTGTCTCTTTCCCTCCCCCCCTCTCTCTCTCTCTCTTACTGTCTTATCTTCCCTCCTACTTACAGCATGTATGTCATCTTCACAAGAGTCAAACTCATCTGAATAGTCGTCCTGGTGCAAACATGATCATGGTTAGTGAGGTTAACAGAAATAGTGTTGACATGTGCAACAAAAAATAGACAGCTGAAATGATGTAGATAAAGTCAACTCTCACATGAGGATACATTTATACATTAACTAATTAACAGTGTAAAACGTTTTCATTAGTACAACACACAAGTGTTTACCACATCAAACAAACCATGATGAAATAGCCCCAGAAATGATTAATAAGTGGTATGTATACAAGCCGGTATATGTCATGTCCTTGAATTTAAAGAAATGAAATGTATATGTTAAACAGTAAAAACATGACTTTAGTTAATTCAAACATTCTGTTAAAATACAGTGAGACTTGTACCTTATACAGCTGTAGTAACAAACCAGTGGTTGGGTCCTACACATTAAAACCCTGAACACAATATTGCTACTGGATGGAGTATTGGTCAATTCAGTTGGAAAATTAGTTAGTTCCACACTTGGGCTAACCTAGGAGTTGTGCAGTGCACAATGCAAAGGGTGCATAAAAGTAAATTTGGCAGGAATTCATAAAAAGTGAAACAAGAATTGTGTAAAACATGTGTAAACATTTGTGCAGATTAAAAAGTCTGAGAAGTGGGCCGGAGCAACAAGGTGGATGGTACCGAGGGCTTGTTGAAACTGGTATGGTGTGGTATGGTTAGGTCTTGGGTAATTTGCTCCAAACAGCCCAAAACTTGAGCTAATGCAGGTGTTTGTGGAGCTAGCTTGTATGCGTGTATTGTGGGTAGCTTGTTTGTTTTACAGGCAATTTCGGTGACTGGGGGTTGTGAAAGGGAAGTTCATGTTTGCTGCTTGAAATGCTATGGAGGTTTTCTATTTCAGTAATTTGTAGTGGAATGATATTCCAGATTTGGACTGTAGAAACAGAACAACAATGCTTACAACTTCTGTGGTCCGAGTAAATTCTAGGCTCTTATGACTCAAGGGTAAAGAATATGTTATGTATTCTTCTTCACCTTACAGCCAATGCTTTGATGATTATGCCGTATGAAGGTAGCAATGAAGATGATGTAGTTTGACGATCTCTTGAAAAGGTAGCACGCAGACAATTTGATGGTTAGGACAGGTACTAGACAAAGAGGGAGGGGATGGGAAGGTGCAGTGGTTTGACGACATGCCTGGATTTGACCCAGTCCAGGGACTTGGCCGACACTACCTCCTGGGGCAGGGTCTTCTATTTAGGTATTGTCCGCGGGAAGAATGACATCTGCCTTTGCTGTGTCCTACATGTTGTAGCTGCATTCAGCATGCCGGTGTTGCAATAATGTCTTGGAAGATAAATTCTGTAGTTAGTGCCAGGGTGTGGTGTTTTTGAATATGGATTTGGTATTGACTACCGATATTCTTAATGTGTTCTTTAAAGGAGGCATATCTTTTGGCGAGGTTTGTGCAGGTTTGGGAGATGAGGTATGGAGAGGGCTGCCAGGGTTGTCGTGGAGTTGGTCAGGCTCCGATAGAGCACTGTATCTATTACTTAGTGGCAACTTGTGAAACCAGATATTGCAGTTATTGCAAGCGACTGATGCATTTGTTCTGCTGTGACTGCATGTACACATATTCCACATGGGAATTTTGGTTTCCATTTTGGGGGTGGCTTAAGTATGTTTGGGGTGATTTGGGCTCACTGGCTGTGATTCTGCTCTACATCACCGCTGGTGACGAGCGTATGCTTTCCGGTTGTGTAGCATGCAGGGTTGCAGTATCTGCATTTGATCAGTCTAACTATGAGTTGTAAGGTAACTATGACATATATCCGTAGTCCATGTGAACTAGCCTGTAAAGGAACCCCTGAGTGTAATACTGGCTTGGGGAGTTTACGTGACTGCTTATTGTCATCACCACAGAGCCAATTAATTGTTTTTGTCTCTACGTCTGACTGTCCATGCTGGTCTATATTGTATGTTATAAATGAAGGAGCAAAAAAAGGTCTTCCAAACCCATAGATATTGTCAGTTATGCCTTACAAGTGTGTGTAAAATGGGGTCACATGTGTGTTTGTAGTCCATTTCAAGTCAGACACATTTTAAAGTATGTAAACTGGCTTAACAGTTAACATCCATGTGTCTACCAAAACATGTGTGACTGGCAATAATTTGGTCCTGCATAAAGCCCTGGGCTGCAGTATTATATTTTCTTACAAGCTGTAGGAAACAAGTGTGTAAAGGTTGAAAGAAGCTTTATGCACTGCAGGTGAAATTAAGTTGGTTGACCCCAGGGTGATCGACAGTGAGAAATTAATGTCTTTTGAAATGTCTGTTAGTAGACAACTGGGGAAAGGCAATTAAGACAGTGGAATGGAAATTTAAAAATCTAAAAATATAATTTATATGGCGCTTGACTAAATTGCTTTGAGGGTGATTTCACACTGTGGTATTTCTTTACATATATGTCATATTGTTTAGCAAAATTAGGGTGGTTGTTAATTATGCAAAATAATTTAATGAACTATCCCAGCAAACAACAACCCGTGATTTCACATGTTCTGTAAGTGAATTCACGAGTTCAACTGGCTCAATTCACGTGTTTCCGTACGTGAATTGACTGGATTCTGTAACAAATTTGGTCTGTCGACGCGTGTTTACCGTGAAATCACGAGTTTTTCACGTGATGACACGTACAGTGAAACCATACCAGTTCTGATCCTGTACAAAAATTCATGACAACAGGCAGAACACGTATATTCACGTGAATACACATGAAAACACATACTGGTGGAGCGGTACCTATTATGAACCAGTATGACACATGTCAACTGGTTCAGAAATGGTTCCTTGTTTGCTGGGATGTTTTGAGGGGATTGATTTGTAATGGTATGCCTGTGTAATAATTTTAATAGGTTTTTTACGTGCATTAGATTGGGATAGTGACAATGTTTAGGATTAGAGTATCTAGGTTAAACGTTAGCAAGAAAAACAAGATCCGCGACTACATTTGATGCATGGGCACACGAGTCATACGCAGCCTATTATACATTACCTCTTTATCTGCCATAATATGGTTCAATGTTGGAACACTTCTGTGGTCAAGGTAATCCAGCCAATGTAGGTGACTGTCTGGGGTCACTGTCCGTGTCTGTGATTACACAATCTGACCACCTACCACATACACCACCGAAACCGGGTTTTACACCACTGATACCGGGTTTAGTTTCCCCAGTCAGATGGTATCCGAATTTATTCTCGGATCAACTGAGAGGTGTTGCCGTCTGTCGCGACTTCAGCGACGAAAATAGACGTGCACCGACACAACTAGCCTTGGCTTGACCTAGACTGTGCCCGCATCGAAACTTGCTGGAATTGGTCACAATAAATAATAGGTCCGTAAATAATACTAATACACTACAATCCAATTACGACAATACAGCCATTTCGGTATAATCAGCAATGCAGATCCAATTGCTCCGTGCCGCTTATTAAAGTATCATTCGAAGTCATCGGTGCGTGCAAAAAGGGACTGAACTGCAGGTATCTAATACAAAGCCTTTGGCGTCGCTGTCTTGGTTGCGCAAATAAACATTCGCCATGTTGTTTCATGTCTCGCTCTCGTTTGTGTTCGCGAGAAAACGCGATTTGGCTTGTTGCCACCGTGTGGCGCCACCGGATTGCCACCGTTTTACCACCTCCCGCGTTGTCAGCTGGGTGGGTGACAGCCGCTGCAGAGATTCTTTTAAAATACAACTGCAACCCTCTGGTTCATCAAAAACATATAACTGCGTCCTGATGTATGTACCCTATCCTTATATAAAATATACGTTTGAAATATTGGCAAGGGCGTCTCTTAAATTATTATTTTAGCGATGCATGTATGTCATTGTGTGATGTGCCTTAACATATAGATTAAAAATAATTGTATTTTTTTCATTTATTTCACACTAAAGGACTGAAGTTTCCTTTTTTCGTCAATTTTATCGTGGGAATTTATAAACGGTATAGAAACTTGAACTCGCAGTCGTTTTATACGTTTTGATGTATGAGGAATCCAATGCAACTATTATTTTGATGAAAGAAATTAAAATAAAGCTATCCCAGCAAGAAATGCGTTCAAATGACCGTAAAACTACTATACGCAATTATGTAATAAATATACTTTCTGCGACTTTTCTATGTAGATTTTAAATAATTGCATTTTATACTTATATTGACCCTAAAGGACTCGAAAAACAGTTTTTCTTTTTTTCGTCAAGGGAAAATTCAAGATGGCTGCCACCATTCAACGAAAGTCTTATAATCGCTATATCTTTGGCAATAAACGGTATAGAAAACTTGAACTCGGAATCGTTTTATAATTTTGAAGTATGAGAAATCCAATGCAACCATCATTTTGATGAAAATAAAATGAAGTTTTACAGTCGTATAAGTGTTAAAATAGCCTTAAAACATAAGATCCAAAATATATTTGATCAAATATTTTAACTTTCAATATGCTATACTAAACTTATGTCACATTCATTTATTTATGTTGATACAGATATGATTCACAACGCATGATAAAGGTATTGGTAAACATCACATTACCTGACTATAGGCCGTTGGTAGTTGTACGTAACACGTTTCTCATCACTATTTCGTTTTAATAAGTTAATGTATGAATATATGTTTTGTTAGTTTGCGTTTTGTTGGTGTACTTGCACATCGATGATTGTAAATGCTTTGCCATTCTAAATATGACACTTGCACATCGATGATTGTAGATGCCTTGCCATTCTAAATGAGACACTTGCACATCGATGATTGTAGATGCCTTGCTATTCTAAATATGACACTTGCACATCGATGATTGTAGATGCCTTGCATTCTAAATATGACGCAATAATAGAAACCAAAGAAGTCAAAACTGGGCATTAATCATTGAATATGTTTTTGACATTTTCTTAAATGGCAAATTACACCAATATGTATACGTATACCTCAGTATGAAAAGAAAAGATATTTCAGTCATCATATTCGTCTGCAAGATGACTCTCCTCTGGCTATGTTATCTCATATAAAGTACACTAAAGTGTTGGTGTTGTGACTAATGCGTGTAAACAATAGTAAGTAGGCCACAACTGTTGCTTAACTGTGACGGCTGCCTCTGACACCAGGTCTCCCCCTAACGTACACCAGGTCTCCCCCTAACGTACACCAGGTCTCCCCCTAACGTACACCAGGTCTCCCCCTAACGTACACCAGGTCCCAACGTACACCAGGTCTCCCCCTAACGTACACCAGGTCTCCCTGTAACATACACCAGCCCCCTGTACACCAGGTCTCCCCCTAACGTACACCAGGTCTCCCTCTAACGTACACCAAGTCTCCCATTAACCTACACCAGGTCTCCCCTTAACGCACACCAGGACTCCCCTTAACGAACACCAGGTCTCCCTCTAACGATACACCAGGTCTCCCATTAACCTACACCAGGTCTCCCCTTAACGCACACCAGGTTTCCCCTTAACGAACACCAGTCTCCCTCTAACGTACACCAGGTCTCCCCTTAGCGCACACCAGGTCTCCCCTTAACGTACACCAGGTCTCCCCTTAACGCACACCAGGTCTCCCCTTAACGAACACCAGGTCCCCCCTTAACGTACACCAGGTCTCCCTCTAACGTACACCAGGTCTCCCCTTAACGAACACCAAGTCTCCCTCTAACGTACTCCAGGTCTCCTCTTAACGTACACCAGGTCGATCTCCCCTTAACGTACACCATGTCTCCCCTTAACGAGCACCAGGTTTCCCCCTACCGTACACCAGGTCTCCCCTTAACGTACACCAAGTCTCCCCGTAACGTACGCTACGGAAAATGTTAACAATTATGGACGACTCCTTATGTGAAAGCTCATGATGTCAAAATGATTGCGATAAAAATTAAAGATGTCGAACTGAATATCCATCAATAAGTTTGTTTTATTTGGCGCACAATTACAAATGACAGCTCACACTAGCTATGACGTAATATAGTCAACGTGTGTGTTCTCGGACGACAACTATTTTACCTATAGACTACACTTGCAACTTTTTTGCTAATTCCGTAACCCGTAGTTATGTCCACTTAAGGACAATCGACATTGTCAACGCGCGCTAACGCCATCTGACCGCGCTATACGACACGGCATCGGCGAAGAAACCTCTTCCCGACAGCCGCTGGCCAGTTGCAGGCGGTGGCGGCCGGGTCCCAGTAGAGCGCGGCCGGGCAACTGAAGCTGTACCGCCGGCGATACACGCACCGGTAGAACTTGCCGCAGTCAGCCGGGTTGGCGTAGAAACCATTTCGTCGCGAGACACAACTGAACTTGACGCGAGCTGGGTAACAGAACATTGCACTTATGTAAATCACGTGGTCATATTTGCAATATATTTACTAGGTCCCATGTGTGCATGTGACCTAAGAAGACACATTAGAAGCAACGTAAAATGTGGATATTGAAAATTGTCGATGAGAAAAACAAACAAACAATGACGACTGAGCAGCAAACACGAAATCAGTGAAACATTAAGGATTTAGAAGCCACGTGAAAGGAAAACTTTGCATTTTGTTGTTGTTTTCTTGGCAGCTATATCACGCTGTAATTCCACACTGTTCTGATACCTTCACATCAGCACTAATAGTTTGCCCTAAGTCCTTTGATTTTACAGTAGTATTTAGTAAAGTTCCACCCATTATATATTATGCATCTTCATTCCCATGTCCTGTGTGGAGGCACTTACACTTCCCAAAATTAAACAACATTTGCCACTTCTCAGACTATTCGGTCAACTTATTCAGATCATTTTGTAACTGCTGTCTATCTGCATCACTTTTAATTTATAGGAATACACAGCGTATGTCCATCAATCTTAACAGCAGACAAAGTCACTGACGACGATGACTCGAACAAGTCTACACCCAGCCACGGAGCAACACAGCAAAGACAACAGTTATCACCGTTAAAATAGGGCCTTTTTTATTTAACGTGTTCCCACAAACCATTGCCCACAGACAATTTTGTTTCCACTTTTATTCTCAGAGGGTAGTTGTGTATGTGTTTGAAAGTGTTTTTGAGACAACATGAAACGTCAAAATAATGTTCTTATAAATTACCCCCTCTTTTGGTTTGGGGGAGTCGGGAAAGAAACAAAAAATTCTGCTCCTCTTGCATATATATATATATATATATATATATATATATATATATATATATATATATATATATATATATATATATATATATATATATATAAAAACGTATACATACATATGTGAGTATCTGGCTGTATTAATTTGACAAATTTTTCCCTTTATGAAAGCACTTCTTCCACGACTTTCACTTTTTTAAAAAACGGGTATCGTCGAGCGTGTTATGGTGTTTATGTAGTCTAACGATGTTCGTTTTCAAACTTTTGTTTACTATTATATATTTAAAAAAACAAAAAAATAATAATTTTATAAATAATATTATATATATATATATATTTTTTTTTAATTTTATTATTTTTTTTTTTTTTTTTTATTTATAAATAAATAATTTTATTTATATATAAAAAATATATATAAATATATATATATATATATTATATATATTATTTATATATATAATATATATAATATAAATATATTATATATTTAATAAAAAAATATAATATAATATAATATAATATAATATAATATAATATAATATAATATAATATAATATAAATTTTAATATAATATAATATAATATAAATAATATAACATAACATAACTAACATAACATAACATAACATAACATAACATAACATAACATAACATAACATAACATAACATAACATAACATAACATAACATAACATAACATAATATAATATAATATATATATATAATATATATGTAATACAAAAATTAAAGATTAAAAATATATGTATATATAATATATATATTTTATTTTTCGCGCATACATTTATTTTATTCGCCGTCGAGTTAAGCTCGTTGATGAAATTTATGACAGTGCCAAAGTTATGATGTCAAGCTTCTGACATGGGTGAATCTTCTGGTCAAGCGACTTATGGGATGTTTACAAGTCATAGGTAGAGGGCACTGAATGTCAGAATTGTATCTTGACAATTTCAATATAATCAGCTACAACTGTTGATATCAACAGTGTTTTGACCACAATTAAAGTGTTTCCATCAAACCAAAAATTACCACTTTTAATTAATGTTTTGGAAGATAAGCCAAATATAAAATAATACATTAAACACACCTAATTTATGAAGTACAATATCCGTTTTACTTTTTGTTTAACGAGTTGATAATACTTACGTCGTTGTTGTCGTCGATCGGGTTGTTGTTGTAATCAGTTGTGTTGTAGTAGATTTTGTTGTCTGTGTAGTCGAAGGTGTTGATGATACAGTCGATGGTGTTGATGGTGCAGTCGATGGTGTTGATGGTGCAGTCGATGGTGTTGATGGTGTGTTCGGCTGCAAGGCCCTGTTGAGGGCAGTCAACAAGGGGTAGTTGCCTTGGCCACAAAAGTCGCCTGTGAAGTCGTCCATAGCGAGGGTCCACACCATCCAGCCGCCGAACCCCTGCGTCTTTAGCCAGTTCACCTGCCAACAACGACACTCAGCCAGTTCACTTGCAAACAACGACAGTCAGCCAGTTCACCTACCAACAACGAAAGTCAGCCGGTTCACATACCAACAACGACAGTCAGCCAGTTCACCTGCCAACAATGACACTCAGCCAGTTCACCTGCCAACAACGACAGTCAGCCAGTTCACCTGCCAACAACTACACTCAGCCAGTTCACCTGCCAACAACGACAGTCAGCCAGTTCACCTACCAACAACTACACTCAGCCAGTTCACCTGCCAACAACGACAGTCAGCCAGTTCACCTACCAACAACGACAGTCAGCCAGTTCACCTGCCAACAATGACACTCAGCCAGTTCACCTGCCAACAACGACAGTCAGCCAGTTCACCTGCCAACAACTACACTCAGCCAGTTCACCTGCCAACAACGACAGTCAGCCAGTTCACCTACCAACAACGACAGTCAGCCAGTTCACCTGCCAACAATGACACTCAGCCAGTTCACCTGCCAACAACGACAGTCAGCCAGTTCACCTGCCAACAACTACACTCAGCCAGTTCACCTACCAACAACGACAGTCAGCCAGTTCACCTGCCAACAACTACACTCAGCCAGTTCACCTGCCAACAACGACAGTCAGCCAGTTCACCTGCCAACAACTACACTCAGCCAGTTCACCTGCCAACAACGACAGTCAGCCAGTTCACCTACCAACAACGACAGTCAGCCAGTTCACCTGCCAACAATGACACTCAGCCAGTTCACCTGCCAACAACGACAGTCAGCCAGTTCACCTGCCAACAACTACACTCAGCCAGTTCACCTGCCAACAACGACAGTCAGCCAGTTCACCTACCAACAACGACAGTCAGCCAGTTCACCTGCCAACAATGACACTCAGCCAGTTCACCTACCAACAACGACAGTCAGCCAGTTCACCTGCCAACAACGACAGTCAGCCAGTTCACCTACCAACAACGACAGTCAGCCAGTTCACCTGCCAACAATGACACTCAGCCAGTTCACCTGCCAACAATGACACTCAGCCAGTTCACCTGCCAACAACGACAGTCAGCCAGTTCACCTGCCAACAACTACACTCAGCCAGTTCACCTGCCAACAACGACAGTCAGCCAGTTCACCTACCAACAACGACAGTCAGCCAGTTCACCTGCCAACAATGACACTCAGCCAGTTCACCTACCAACAACGACAGTCAGCCAGTTCACCTACCAACAACGACAGTCAGCCAGTTCACCTACCAACAACGACAGTCAGCCAGTTCACCTGCCAACAATGACACTCAGCCAGTTCACCTACCAACAACGACAGTCAGCCAGTTCACCTACCAACAACGACAGTCAGCCAGTTCACCTGCCAACAATGACACTCAGCCAGTTCACCTACCAACAACGACAGTCAGCCAGTTCACCTGCCAACAACTACACTCAGCCAGTTCACCTGCCAACAATGACACTCAGCCAGTTCACCTGCCAACAACGACAGTCAGCCAGTTCACCTGCCAACAACTACACTCAGCCAGTTCACCTGCCAACAACGACAGTCAGCCAGTTCACCTACCAACAACGACAGTCAGCCAGTTCACCTGCCAACAATGACACTCAGCCAGTTCACCTGCCAACAACGACAGTCAGCCAGTTCACCTGCCAACAACTACACTCAGCCAGTTCACCTGCCAACAACGACAGTCAGCCAGTTCACCTACCAACAACGACAGTCAGCCAGTTCACCTGCCAACAACGACAGTCAGCCAGTTCACCTACCAACAACGACAGTCAGCCAGTTCACCTGCCAACAAAGACACTCAGCCAGTTCACCTGCCAACAACGACAGTCAGCCAGTTCACCTACCAACAACGACAGTCAGCCAGTTCACCTACCAACAACGACAGTCAGCCAGTTCACCTGCCAACAAAGACACTCAGCCAGTTCACCTACCAACAACGACAGTCAGCCAGTTCACCTGCCAACAATGACACTCAGCCAGTTCACCTGCCAACAACGACAGTCAGCCAGTTCACCTGCCAACAACGACAGTCAGCCAGTTCACCTGCCAACAACGACAGTCAGCCAGTTCACCTACCAACAACGACAGTCAGCCAGTTCACCTGCCAACAATGACACTCAGCCAGTTCACCTACCAACAACGACAGTCAGCCAGTTCACCTACCAACAACGACAGTCAGCCAGTTCACCTGCCAACAATGACACTCAGCCAGTTCACCTGCCAACAATGACACTCAGCATGTTCACCTGCCAACAACGACAGTCAGCCAGTTCACCTGCCAACAACGACAGTCAGCCAGTTCACCTACCAACAACGATAGTCAGCCAGTTCACCTACCAACAACGACAGTCAGCCAGTTCACCTACCAACAACGACAGTCAGCCAGTTCACCTGCCAACAACGACAGTCAGCCAGTTCACCTGCCAACAACGACAGTCAGCCAGTTCACCTACCAACAACGACAGTCAGCCAGTTCACCTACCAACAACGACAGTCAGCCAGTTCACCTACCAACAACGATAGTCAGCCAGTTCACCTGCCAACAACGACAGTCAGCCAGTTCACCTACCAACAACGAGAGTCAGCCAGTTCACCTGCCAACAATGACACTCAGCCAGTTCACCTACCAACAACGACAGTCAGCCAGTTCACCTGCCAACAACGACAGTCAGCCAGTTCACCTACCAACAACGACAGTCAGCCAGTTCACCTGCCAACAATGACACTCAGCCAGTTCACCTACCAACAACGACAGTCAGCCAGTTCACCTGCCAACAACGACAGTCAGCCAGTTCACCTACCAACAACGATAGTCAGCCAGTTCACCTACCAACAACGACACTCAGCCAGTTCACCTACCAACAACGACAGTCAGCCAGTTCACCTACCAACAACGAGAGTCAGCCAGTTCACCTGCCAACAATGACACTCAGCCAGTTCACCTACCAACAACGACAGTCAGCCAGTTCACCTGCCAACAACGACAGTCAGCCAGTTCACCTACCAACAACGATAGTCAGCCAGTTCACCTGCCAACAACGACAGTCAGCCAGTTCACCTACCAACAACGATAGTCAGCCAGTTCACCTGCCAACAACGACAGTCAGCCAGTTCACCTGCCAACAACGACAGTCAGCAGGTGGAATGAACAGTGCCAAGTGATATGACAATATTGTTTGGATGAGAACAACATAATGATAACGTTCCTGCGGTCTTGTGTCGACGTTACTCTACAGCATCGACTCATGTTGCCGATGACAGAATCCTCTGGCGAACCTGTCTCACTGGTTGTGCAAACCGCCAGCCAGGAGGGCCAGCTGCACCTGCAATACTGGGTTCTACTGCCTCAGA
>JAODUO010000553.1:192500-207500 GCA_025642075.2 Ridgeia piscesae
TATCAGAATCAGATTCAATACGTCTTCTTTTAAAAACAGTTACTCTGACTTCCGGATGTATCAGAATCAGATTCAATTCGTTTACTTTTAAGAACAGTTACTCTGACTCCGGATATATCAGAATCAGATTCAATTCGTCTACTTTTAAGAACAGTTACTCTGACTTCCGGATGTATCAGAATCAGATTCAATACGTCTTCTTTTAAAAACAGTTACTCTGACTTCCGGATGTATCAGAATCAGATTCAATACGTCTTCTTTTAAAAACAGTTACTCTGACTTCCGGATGTATCAGAATCAGATTCAATACGTCTTCTTTTAAAAACAGTTACTCTGACTTCCGGATGTATCAGAATCAGATTCAATTCGTCTACTTTTAAGAACAGTTACTCTGACTCCGGATGTATCAGAATCAGATTCAATTCGTCTACTTTTAAGAACAGTTACTCTGACTTCCGGATGTATCAGAATCAGATTCAATACGTCTTCTTTTAAAAACAGTTACTCTGACTTCCGGATGTATCAGAATCAGATTCAATACGTCTACTTTTAAGAACAGTTACTCTGACTTCCGGATGTATCAGAATCAGATTCAAAACGTCTACTTTTAAGAACAGTTACTCTGACTCCGGATGTATCAGAATCAGATTCAATACGTCTACTTTTAAGAACAGTTACTCTGACTTCCGGATGTATCAGAATCAGATTCAATACGTCTACTTTTAAGAACAGTTACTCTGACTTCCGGATGTATCAGAATCAGATTCAATTCGTCTACTTTTAAGAACAGTTACTCTGACTCCGGATATATCAGAATCAGATTCAATTCGTCTACTTTTAAGAACAGTTACTCTGACTTCCGGATGTATCAGAATCAGATTCAATACGTCTACTTTTAAGAACAATTACTCTGACCTCCGGATGTATCAGAATCAGATTCAACACGTCTTCTTTTAAAAACAGTTACTCTGACTTCCGGATGCATCAGAATCAGATTCAATACGTCTACTTTTAAGAACAATTACTCTGACTTCCGGATGTATCAGAATCAGATTCAATACGTCTACTTTTAAGAACAGTTACTCTGACTTCCGGATGTATCAGAATCAGATTCTTTCTATTGAACAATCACCTTTTCTAATATCCTCAAAACCCTTAGATCATAATTTCCTACCAACCCTTTATTCGTAAAATGTGCTCAGTCTTGGCATTCGAGCTTTCTGTGTAGCTGCACCAAAAATCTAGAATCAACTCTTTATCAGGGTAAAATCAACTTTTGAACCATCATGACTTCACGGCCATGCTTTAGTATTCAGACTCTGTCCTTCTACTTTGAGCATACGTTACTTGTTCTGGATATAGATCGATATTTCAGATTCAATTTGCTTATTTACAACACCTCTAATATCGTAAGAACCCCTCTATTACTGTAGTTTTACCAACACTTTATCTCGTATGAAATACTCTATCTATGGAAAAATGACCCTGTATCAAGCTCACCAGAAAATACATGACTAAATTTATATGCAGCGTAACGTCGCGATGACTGTTTGCAACCATCAGACGTAAGGACACATTTGAGTTTCGGCAGCATTGTTTCCTTCATTTCGTGCTAGGTTTTTGTTACTAGGATATAGACATTTTCAGACATCCAATTAGCCTTATTCTACCACAACCCAATATCTAACCCGACACCCCTTCCTTTCTGCTAGAACCAGACACTGGTTTATCTGGATGATATACCTATAAAAATGACACCTGTATCAATACGCAGAAAAACCATCGACTAATGTCATATTTTGACAGCTCTGATACCACGCTGCACAAATATGTCATTTCTGCTCACTCGGTGCTAGACAAGTCCTCGCAGAAATTCAAACAACCTGCATTTAAAAAATGCCATTTCTGTTGGGAACTGTTTCGGGAATGGCGGACGAACACTAAATGTGGCTACGTACCCAAATAAACGACCGCAGAGTTGCAGTTCTCACAGACTGTGGCGTGAATCTTTTCGTACATCCTTTACTGCTGTTGTGTTTTCTTTTTGAAGTACATCGGAGGAGAAATGAAATGATCCTAATAAACCCGCAGCAGCATTGGTGGGACTCGGGTCGCCAGATGAAGCCTCCTTGGGGGGGAGCAAACGTCAGCCCAAAGCAAGACCTGATGTCACTTTACCCCCTGTTCCCGCCCCTGAGAAGTTGATGCGTTTTGGCAACATTAAGTTAAGCCAAAATACTTTAATGAGTTAACTTTACACTACAAATAAAGACCCTATGCAGGAATTACTCCCACTGACATCCTGTGTCTGAGCTCCTCGCGTTCTTCCTCCGACACTTAAGTCTTCATTTACGATTAATTCACAGGCATTGTGGTAACCAGCGATGTTTTCTAAAATGTGCAACGAATTTGTTGAGAGAAAAACATTTAGGCCTAATTCGCAGATATTACGTTCACTGGCTTCGTCTACTAATAACTGCAACGAAATTATGAAGAAAAAAACACTGAAACTAGATAAGACAACGACATATAACAAATACATCGTTTCGTCGCGTTTGGGACTTACCATTTGCGAGGATGACGAGAAAAGACGAGAGGAAGAGAGTCGTGAACGCGAGCGTCATCTTTGCGATACACTCACAACAAGAGCCGCCACGAGATTGAGACAACAGTCCAGTGTTAGTGGTCCGAGTGTGCCACCTATTTATAGAGGCTTATCTCGGAAGAGTCTATCGGCACGACTGCATCGCAACGAGTGACTGATACCACTGAATGTCAACATTCAAACTATGATTTATTTTCAATGCAAAAAGGTTGTAATGAACGTCATTGCGATCCGCATTAGTTGCCAGCGGAACCACGCAAACGGACGTCATCAAAAACACTTGGTAAGCATTGCAAAGAGAGGGCGCCGCGTTCGTGGCGCATTGGAAGCGTCCATGTTGACAGATGTTTGATTAATGCGCGCTGCGCGTGACTATTGTTCTGCGAGCGTGATTCGTACAGCGTACACAGCTCTAGCGCAGAGGAAGTGTGTTGACGTTAGTTCGAAGTGGGCCGTATCTGAGCGATCAAACGCCACCGACATTGTTCGCGCGGTGCCTGCAGCCGCACCTGTCAGTCTTGCTGGCGGTATCGCGCGGTGTATGCAAAGCGACTCAGAATTCCCGTGCATTAATTCACGTGCGTCGGCCAATCTGCTCAGATAATCCTACGCTTCGCGCCGCGACATTGCGGGCATGATGAGGCCCGCCTCGACACCTGACAAGAGACACTCTGTTTAAGGTGACAGCTCGTATCACCCTTCACGTATGGAGGGTCGCGTGACTTCCTGGAACGATGCACCACGAGCTTGCACATCTGTGTGGTGATACGCAGGACGCTTCAGGTAACCCTAGGCCAACGCAGAACTTCTGGGCGATTGAATAGCAAGTCTTAGCCCGCTCATCCAGTGACGACGTATATCGTAATTCGAATCCCGCCCCATGAACTCGCGCGTGAGACATTCGTGAAAATAAAACATGCCAAAAACACGAAAGCCCTCCATGCAGTGGCACTGACAGTGATGTCGGTAACACTGAGGTGATGGTGATGGTGATGGTGATGGTGATGGTGATGGTGATGGTGATGGTGATGGTGATGGTGATGGTGATGGTGATGGTGATGGTGTGGATGGTGATGGTGATGGTGGTGATGGTGATGGTGGTTGGTGATGGTGATGGTGATGGTGATGGTGATGGTGATGGTGAGGTGTGGTGATGGTGATGGTGATGGTGATGGTGATGGTGATGGTGTGGATGGTGATGGTGATGGTGATGGTGATGGTGATGGTGATGGTGATGAAGTTCATTGAACTACTTAATGACGAAGAAGTGCTTCGAAAATTTAAGTCAGCTTTGTACACGCAGGCGCTGACGCAGACAATAGCTGGCCTGACGTCCCAGCTCGAAAGCAAGGAGAAAAGAATCACCGCCCTGGAGGAAAAGTAGAACGACTGGAGGGTGAGTGTGACAACGTGGAACAGTATTCCCGTAGAAACAATCTGAGATTTTGCGGCATTCCTGAGACTGGGGAGAGAGAGGACACTGTCTACGGCTAAGGTGGTTGAGATCATCAACACCAAAATGGCCTTTACCCCCCCCCCCAATGTCTCAGGAGGACATTATTGTTAGCCACAGGCTGGGCAAGAGGGGTGACACTGGCGACCGGCACTGCGTCGTGATTGTGTGATTCAGTAAAGTTACGGTGCGTGACGGAGTGATCAGGGCGAGGAGCCGATTACGCTATCGCGCTTACATTTTTCCGGTCGTTAAAAACGTTCCGATTGACGTTTCTGCGCATGCGCAATCACTGTATAATCATCAATATCCAGCGAAACAACAAAGCATTTTCGGTATAAATGCCACGAGCTGTTCGTTAAACCTCATGTGATGATTACCGTGAAGAGTTTCTTAAAATGTCGTTCAATGACATAAAATATTGCGTTTTTCATAAATCACTCTCACGGATTATGGCGCACTACAGTCACGTGATTTACGCTTGCTCTCAAAATATGCCTCAAAACTTGTTTGCCTCGTGTTAATTTGCGACAAGTAACTTTGCTGATAGGTTATATGCACCCTAAAGAACAACCCTTAATATTTATACCATAAATGCTTTGTCTTTTCGCTGCTCAGTGTTGATTTTACAGAAACGTCAATCGGAACGTTTATAACGCCGGAAAAATGGAAGCGCTACAACGCAACACAAACGGCAACACCGGACATATCTTCGTCGACGAAGATTTAACCGAGCGCCGCGCTTCACTTGCCGCCGCGGCAAAAACACTAACAATCAACGACTGCTGGCTAGATTATGGTAAAGCCGTGACAAATACAATAAAGGTCATCAACACGGAGGAGATTAATAATCTTCGTTAAACACAGAAACCCGGCCTTAGTGACTCTTGACCGGGAACATTCACATTGTCCGACATATGAACGTTTATCAGAACCAATGTCTGTCATATGAATGTTTATCTATATTATTATTTTCCCCGTATTTTATTATATCTTTTGCAAGTACATTAATAATTATGAAGCAGTGACATTCCTAGATGGTCTGTTATCATTTTGCTGATTGTACTTTGTGTTAATTATTCATTACCGCTATGCATTTAAATTTAAATTATAAAGTTTTATTATATATATATATATATATATATATATATATATATATATATATATATATATATATATATATATATATTATATATAATATATAAGCTATTCTTGTTCTAACGGACACACACGTGACATTAAAATTATACTAACTTAATATTTTGTCTTTTTCATCGAAATGTTAGTTAAGGTGAACCAGGCAACTTAATTGTTTCATGTCAACTAAATGTTATTTGTGTTGATATTGTGGTATCTCAGTTAAATGCATTTTTAAGCAGTGGCGTGTTGAAAGAAATACATTTAAAAGTGCTATACCTCTCCTACGAAAAAGGTCCTCTTGCATTTCATAATGCAAATCTCAAGATGTTCTTGACTTCATGTGAAGTTGGCTTTTTTATTTTTATTTTGTTTTGTCTTCAGACTATAATCCGTGTGATGTATGTCTCCATGCAACATTCATTTTTTTAAATATATATTTTATATTATGAATACTGGAAGTATTAAGCTGATCATGCATTTGTATTACATGTTTGACTATTTGAATTGTTTTACAACTAGATTTTTCTTGTCGAATAGCTTTATTCTATCTACAATGACATCGCTCGTCTATGACCTAACAAAGTACTATATTGTTATTTATTGTCAAGAAAGTATGGATGAAATATTAAGTAATTATACAGAGCTAGATCTCAGGTACCTGTACGAGAGAAATACCCAATATGAAAATGTAGAAATGAACCATTTTTACTTAGCAGCTATAAATAGTAATTATTATGATGTTAACGATATCCTTTCTGACAAGTTTAGTCAGAATAATTTTCAGTGTAAAGTGCTCCTCCTATACATACAAGGACTCTCATCAAAATTTGATCAACTTCAAACATTACTGTCAGAGATCTCTGATGCACATGTGGAAATTGACTATAAAATTATTCTGTTATGTGACACTTTTGTAAATGATGATAATGCGCATCTTTTCAAGCTGCCCAATTATAGCTTTATTTAAAAAAATAGAAAGATTAAAGCTAAATATGGTGTCGCGACATATATCCGTGATAATATTCAGTATAATCTTCGAGAAGAACTTAGTATTTTCATAGAAGATGAATTTGAATCCAAATTCATTGAATCTATTAATAATGATCAAACTTCAATCGTAGGTGAAATATACCGGATTCCTAATACAAATGTTAATGTCTATTCAACGGCATGAGGCAATATTACATAAAACCCGGAAAGCTCAAACAGTCAAGTTATAATAGGCACTGATCAAAATTTCTACTATCTAAACATTAACTCTTATAAACCATCAACTGACCTTTTACATCTATAGTCAAGTTGCCATAATGATGACCTTGCAATGTAAACTACTGTAAACTTTTTTTATGGAAATGTATTTTATATAGTTAGGAGAGCAAAATTAGCTTGGTTGCACCTTGTGCAACCTTGAACATTTCTCAGAATTCAAGATGGCGGTCTCGGCCATCTTGAATTTCGGCAAATGTTCAACCTTTGATCTCGATGACATAGAGGGTCGTATAATACCTCTTTATAAGAGTTTTACAGGGTGGGGAGTCCATGTCTGGAGTTTTTTGGATACGGTGTTAAAAATGAAGGTCAAATCAGAGGTCAAAGGTCAAATTTACTTGTACAACCTTTAGCATTTCTCAGAATTCAAGATGCATGTATATATTAAGGAAATAAAACATACGTGAATTTGAATTTATTTGGCACGCCTTTTCGATATGAAGTATTATATATTATATATATATATATATATATATATATATATATATATATATATATATATATATATATATATATATATATATATATATATAATATATATATATATATATATATATATATATATATATATATATATATATATATATGTATAACAAAGAAATGAAGAGTAAATTTATTCATCATGTCACTTCGCTCCCCTTCATATCCAACTGCTTGCTGATGAAAGGACTACAGCAGATGTCTTCTCCCTCGCATTTGCACTAGTCCGTGCATGAAACGCCTGCGCTGTTGCAGTTGCAGCGTGTGCCACTGCATGCTTTGCACTACAGCTACAGCTAACTACATCCAATAGTGCTTGGGGAGCAACTGGCGCTGTTGAGACGGCCGTTGTGATGGCGGAGCCTTCGATGTTCCAACCAAAGTTGGCAATGTTTCGAGCTTCTTCTGGTGGATCACGTTGTTCCGCGGCCTTCCACAGTAGCATCTGAAGATGAGCTCGTAGCACATGCAGCTGCAGGTTGGCATCAATGGGTGGACATTTCTTAAGTGGCAGAGGTTTCTTATGGCCACGGTAGAAGTGAGCACGTGCGTCATTCATTGTTGTACATCCCTTCTGTCTGTAGAGGGGTAAGAAGAATGTGTATGCTGTCTCCTGGAGCTGAGCGTTGGCCGCGTCAGGCTGACCGAGCACTTGATCGAGACCTGGTATATCTATCTCTAGGAGCTTGAGCGCTGACTTTGTTCCTCTTCCAAAGGGGTACGACACTGTATCGCAACCTGACAGTGCGTGGATACCGAGAAGTTGACTGCACTTTTTGGGGCCTAACCGCTGAACAGTTTCATTGATGTCCAAGACATCGCCATTCCACTTTTCCATTGGAATCTTGGAGACAACTCGCATCCTTGATGTCCAGTACACCAAGAGAACGAAGACGTCGATATCATCAACAACACAGTCCAGCATGTTGACGAGTTTGGTGTTGTGTGGAAGGGGATAGCTGCATAGAGTTTGGTTAAGTAGATTCTTGTTCTTGGAATTGTAACTTCTTCTCGGCATGGAATGAAGGTGTTTGGGGTTAGACGTACTTCCTTGGCTCTTCCTCTTCTCGTTCGCTTATGGTCATTTGCGCTGGGAGCATCTTCGTCATATCTGTCGAACAGAATGATTTTCTTGGAGACAGGAGGGTAGTGGACCAGTCGAGTGCCGAAGCTTGCAGCCAGGTAGTCCCTGAGACTGGCCAGACGACGTGGTACAGAAGGTGACCGGCATCAACCAGCACCACGTTTGGAGCACATGGAGTCATGGCAGAGACACTGAGAGACTTGACGAGCACGGCCTTGTCACCCTTCCTCAAGCAGCCGTACTCATCGATCAGGGCCGGAGGGATTGGACTCAGTTCAAACTGGAAGACATCGGCTATCAACGCTGCGCTGCTGCCCCACGACTAACAGCCGACTGAACAGCGTCACGACATCGTAGATGGCCTTCCCCTTGAAAGTGACTGCATTCTTGAGCAACTCCATTGTTTTGACCTTCTTCTTTATTGTCTTGTGGAATTCATTGCTTAGCAAAGCGGAGAACTGCCTGCCCTGCTCACTCCCAATGACCAATGCATTCTGAATATTCACTGTGTCTGGCGCCACTTGCCATTGCAGATGTTATAGACACCTGGTTGCTGGTCAGTGGGGGGGGGTGACTCTACTTCTCCAGCTCCACCGCGATCTTCTTCCGCTTGGCCTCGTCCAGTCTCCTTCTTCCCTCTCCTTCCTCCTTGTGCTTATTCTTCTCCTCCCCATCTACTTCACCGTGTGGCTTCTGCACCTCCCCAGCTTCATTGTACATATGTTCCATGGCGATGTCAATGTGGGCGCACACACTGAAACTATACACCCACACAGCCACTTGCTCGGGACTCGTTGAAATGCCCTTCATACCTCCAGAACCCTTCCCTCGCTTGATATATGTCTGCTCTCCGAACTGATCTGCTGGCACTGCGGTCCCCCATCCAAGTGCCGACAGACGTGCGCACCTGCCAGTAGGTCCTCCTTGGCACGCTGGGATACCAGCTCAGGTAGTGGGCATAATTGTGGTAAACTGCTGCGAAGAAGTATGGCAGCATTGCTTTGGACAGTGCTGCTGGAGGAGGAAGTCACCGTTCCGCTGTCGGAACATGAGCGACAACTGTGTAGGCTTGACAAAGCAGTCCACCCGTAGCCTCCCGGTCGGGTGCCCTCCGGCTGTCTCCAGGTTGACATTCAGCTCCTCATATGTCTTGGCGCCATTCGAGTAGAAATTATGGCAATGATGAGACGGTATGCCCGTAGACCATTGGTCCAGGCCTTTCCGTTGACTATGCTGGTGATGCCAGCAAACGCTGCACTGATGAGAACGTCCACGCCTGATGCCTTCATCAGTGTTCCATCAGTTTTCCTGTTGTAGTTCGCTCGATTGTCACGTGATGATAGCACAAGTGCGACCGTTTTGTCGTCATTCACCTTTAGCTGATTGTCGCCCATCCATGCACGAACATCGTTTATGCATTGTTCAATTCGGCGTCATGACAATAATCTGTTAATTTCTGTCATCTAAAATTTGATGTATAGCTGGGTATCATCAGCGTATAGGTGGAAGCCGAGATTGTGCCTCCTAATAATATCACCGATAGGAGCTGTGTACGCAGAGAACAACAGAGGTCCCAGCACCGATCATTGAGGTACGTCACAAGCGACGCCGGTTTTGCTGGAAGCACCACCTTGTAGATGTACACACTGCGACCGATCGGTTAGATACGACCGCATCCATGCTAGCACGGAGCCAGCCATTGCGTAGCGATGTTCTAAACGGCTTATTTCATGGTTAACAGTGTCGAAGGCAGCCGACATGTCGAGTAAGGTTAGAATTACTCCAAACCGCCGGTCAAGAGCCACGAGGATTCATTCTGTACCAGAACAAGTGCAGTTTCCGTGCAGTGATGAGATTTGTATGCTGATTGATATCTTTCAAGGAGATTGTTAGCAGTCATGTGATCAAGACGGCAGCGTGCAACGTATCTTTCGAGTAGCTTTGATACAAAAGGTAGGTTTGATATTGGTCGATAACTGTTTATTATTGTCCTGATCGATATTGGCTTTCTTAGGCACAGGAGTGACATTGGCGTGTTTCAGGCAGCACGGAACAACACCAGATGTTATGGAAGAATTGATGAGTTTAGTTAGGAATGGTACTGCGTTATCACTCACGTCTTTTAGCAGCCATGTAGGTAAGGGGTCAAGCACGCAGGATGTTGTAGGTGACTTGATGAGCAAACTGTGGATGTCTGATGTCGTCGCAGTTGGAAACAATTCAAGTCGTGATACCCATGGTGCTGGATGGTGGTCTCTGGTCGAGGACGAAGCGAGTGTGGAATGGGATTAAAATGCCACACGAAGAAAGTTGAGAATCTTGATGCGAGTTCGTGGATGTTGTTGTTAACTGGCAGATAGTGGGACTTTCTTCGCTGCAGCAGTCCGTTTAATAGTCGCCGATTGTCACTGTTCTATCTCAGAGATATAGTAGTCAGACATCGCTTTTATGATCGTCCTCTTTACCTCTGCACATTGTGTCTATTAAAGATCCTGATCAAATATCTAATGCATTTTGTAATTTCTTTACAAATGCTGGTCCAAACCACGCCATTGCAATACCCCAATCCAAAAAACAATTTACATCGTATCTTCAGAATTGCTCTAAACGTAATTCAAATAGTATGTTCATGAGCCCAACCGATGCAAGTGAGATCAGGCAAATAATAAAGTCACTTCAACCTAAGCAAAGTACAAGTCACGAAAATTTGAGTCCGCTTGTTATAAAGTTATTTGGTGAGCAAATAGCTATGCCTTTATCTATTTTAATACACATGTCAATGTCTGAGGGAATAGTACCAGATGAATTGAAAATTGCTAAAGACGATATTTCCAATTGTATCATTGTTACCTTCAATTTCTAAAATACTGGGAAAAGTTGTATATAAAAGGACTTTTCATTTCATTCAAACTAATACAATATTAAATAATAACCAATATGGTTTTCGTGAAAAACATTCAACAATAAATGCCATAACCGCACTTACAAGTGATGTTACTGTTTTCTTGGATTTAAGAAAGCATTCGATACAATTGATCACCAAATCTTATTATATAAACTTGAATGTTATGGAATAAGGAGTACTCCTCTCAAATGGTTTAAAAGTTATCTGTCAAATCGAAAACAACATGTTAAGTATAATAATAGTGATTCGCTTCAACGGGACATCACATACGGCGTCCCGTAGGGGGTCTATACTTGCTCCGCTCCTGTTTATAATATACATAAATGATCTCCGTTTTGTGTAAAGCATTGCAAAACTATACAATTTGCTGATGACACTACAATATACAAGCTTGGAAAACAAGTTAATAATATATACGAAGATATGAACAAGAAACTTAAACAAGAAGTATTAGCTGACTGGTTTCGTGCAAATAAATTATCTCTAAATATTTCCGAAACGAAATGCATGTTATTCTGTAGATCCCACCTCCTGAGAATGAAGAACTTATTTTAACAATCCAGCGTATGAAGTGTGTACAATTTCTAGGTCTTCATATTGATGAAAAACTTGATTGGCACGAACACATAAACAAATGCAAAAATTAATTAACCAGTGACTTATATGTAATCAATAAAGTTAACAGATACCTTCCTGTATCCGCACTTAAAACAATTTATTATACTTTAGTTTACCCTTACTTGACATATGGAATAATCTTGCGGGAGTCTACATATAAAACGTACTTGACAAAATTATTTATTATCCAACAAAATAGTTCGTTCCATACTCAAAAGAAATTGTTGGGAACACACCCCCTCTTTACGTGCTTAAAATTAATTAAATTGAATGATCTATACGAACTGGAAATTGGAAAATTTATGTATAATTATGTTCACACGAGTCTACCTCACTATTTATCCGATATATTTACGTTTACCCATGACATACACATTCACGAAACTAGACAAACTTCACACATACGTCTTTTTACTTCTCTAACAGTAAAATCTTCTAACAGTTTTTATGAAAAGGTCCATTGATATGGAACAGAATTCCGTTTACCATCCAGCAAAAGAAAAACAAAAAAAGTTTTGCAGTATCACTAAAAGCATCTGTTGTAAAAGGGTATGAAGATCTAGCTGAAGCTTATTCAAAATAAAATACCTGTTCATATACGTATGTAATTATATCCTTGTCATTGTCGTTAGTTTGCTATGCATGTTAACTGAACATTTATTATTGAATATTATTGTTACATTTTACATACCTGGTCAGTTATAAAAACTATAATATGTGTTACACGTGAAATTACTATTATAACATTATTGTTTATACAGCTATGGTAGGGTTGGCAGCGACCAGTTTAATTTATGACAAATGGTTTCATAATAATAAATATTATCTATACCAACTGGTAACACCTTAATTGGCTCCGCTGTCTGCCCGGAATCGTACATTATATGACTGATTGTTACATTTTTAGTTTAAACATACTATTTACATATGTACTTTGAACGATTAAAAAACATTAATTCATTCATTCACAAACTACGAACACCACATATCAAGCAATTTCCAAGCACGCCTACGATTACATGTTAGCTGATTGAACAGGAAGAGGAAGGAGACGGAGATGTTCCCAAAGATGTAGTTTAGCAACATTCAGGGCTGTAGATATCGGTTTTTCTTTAATTTACATACTTGTCTGAAATTCGGGTGTACATTCGGCGTCCGCACTACGCAGCGCTAAAAGTGAAACGACAATCAGCGGCCTTCGTTGTCTTGAGACAGACACGCGCAGCACCATGACAGAGGACCGCATGAACGGACTCGCTATTATCTCACATAAAGTACACTAAAGTGTTGTTCGTTATGACTAATGTGTGTAAACAATAGTAAGTAGGCCACAACAGTTGTTTAAGCATACGGACGCCTTTAATACCAGGTCTGCCCCTAACATACACCAGGTCTCCCCCTAACGTACACATGTCTCCCCCTAACGTACGGGTTGTATGCTTCGGGAAAATGTTGACAGTTATGAACGACTCCTTATGTGAAAGCTAGTGATGTCAAAATGATTGATGTAAAAATAAACAATGTCGAAGTGAATATCCATCAACAAGTTTGTTTTATTTGGCGCACAATTACAAATGACCGCTCACACTAGCTATGACGTAATATAGCCAACGCGTGTGTTCTCGGACGACAACTATTTAACATATAGACTACACTTGTGACTTCATTATGTAAATACCGCGCGAACGTATCAGCTCCATGACAGCTCTAGTCAACAACAGTTCGGTTTACCCGCTATTTATGGCAACACGAATAGTCGTGTTTTGCTAATTCCGTCAACTGTAATCGACTTAGCCGCAGTCCAGCTAAGGACAATCATAGATATGTGACAATCGACATTGTCAAAGCGCGCTAAAGCCACCTGACCGCTACACGACGACGCATTGGCGAAGAAACCTCTGCCGGACAGCCCTTGGCCAGTTGCAGGTGGTGAAGGCCGGGTCCCAGTAGAGGCCGGGCGGGCAACTGAAGCTGAGCCGCCAGCCGTACAGGCACCAGTAGAACTTGCCGCAGTCAGCCGGGTTGGCGTAGAAACCATTTCGTCGGGAGACACAACTGAACGCGGGGCCTGATGGGTAATACAAAAAATCCAGCGATGTAACGATTTTGTCACGTGGTCACATTTACGTTTTATTTATTAGGTCACATTTCTTTATGATTATGGAGTATTTCTACAAATGGGCTACCAGAAAACAACTTAGAAGCAACGTAAAATGTGGCTATATTGAAAGTGTCAAGGAGAAAAACTAAAAACAATGAAGACATTCACTGAACAGCAAACACAAACCCAGGGAAACATTAAGGATTTAGAAGCCACGTGAAAGGAAAGCGAAGTTAGGCCATCGTGTGACAGCAGGAAATGTTGGCGGCTGGAAGAGGCAGGGTCGACAGAGAATACACAGAGCATGGCCATCAGTCTTAACAGCAGACAAAGTCACTGACGACGATGACTCGAATAAGTCTACACCCAGCCACGGAGCAACACAGCAAAGACAACAGTTATCACCGTTAGAATAGGGCCTACTTATTTTTATATTTCACGTGTTCCCACAAACCAACGTCAACCGGTCCAGAACGTCGTTCTTCTTCCGTTTATCATCGAGTTATGCATAATATTATTGCGCATGACTCGTACATATCAAATGTTAACGCGTACTCTTGGCCCGCAATTTACCAGTCTGGAACGTATATCCGATCCAGGATGTCGTCCCACCTCGTTTTGAGTGTTGTTTATGTACGTAGGTCAATGTCTTTTTACCAGCTTAAACACTGTGACTGCCGAACCTATCCGTGACTCTTGCATATCATAGTTTACGTTAATTTTTATTGATGCAATTACTTTCTTGCAATTATTATTAATATACATAGCAAAACCTCATAATTAGAGTTATTACACACACAGCCACACAGAAATCCAAACACGCCCACTTATTTGAGGAAATCACACATTAATCTCATATGGAATTATGAACGCCCAGATGATTAGAACTCTAAGTTCGCCTGACATTTTCAAGAAATCTCTTGTATATGTTAATAGTATTTAATCGCGTCAAGAAAATATAATTCATTCTTACTTGGTGCCTCTGTTGTTTTAGTGGCTGGAGTCGATGTTGTGGCAGCTGGAGTCGAGGTTGTTGAGACTGGAGTCGATGTTATGAAGGCTAGAATCGATGCTGTGGATTCTGGAGAAGTGGTTGTGGATTCTGGAGAAGTGGTTGTGGATTCTGGAGAAGTGGTTGTGGATTTTGGAGAAGTGGTTGTGGATTCTTGGGAAGTGGTTGTGATTTCTGGAGAAGTGGTTGTGGACTCCGGAGAAGTGGTTGTGTATTCCGGAGAAGTGGTTGTGGATTCTGGGGAAGTGGTTGTGGATTCTGGAGAAGTGGTTGTGGATTCTGGGGAAGTGGTTGTGGATTCTGGAGAAGTGGTTGTGGATTCTGGGGAAGTGG
>JAODUO010000553.1:212500-215000 GCA_025642075.2 Ridgeia piscesae
ACATTGGAGACGTTGTCTATCCCTCGCGATTTGGAGATCAACATCAATAGTTTTAGGAGATCTACAGAGTTCTATAACATTCTTAGTTTTGTAGTAAATGTCCATTAGAAATGTTTGCTTATCAAATTTCTAAATATATACAATAAATAATATTTCTTTTGGAGGTGTTCTATATAAAGTTCTATGGAATTTCTTTTGGAAGTTCTACAGAATTTCAATTCGAAATTCATACAACAATTCTAAAGTTCTCGAACGTTTATAGAAGTTCCGTTGAAAGTTCTATAGAACTGTTTTCTAAAGGAAGTTCTATAGAAGTTCTATAGAATTTCCTTTGAAAGTTCTATAGAACTCGTTTCTCTAAAGATTGTTTTGCAAGGGAAGAGCATGAAAGTATATAAAGAGTGTGCGATCAGAAGCAGCAGCGACTGCACGAGGCCACGAGCTTTCCTCAAGATTGCAAAGTCGGTCATTTCGGACAGCATTGGTGTAGGTAAATCAATTATCTTGGCGGCAACGTGTGAGGTTTTTAGAAGTATGTTATGGTTACTCACGGAAAAAGCAGGATAGTAACACATATTGCAATCATTTATGAGATGCTCAATGAGACAATGGTAGAGATATGGAACACGTTTGGGCTCAAGGTTGACATTTCGCAACTTTCGAGGAACGTGCATTCGCTGCTGAGACTTCTTTTGCACGACTGTAACATGCTCCGTAAAGGACAATTTTGTATCTAAGGTACACCAAGGTACACAAATGAATCGACTTGTTCCACAAGTTCACCATTGACGGGAATAGCACTAATGACAGTCCTGTTACTATATCACACCGGAAGTCAACGCACATTTCTTTCGTTTTGGAAACGTTGAGAAGAAGAAGAAATATATGATAGATCAAAATCACTGAAACGAGCGATTATGGCTGTATCGTCAGAAGACGTCACAAACAGGGTAAATGAACAGTCATTAATATACGAAGTGTACACAATATATATATATATATATATATATATATATATATATATAATATATATATATATATATATATATTATATATACACACTCCTAAACAACGAATAATTCAACTAGAGACATGTATGTATAACAAATAATGGTATAATTATGTTTGTATAATGGTATATAATTATAGCGTAAAAACATCTTCAGTTTCGTACTGGTTCAAACCGCCACTAGCCATTAATACATAGCATGGTGGAAACTATCTTTTCCGGAGTCATATATAATTAGTTCTGGGTTTAATGGAAGCAGCATCACTGCCATGGTTTTATACAGCAAATTGAACGCTTCTGATAGCCAAAATTATCGCAGGTGTATTATAAGGTTCCGAAATGTTTTATATATGCGAATTGTTTTTTAACGAATGCGGTAATTATTTGACGAATGCGATAATTGTATGAGTACGTTATAATTACATTTTAATTATGTACGTTATAATATTGATAAACTTATGTCATTCACTCATTATCGATTACCTTTTAACCTCAAGCCTGTCAGTAGTTCATGTTCACTTTAGAAATAATTACTTACTTGTACAGGTTCAACTGTCTTGCCTGCCTCTTTCGTCCACAACATGCCGGCGGAGAATTCGTGATTGACTTTGTACTCCGCGGTCACTTTGACTGTTCCCTAAAATAAAACATAGTTCTAGGAGTGATTTCATAACGTTTAATGTTGTGTCAGATAGTCACACACCCTTCATCTTGAAATGCTGGATTTGAGCAATGTGCACAGCTTCTGCTCTGACGTATACGATATGCACTATGATCTAATCAGGTCCACAGGCAAAGCTGTGGTGGGTGCGTGCGCAACCATTCCGAGAAAAAAGAATTCCGCACGAATTCTCAAGTTGCAGCAATTCTATGTTGTTAGGAGCGCGGGTGTGTGTAATAGGATGTTTATTAGTTCGATGTCATTATGATGATGATGTTCATGGTAAAGTTAAAATATGAAGTTGGCGATATTGAATATACAGTTGAAAATGAAAAATACAAAGATTATGATGACGATAATAATGATTACGACGACAACTATGATGATGAAGTTAACGGGGACAACACTTGTGAATATGAAAATGGCCGTAATTATGATAATTATAACTACATAGACACATCAAATTATACTAATGATGAAGACGACCAATAGACAATGTCGACGATGATGATAATGACGTTATACCATGGTGAAGGTGGAGATGAAGATGATGAGACGACGAAGACGATAGTAATGGGATGATTTAATGAGAGATGATGCTGAATACGAAGATTTACATGAAGAGCAAAACACTGATAAGTATGAAAACAGATTGTATAATGGTAAAGGTAACTGAAATGTCGGTTATTGAGATGGGTGGATTATTAAGAAATGATGATGATTACGTTAATGATGGTGAATATGACAGTCATCATCGTCTTCATTCTAATGTTCACGCTTATCACAGTCATCATCATTATTTTCTTCATCAACAATACAACCCTCATCAC
>JAODUO010000553.1:217500-242500 GCA_025642075.2 Ridgeia piscesae
CACTTCGTTCACCGCCAGGGAACGCAAGCACAATCCCGAGCGCGGGTTCATTGAAAATAAAAGTGCAACCTGCATTTCCTTAACAATAATACAACCCGAAATGTGGTATTGTTGTAATGCCGGCATATCACTGTGCGCGGGTATTTAGAAGTCGAGCGCCAGGATCTTGGGTTAAAGTTTTAATATTTAAACATTGTAACTGAATACGTTATTACGAGCACGGAATGTGACATAGAAAGGATGTCGCGTTTAAACAACCACAGCCAAACGTGAGGCCACAATAATCTGTTATATCCGTTCTTGGATTTAATTCAAATCGGTATACAAACTTACCCCTGTTGCAACAGAAATCTCGAAGCTGAGAGGTCCTACATCACGTTTGCGTCTGACGACTTGTCTTTCCGTGACGTCATCAGGGTCCAACTGGGTCACTGCCGAGCCGTTGTCCACTCGTTCCACGTTGGCCACTTCTAAGATGACGAAGCTGCCACTGTGGCGTACTTTGAGCACCTTCGCAAAAATGTTTGATGATTTCCGACCAGAAACAACATCTCCCATGTCCAAATCTACCCGTGTGTTCTGGCGATACATCAAGAGTCCTGGATTGTTGTCACCGCCGATACACGACGTCTTTCTCAAAGGTGATGACAGTTTCAGTTTCAACACATCAAGATCGCTGCAGTCGGTCAAGATTGTCTTGACAAAGGTTCCCACGGTCGTTGGCGATACGCTGAGAACTGTCTCCAAGAAACCGGAACTCGAATTACTAGTCAAAACATCTCCTGCTTGAAATGTGTCGTTATTGAATGGGTCAATCTTAACCACAAGATGATATGACGTCGCTGATTTAGAAGCATTTGTAGTATATGTCGTACCCAAACATTTATAAACGTCGACATCATTTAATGTGTGAATAACTGTCTCCGAATCTAATTGAACTTTTCCTGAAATGACGTCATCAAAGAGCGATGTCGGAGGTGTTTGTTCTAGAGTCGCAGCGTCATCAATTTCTATCAAATGTATGTCTGTGCTGAAATCAGCATAGCGGATGGCCTCTGTCAACGTTGCCATCTCGGCTCTCATCAGTGTGAAACCCGACTGGTGAGAGACCTGGTTGATTTTATGAAAGATGCCGCCCGCTTGAGCGCTCGCAACGATGTCGCCCGCCTTCAGGTTGGCGCGGCCGGTCGCCACCAACAGCTGATCTTCGTCCAATAGATTGTCGTATTCAGTGCAGTAGTACATCGTTGAGTCTTCCGGTTTGATGACGTGTACATTCTCGTTAAAAACTGTCTTCTCGATTCTGAGTGGGTCGTCGTAATCGGGAATGACGACGCCGTTGGGACAGCGCGTTTCGTTCCATGTGCGACAGGCCGACGCGTCGTTGTAGTTGTTGTAGCAATACTCAACGTCCTTGCACCATTGACATGCCTCCGGATTACTGTCGCTGTTGCCAGCATTGCAATATTGCCCTTCGCAGTTCAATACCGATATATGCGACGAGCAGTTACTGTCCGTTCCTGCAGTGGAGCATTCGCGGAAGAACCACGTGCCACAGGCGCCGACAGTGCTCTCGGTGGCATTTCCTGGCAGACATGTTTGGCCCGAATCGCACCACCCGCATCCTGTCTCGTTCACGCAAGAAGAACAATTGCCGAGACTGCGGCAGTATGCGATTGAAGCTGGTCCATGGAACAAAGCGGACACCCCGTAACCGTCTACCGGGGAACTTCCAGGAGACGTCAAGTTGAAATCAATGGTGTCGTTTGACAGCAGTGGTTTAGCCGTGGTTACAGTCATCAGCGCCGTCGTCATCAGCAGCCGTACCATGCTACACCTCACGTGCCCGGGAGACATGGCGGTAGTTCAGTGTCAACTTCGCGCGATTTGTTTCGCCTCTGAAAACAACTTACACATGTAAATATGTACTGATTTATATATGTGTGTGGTAATATTCTATGGTATAGTATAAAACACGAACATGCTCAATGGAAGTTAATATAAACATAATACACATACACTGATATAATATAAAAGAGTAAATATTAGATATATTTGTTTTATAAATAATTATTATTAAATAAAATAAAATTAATTAATAATAATAAATATGTTTTTATATAATAATTTTAAATAAATAATAAAAATAATAATTTAAGCACAAACATCCGATATAGCCTAAGTAATTATCTAACAAGTGTAAAACAATAAAAACAAATTGTTTACAAAATAGTAAACTGTACAACTATATTTTAGTTGTAGGCTACACCAACACAGTGTCTTCAATTTACTCTCTAAAACACCAACATCGTTTCAGCTGCGCACATCTTTGGGTAACGAGTTCCACAGTTTTGGTGCAGCAACTTTAAATCCCCGATCTCCAAGAGTTTTCCTCTTTCTCCTGGGCATGACAAGTGTTAAATCATCCTGTGATGTTAATCTATAATGGATGGTTCTAGGAATAAGTATTTCCGATACGTACTTTGGTCCATGGCCATGTAAAGAATTAAACATCATTATACATATATTGTATTTAATGCGAAATTCCACTGGCAACCAGTGAAGTGACTTTAGTGTTGGAATAATATGGTCATACTTGACGATTCTAAACAAGGCTGGCTGCGGAGTTTTGGACTATTTGCAATTTATGTATAATTTGGGTAAGTTGATCAGAAAAGCGTTACAGTAATTAATATGGTTGTGGACCAGAGTATGTATCAGTTTCTCTACACTCTGTTGATCGAGATATTTTCTCACTTCTCCAATGTTATGCAGTTATGCTTAAGCAGCCCGACATTTAATTGAACTCGACATGTTGTTCCATAGTTATGTGTTTATCAAAATAAGCGCCCAAATTTCGCACACAGTTCAATGCATGTACCTCATTGCGCCCAATGTTAATAGCCACGTTGGTGCATTTTGCTAATTGCTGCGGAGTACCAATTAAAATATACTCGGTCTTGGAATTTTCGGTTTCATGCTTTTCATCCATAGGATTAGGGTGGAATCCATAGTAAACCTGGTGATCATCGGCATAAAGATGTCCTAACTTCCCATGCTGATCAATTATAGAGAAAACAGGACTAGAGTATTACGTGAATTCAATGGGACCGATGCATGAGTCTTGCGGCATTCCCTAATCAAGTTTAACTGCTCAGACACAATGCGATTGATAACAATTTGCAGCGATCTTCATTGGTAATAAGAGTTAGAGCACTTCAAATGTTATTATGGGATCAATTCAAGGTTTTACGAATAAAGAAATTCCAATAAGTTCATTTACCAACTAATTGTTGAGCTGCCGCGCCTCAACTTCTCATGGACTTCATACGATAATTGTTAGGTCTTCATTCACCATCGCTTTCACTGAAATTGTCAAAACCAAATTCGTCCTCGTTTTTCACCTCCCCCTTCTCTTCCAATTCACGATCACCAGTGTCCAGGAGATCAACCAGTGAGTTTGGTAACGCAGCACTGCAGGACCACACCGATTCCGACACTCCATCCGCAATCCTTATTCATCCTTGCCCATCATCGTAGGGCCACTGGTGCGTGAAAGCTGAGGTAATAATAGAATGAGTGAAGTCGATCTGATCTATAAGAATAATGCGGTACTTATGTAATAACAGTAATAATAACAATAATACGGACTTTCAACTCAATTCGGCGTTCAATGAGATGCATTGATGGGCTTTCCATTCTACGATCTGCACAGCCATCTCGGTTTTCTCCAGCCTTGAAGCTGCCTGATGAGCACTCCATACTTGCGGCAGGAGGTGGCAGAGCTGCTTCTTGTTGTCGTCATTTGCACGAAACATCTTAAAGTGTTATCTTATCCTTGTCGCTGGTCTAGCCAGAATAATCTTCTCTGATCTCCCGCACTTCAACCTCTCCTGGGTTTTGATAGACTGTGGATGATAAGTGTCAGTCGAGAACAAGAAGTGCTTCTTAGCCACCATCTGATCAAAAACGTGTAGGCATATCTCACCACAGGTCGGGGGAAGATTGTTAAGGGTATGGAACAGCGTCATGCGGTCCTGGGTTAATAGGGCGTCCTTTGGGATCTTCTGGGGTTGCGTCTTCCAGAAGGTAATGCAGAATGGCGGCTTTGATCGACTTGGAGAAAAAACCTTCTGGTGTTCCAAGGCTGGTGGCGCAAGCTACAGACAGTACTTCATGAGTTCTTCCAAGTACACTTGATAATTTTGACTCTGAGACTTGACGAGGAGCAGGAAGGCGAGTTTGCTTTGCTCATGATAATGGATGACTTGGATTTAAAAATCTGGAATCAACTTCAAATCACTACAAAATCATCTGAAACAATAACCATTTAAGTCAATTAATTTATATTTATTTGAAATTGCATTTCAACCGTAAACCTTCGGAGGTTCCATCCTCCAGTGATGATTCATGTCTGTCTCCGTCTAGGATTATGCAAAATGATGGTGTTTATGGCACATCTCTTGACCTCGGATTCCTCAAAATAAATACGCTACATAAATTTACTATTATTATTTGTGCGAAACATAAAAACAGGATCACTCTATAATGTAAAACTAATGGCTAACACTACAAATGCAACAATTAAAACAAAATAGATATTACCTTTCCCTGGAATGATGTGACAGTGACCTTCTTGTTGCAAGTCTCCATGGTCTTGAATTTCTTCTTCTTGGTAGGGTCGAAGAAGCTGCCTGGCTCTCCGCACTGTAGGTGTGCGATATGAAGTCAGCTGTAGCAGCCTATCCCAAAGCGTCTGCTCGGAGCACGTCCATCTCGACTTCCATGGGGATGAGAACACCAGAAGCCAGGGAGTAGAGCCTTTCTTATCCGCGACGGTGAAAGGATAAATGAAGTTCCTAGCAACAGCGAGGACGCGCAGACTGACTCCTCACCCTTCTTGACCTCGGCATTCTCCAGCTCGCGATGTCTCCCCGCCCTTGGGCAGTCTGGGTCGTTGATGATGTCGACCATCTCGAGGGTCTTTTCATAAAACTGGGCCTGTATGGGGGTTGTGGATGAGGTCTGAGGATGGAGTGTTGGAACCGATGTGGTCCTGCGGTCCTATGTCACCAAACCCACTTGTTGATCTTCTGGTCACTGGTGATCGTGGAGAGGAAGAAGAGGAGGAGGAGGAGGAAAACGAGGACGAGTTTAACTTTAACGATTTCAGTGAGAGCGATGGTGAATGGTGCTCTAACAATTATCATTTTGAAGCCCCTGAGAGGATGAAGAGCGGCAGCTCAGAAAAGATCGTTCTAGTTAGCTGTTTACCTAGATCTTTAAATGAGTTGGCAAATTAACTTAGTGGAATTTCTTTATTCACAATACCTTCAATTGATATCCATATTAACACTTGGTCGCAAATACAACATGATATTTCGTAAGTAGATGCCGTAGAATACCCTTTCAACTTACCTGCAATATTGGCTGAGATCCAGCGAGAAAGTCACATTTTCGGTAATGCTGGCACTATAAAATTTGCATAGCATGCTAAGGATGCACACGTAGTTAATTAAAGAATGGTCATTTGATCGTTGACCCTGAAAACATGAGTCTGGACACCTTATTTGTGCAGATATGTGCAATATTGGCAGAGATATGGTGAAACATAAATTTCTCTACACTCTGTAGACGGCGGCACTAATTTGCATATTAAATTGTCATAGACACATGTGCTCATGTCAAAAATAATTTCGTTATGGTCGCTGACCCTCATAACATGGGACTATGCATCTTATTTTGTCAGTTATCTGCAATATTGGCTGACATATAGTGACATATAGATTGTTCAATAACGGCGGCACTAATTTGCATAAAACCGATACGTGGGACATTTTCTTAACATAGCAAACCGCTTTCTACGTATTTATTCCGATCTAGTGATACCAATTAAAAGTATATTTCCGGGGGGTGCGAAGGCATTTCGTACAAGATGTTATTAGCCATATTACTGTATAAACCTCTACGCATAACGTTTAGGAATATGATAGGCAAATGAGTATATTAATTAACGAAAATATTACACATCAGCAAATCCGATGAAGAACAAGAGAAGTCATAAAAGTTGCCATTCCTAATACCAACTTTACTACCTTACGTCACCTGTCATGACCATATAGACTTGAAACAATTGTGGCAAAGTCAACCCGCTAGTGAAATCCGAATACAGTGGTAGAATAAGTAGAGCATGACCGGAGAAGCAGTTTAGGCGTACATTATACACAACTTAATAACTTGGAACGCTGCGTACAATCGTTAGTTATTGAGAAGTGTTCAAATAATAAAACACCTACCTCTTTCGCACGTATATAATTATCGTTATGTTGACTTGTTAAATATGCGATTTCTGAGCACAGTGCGAACACACGCTGCGTGAGATGTTTTTCGGACTATGAGTGTGAGTGTGCACCTTCCACGCTGCTGATAAACATAGCAGGTACTCGTATTGCTTTCTGTTATTGGCCAGAAGAATGATATTTCAACTGGTTGATGCGCAAGTATGCAACACCTGCGACGTGCCTACAATGGCCGGCTGATTAACTGCACTGTTATTTACTTGGTGTGAAACACATTCCGAAAGGGAGTAGCCGAAAATGTGTTAAGAGTGCGTGATTTGTGACGTTGCTTGACTTTAAGAAACAACCGCCCATTTCCGAAATGTTTAGTATGTGTCGAGATTTATATTGATGCTATTTAGAAGCTAAAATATTCGCTTGTTTTCCGTAGCAGCCACTAAAATGATGGTGTACCGTGTCAGTAGCGATGGGTTTACAAAGAGCTTTTTATGTATCTATGTATATAAGCTATATATATATATATATATATATATATATATATATATATATATATATATATATATAATGGTATGCATTATGAGTATGCAACTTGAAATGTCGGTTGTCCGCCTTAGCCATTTTTCCATACCTTAATAACTACGTTATGTAGAGCCACGCGATGGATGCCAAAATATAGGGATAGTATATATGATTATTAAAATTGTTGACCTTTATAAACTTTCAAATATCAGCCATTTTGTGATATTCAGCATTTTTAGAGATGCCGCCGGATTATTTCCATAGCCTAAGAACTATGTAGCTTAGAGAGATACACCAGATATCAAAATACATAACGCTTAGAAACAATGAAAAATTATGTTGTGTTACTTTTGATATCTCCGCCATTTTAAAGATGGCCCCATTAAAACGTATTGTTTCCATATGTTAAGATAGCCTATTATTCAGTCGTTTTGTACGCTGACATTGTCTTATGAAAAATTATACCTGTCTTCTGCAAACATTCATCAACCGTTTTCACTTGATGACATAGGACAAAGGAAGTCTTGGTGTTTTAAGTGTATCTGCAAAAGATTTCGAACATGGCTACAAAACTGTGATATTGAAGGCAACATCGCTACTCTTTCCCAGGAACCCGATGATAACACGGTCTTCAAGAGAAGAGTTTACTTGAAAGCAATGATTGGTACACACCAGTTTTCATATATAAACTGGATGTTGATGTTACCAGACGATAAATCCTTCAATTCGTGGTCTTTGACAAGTGTAGTTCACAACAATTCGCATGGTGGCGATACTATCTGCGTCCGACCTTAGGTCGTTATATGGAGTAGCCAAGGTCGGTTGTTTGGGTCACATCCAGGTAATTGCCAGTTAGGTTAGCGCTTCATCACGATCTCGCATATAACATCTCGAATTAAACTCTATGTATTGTTGTTATCAGATGTTATCTCACTAACGTATGCCGACACATGGAGCCGTATTCATGACGAACAGGTAACCTACTCGGAGTTAAATTGCGTAACCGCGGTTAGCTACCCAGGGGTAACGCAAGAGGAAAATCGCTATTCATGAGCTCTGGGTAGTGTCAGGGTCACTATCATGAACACAATTTTTTAGATTGAATGGAATCCTTTTATTGTTAAGGACTCCGCATGCGCGCTGCTCATTTCCTACTAAAAAAAAATGGTAAGTGACCTAATTTACATCACAATCATGTCTTAACTTTTTTACTTTCTTCCTTAAAATATTTATGTTTAATGTGTGATACAACTTGTTTAATGATTCCGTGCGCATTCCGGTTGAGTTAAAATGCAGTTTAACTGCTACAAATATGATTTTAAATGTTGATGCTATCATACAGAATGTACGTTCTTTGACACTGGAAGCAAAGAGCAACATTGATAGAAGTGTAATTGAGTGTTCACGTACTTTGAACTGTTAAAACTGATACAACTGTAAGTATGTGTATATGTGTACTTTTATCTGCCACTCTGTGTGCTCAACGTTTGCTGAAAATTAAGTATGTGTTATGTTATCCACTCATCTGAATACACTTAATTGTAATTGACCTTTGTATATTGCCCATGATTCGCTTTAAGACACACACACGCACACACACACACACACGCACACACGCACGCACGCGCGCACGCGCGCACGCGCGCACGCGCGCACACGCGCACACGCGCACACGCGCACACGCGCACACGCGCACACGCGCACACGCGCACACGCGCACACGCGCACACACGCGCACACACGCGCACACACGCGCACACACGCGCACACACGCGACACGCACACACAGCAGCACACACGCACACAGACGACAGACAGACAGACAGACAGACAGACAGACAGACAGACAGACAGACAGACAGACAGACAGACAGACAGACAGACAGACAGACAGACAGACAGACAGACAGACAGACAGACAGACAGACAGACAGACAGACAGACAGACAGACAGACAGACAGACAGACAGACAGACAGACAGACAGACAGACAGACAGACAGACAGACAGACAGACAGACAGACAGACAGACACTACGTACTTAAATGATGAATACAAATAAGTTGTTGATCACCCTGTTTCTCTCTGCATTCGTCAGTGAAGAGGTCTGATTACCTGCAAAAGCAAATTCCATAAAGACCTCGATCACAAAAAGAACACAAACCTGGTTGATCATCATGTAGTTGAATGACAATTGCTAGGAACTTTGGTGGACAGCCTAGCTTTTCAAGAATTTGTCAAACTCCTTTTCTGCTCACGGTGTCAAACATTTTTGTTAGGTCTACACAGGTGACGAACAATCCTTTATTTTGCTCTCGGTATTTCTCTTGAATCTGTCTCAGGGTAAACTCCATGTCAGTAGTTCCCCGATTGGCCCTAAAACCACATTGGCTTTCTAGGAGATGTTCTTCTGCAATAGTGGGTACAAGTCTGTTTAGCAAAACTCTTGCTAAAATGTTGCCGGCGATGGAGAGAAGGGTTATCCCGCGATAGTGGGAGCAGTCGGACGTTTCCCCTTTGTTCTTGTAACGGGTGATGATGACTGCGTTACGGAGATAATAATAAATAAACTTATATAGCGCCAAATCTAGGTAAAAACTATTCAGGGCGCTTTACATGTACGTGTTCTTAAAAAAGAAATTACCCATCTTGTGTGAGTTTTCCTTGCTCCCAGCAGCAGATGAAGAATACAAACATACATACATACATGCAAATATACATGCGCGCGTATCTACGTACGTATGTGTATTTTGTACATACGTACGTACATCATAAATACACAGGGCATATATATATATATATATATATATATATATATATATATATATATATATTTTTTGTGTGGCTGCAATTTTAGGCCTATATATATATAAAATATATATATATATATATATATATATATATATATATATATATATAAAAGGTCCTGCATATGTACGTACATATTACATAATGTACGTACATACATAAATACGCACGCACGTATATTTGTATGTGTGTTTGTTTCTGTATGTACGTTTAATATCCTTCGTCTTCTGCTGGGAGCAGGGAAAACTCCCATAAGATCACCATGAATACGGATATCATGGTCCTAATTTATGTAATTTAATGATTGAATTATATCATTTAATTGATATAATTAAATGAATTATGCATAATGGAAGTTGTTTCACTTTTGTCAAACCAATATTCGTTTCCTATTTAGTCAATGGGCCAAGACCTGCAAATTCACTTCCTTGTACCAGATGGGGTGCTATTGTGTAGTTATGATTGTTTAAATAATCTATTTCTCAAGCACATAGTATGGATGATGACCATTGTTGCGGTGCAGCTGACCGATTTGGCGGCCATCGGTAATGGCCGCCAAACCCATTGATATATGCAATATTATGATTTACGGGACAATGATTTCAAATGGGATTTTTGTGCTCATCCAGTTTTCACATCCGCCATGGTTAAAGCGGTTGGTCGTCCATAGAAAGTTACAATATCTTTAAAATTACGTCACATTGAGCTGTTTTTATTATGACGGTGCACTGCTTGGTTGATAGCGATGTCGTACAATTTACTGTTGATCTTTGCAAATGAGAACACAATAATAAAATCGATATAATAAAGAAGAAATATAATTTTGCACACCTACTGTCCGCCTTAGATATACTTAAGTGGTATATAGAAACAGTGAGATTGGTATTGCTAATTTTGTACTCATCATTACAATCATTTTCATTAAACAAGATGTTTCTGTACTTTATAACATGTTTGTATTTATTATAACATGTAGTCACGTTTGCCAAATCAGCTGTAAAACACCTATGTAGGCGTATTGCCCCTTGGTTGGTAGGCGTCTGACCCCACTACTGCTGCATTGATCAGCAGGTGTCGTCCGTTAAGCGTGCTTATTATCACCCATAATTAGTGTTGCTAATATGTTTACACGTTAATTATGATTATACATGCTCAGCTTACTGTTTAAATTTACATATTAACGTTCGTTTAAGAAGAAAGCTGTATATGGCAATGGCTGCACTCAAAACCATAATATATTGTATAGTGTGTTAGGCGTTCGTTGGAAAAGTGTCATGGGCATATTGCCGGATATGGACGGGTTACCCCGCCCTACCCTATATGTCTAAATAGCGTTGTGCTAGTATGTTATATATTTGGTTAATTAGAAAATTAATGTATGCATATATCGAAAAAATTCCACTACTACAACTCAGTATATTTAAAAACATATTAACTAGAATAATTATAATTATCGAAATACAACTGCTTATAGCATAGAAACAAACCTATCAACGCCGAATAGTTCATTCCCGCACTGATACAAATTATCGTACATTTTCCAAAAACGGGCTCTACAGAGTAACAGTATATATAACAGCAATTGGACGATGGTGTATTTAATCTTGTTGCTGGAGTAAGACATTTCAAACACATAAATATTACATCAAACATATAACACAAAATGTAATGCAAAATTTACTTAACAAAATTTGTATCCGGAAAGGCGAAGTCGCTGCCCGACCCACAAGAGCCTACTACCAAAGTCCCCCATGTCAATTTTATTTATCATTTCGTCCCTCACGTCATCTGTTCTCTCTGGATATGTACTTTCGCAATTACTAAGTTAATTAACAAGATCCTGCGTAATCAAATACAATACCGGTACATATAAACACAGGGTGTGTCTGGCTGAGTGATGCCTAGCGAGGTCGATGGTGACTGTCAAACTGGCTTGCCTTGCCCGTTGCCGTTGTCAATGACACTGTCAGACTTATAATTATTATAATCTTACAAGTTAGAGAATCCGCGTGGAATAGACGTTAACCCCCGACTACTCGCTCTTGTTATTAACTGCGTTAATGCACTTAAAGTAAAAGAATCACTTTGCCTTCGGAATCTTAGTCATGGCGCGCAAAAGCACGTGCGATTTGTTATTGTGCCGTGCTAGGTCGATCTCGCATAAAGCACATTACCCAAAAAGCAAAGGACATCGGCAGCTGCTGATTGTTTCGCCAGTTATACCCGGTGTAACAACGATTAATTTTTTACGATAAAAAAGACAAGTACGCATTTTAAATACTAGTTAAAGTATTAACACATTACATATCTGGTCATAAACGAACCGGTTTGGCGATTAGCAAACGAGTGGAGGGAGCAGCTTTAAAAGCGCTTTATCGTGATCTCGCATATAACATCTCGAATTCTACTCGATGTATTGTGGGTATCAGATGTTATCTCACTAACGTGTGCCGACACCTGGCTGTACTGTTGACTAATTATCCGCAACTAACGTCGTTTTATTAATTTTTAGTTGCGCCACCTGGACGACAATGTATTTAACAAGTCTTCGACAGTCCGAAAAAACTGATATTTTGTGTTTAAAACTTTAAAGGGGCGCTGACACGCTTAAACAAACATTGGTATATCATAAGAACATATCACTTAGAAGATGATGAAGATATATATATATATATATATATATATATATATATATATATATATATATATATATATATATATGAAATGTATTAGCTTATAATCATGTATATATATATATATATATATATATATATATATATATATATATATATACATGATTTGATGAGCACAGCGCCAGGGTATATTTTTTATCATTTTTCATACTTGGATATATTTGACCACTGGGCACCGCCATATTACGCTGGCATGATTAGCTCCTGTCTCTTCAATGTCAATAGACATTTCTGCGGGATAACAATAATATGTTGTCTTATTATATAAAGATCAACGAATCATGCGCGAAGACGACGCATTTGTTTACGACCAAACTGACTTTAGTCAGATACTCGTTATTGTAACTAAATTGAGTGAACTATATTGCCTAAGTTCTAAGAAGTAACCTCGATTTTCTTGCTTGAGACGTCGACGTTCCAACTTCTATACCACTGCGCCACTCTGATAAGCCTGTGTCGAAGTCTTCCTTGTGAAATGTTGTCTCTGTCTATCGTAGCAAGCAGGAAACTATCTCAAAATGGACGTCGGCGAAACCCGGGAGCGACGAACCGCCTCCGAAGAAAAAGTCGTCAACGAACCTCTGGAGAACCGGAAACGCGCACTGGACGGAGGCTGGGGTTGGATGTGTTTGTTTGGATGCACGCTCATACAGTTTCTAATCGGCTTTTACGGCCGGTCATATGGACTAATCTACCTGCAACTCCGTAAGCGCTTCAATAGCAGCGCCGCCCTGACGGCGTGGGTGGGAGGCGGATCCCTGGGCCTTAGTCTGGGTTGCAGTAAGTGAATTTAATATTTATATTCTTATTGCTACTTTACGTTTGAGTGCTTCCACCTGTTTTCGTACTGTATTTTCTCACAGTGATTTTTATCCACTTGACTTGTGAAGTATGTTGCGTTGACGTAGGCGGTTTGAAAAACGGTTCGATCTATTTAAATATGAATTCTAATTTCCGTGATTAGTGCTATAGCAGACTGTTTGCTTACATCATCGTCGTAAACGTGTATAAGCCTATATAACATTTCACTCTCAACTTTATGTTGTGCATGTGATGTCAAGAAACAGCGGCAAATGGAAACATTTGAGTTATTCTGTGTAAGTATTAACTGTGTACAGTAATTATCTACCAGCTTAGTATCTCATCATAATTCAATTACCCAATGTTACATGCGAAACATTTTAATTGACGTTTGTAACATTCATCACATAATCCGTCTGCAAATATAAATAAATCAATCTTGTCATACGTTTGGGTATAATCTTGGCAAATGGTTTTAATATCATTGAAATTATATTTAGAACTTAAAAAGCCATGTTGCCATGTTTTCTATGTGGTCCCATAGTGATTTAGCGTCCATTAAAATATGGCCGAGATATCACAATGGGACCAAATAGAACAAATGGCAACATGGGTTTTTATGTTCTAAATACTATTTAGATGACATTAAAAGTAATAATAATGTCCCCTTACGTTACTAACTGCTTCATCTAAAGCAATAATTATGGTATGTGAATATATCTGTTTTAGGGAACAAAAATACAAATATAATATTTTTGGAATTCTCCGACTTTCACCTCCACCATTTTAGTGACAACGATCGTCAATGTAAATGTCACAATATCGCAAAAACTACGTCACATTAAGCAGTAATGTTGATGATATTGGAGAGATTAGGGGATAGCGATATACATCAATTGATACTTGACCTTCACTGACATTCATATATCCGCCATTTTGTTAAATGCCATCCGGATATGGATACTATTTATCCATATCTTAAGAACTACGTAATCTAGAGCCAACATGTAGGTGTTTTATATATGCTTATTTAAATTGTATTACTTTTGACCTTTACTGATTTTCAAATATCCGCCATTTTGTGATATCCACCTTTTTCAAGAATGGCGCCTGACAAAATCTATACTATATCCATAACTTCAGAAAACCATAGCTTAGAGACACACATTTGATACCAAAATACGTAACTTTTTGAAACAATAATGTGATGTATTACTCTTCTCCGCCATTTTAAAAGATGGCTCTTATCAAACAAAATTGCACCTGTTTTCTGCAAACTTTCATCAAACATGTTTCACTTGATGAGCATATCATGTTGAGACGCCTGCACCGAGACGACAACGGACAAAGGAATTCTTGCTGTCTTGACGTGTATCTGCCAAAGAGATCGAATAGAATAATGACTCCGAAATTGTGATATTGAAGGCAACATCACTACTCTTTCCCGGATTTCACTTGAAAGCAATGATTGGCACTCAAGAGTTTGCATACACAAACCGGAAGTTGATGGAACCAGACGAATCGAGCCATCCAATAACTGACAAAAGAACAGTTGCTGGAGAATCTTGTGCAGGCCAAAAGTGGCACAACCCAATAACTTACTAGTCAAAAACCACCCAAGCTAATCCACTCAAAAGCTCGAGGTAATGATCAAGTGAAGGTTATATTTGACAATTAAACGAACGTATTCTCACTGAAGTAAGCAACACAATGCAGAGGCAGATCCAAAGGAATGCAGACTAACGTTGTAGACGATTCTACGTGAATCAGACCTCTGTACTTGGCCCAATATGTCATCGACAGGAGAACTGATGAGAACCTAGTGAATATGACACGCACTGATGTCAAGACAAACATGTATACGAAGAAGCAGACAGTCGCATGATTCAACCTACTGTTGGAGTTGCAGCAACATATTCATAGTCTACCTATACTCCTATGATATTGATATCCAGCTCTTGGCTCTTCACTGGATTCCACAACTGGGTACCAGCTTCACAGCATTTCTTCCATCAAGGCTTCAAGCCGAATTGTACTTGCTGCACAGGCAGGATTTGCAATAGGCGCAGAACCGTCCGCTGATGTAGTCAAGGGATGTGGAGAGTAATTGTCTACACCATTATGTCCTAGATCGTTCTATATTACCAATGTCAAGGATCTCTGGTGGCACATGATCAAACTGCTGAACCATGAACAAAGATAACACAAATGTCCACGTATCATTGGTACATGGTTGGAGCCTTTGGATATAAGAGGGTTTTGATGGGCGCCATCCTTACAAATGGCAGATATTTGAATGTCGTTGAAATCCAAAAGCGTTATACAACATATTAGCGCATTAAAAAAAATTATATTTTGATATCAACATAAGCTGTGAAAATAAAGAGTTTTGGTTGAACCATCTTTTAAAATAGTGGATATTACAAAATAGCGAATATCTGAAAGCCAGTATAGGTCAAACGTAATACAATTTAAATGATCGTACATTTTGGCATCGACTGCATCAAGATATCAATAAATGGCATAGCCGGACGCCATCTTTAAAAATTGGGGATATGTGAATGTCACCGAAGGTCAAATGTAAATTGATGTATATCGCTATCCACCTGTATATCAAATAACATCAACACTACAGATCAACGTGACGTAGTTTTGGTGATATTGTGATATTTGTAGTGACGATCGCCATCTTTAAAAGTGGTGGACGTGAAAGTTGGAGAATTCCAAAAATAGAATATTTGAAATATTTGTCTCCTTGAAAACATCCACACACCACAATGATTGCTCTAGATGGAACAGTTATTAGCGTAAGGGATAATTACATTTGGTGGCCATTTTTAAAATGGCGGTTAAATCACAATGGGACAACATTCTTGTCCCCTAAAATATACCCACACACCACAAGTATTTCTCTAGATGAAACAGTTATTAGCGAAGTTAAGTTAAATTTGGCGGTCCTTTTTAAATGGCCGTTAAATCACTTTGGGACCAAATATAAAACAATTCTAAATACTATCTAGATAACGTTCAAACCATTTGCCAAGATTATACCCAAAAATATGCTTCCTCTACATTTGATGACATACTAACAGGTGTGTATCTTATTTGTATACAGTATCCCGTCAGCAAGATCTCAGTTAAACGTACCACTTAATATAATTTAAATTGGAATAACTGGAAATAGATAAATATACAAATAAATAACATGGCGATAATACCCAGATAATGCAAGCTAGATTTGGTTAAATAATGATTTATGTATGAACAGCCTACAGTGCATATTCTGTCAGCGTATTTATGGTTTACTTGCAATATCTCAACTCAACGTCACTTCCTGTTCCAGGTCCGCTGGCAAACGCCCTTAGTCGTCGTTTCTCGGCTCGAGTTGTTGTTTTCGTTGGGAGGTCTGATGGTCGGAACAGGCTGTGTCCTAAACGCATTCGCAACAAGCACGGAGTACTTGATCGTCACATATACTCTCATGTCGGGTAAAGTTATATTTATATTCGTATGTACAACAACTGTTTCTGATCAGTCTCAGAGTCGATAAATACTCCGGTTGTCAGCGGATAGTCTGCATGATACGTCTGGGAGCAATTGTAGATAGGAAAGGTTACAGAGGTACGCTTTTAAATAACGGCGCTATTTGGCAGTACTTTTAACTGATTTAATACTAGAAGGAAGCATTTTCCTAAGAGTAGGTGCAGCTGTAGAACTTGCTTAGTGTCAAATGTTAGGAAGTGGGGAATAGGGGACTTGCAAAACTCCAGTCTGCTAGTAACTAGCGCAGTTGCAATAGTGTTTGTAACAGAAAGAGGCAAATACCATGTCGCAAATCACGAACATTGTAATAATAGGTTCGACGCATCTGATAAATCTCTACAACATTGAAGTTGTCATCAATTCCAGTTTGGGTTGTTGTATCTCTAAATAGCCTGAGAAACACATCACGAACAGATGTTTATGAATTGTGTTTTTGCAGAGATGGAGCAGCCGTCTTATTTAAAATTGTATTTATTCAACTCCAAAGTTGATGTGGATATTTAGGCTTAGTTAATAGCATATGTGTGGAATAGTGTTAATATGTTCATAATTTTGCTATCGTATTGTGTAATTCTGATAGTCCGCAGCTACGCCTATCGAGTCGGTTGGAACCCTCATCTCATGAGTTCCGATTAGCTGCCAAACTTGGAGTCGTCTCTGTACGTTTTTGATTCCAAACATTTTACATGTAATATTGGCGTTTTTTCCATCAAAATGTCAACCAAAATACCGATGATGAATGTACTTTATATTTAAATTGATCGGTTATGTTTATGTAATTAGAAGCTGGTTATTCCTTTGAAAAATGGCCGATTATTAGAAGATAAGAAAGCACACTTCCAAACATCTTGAACACATACTTCATAGTTCTCATCACAAATCAATTCGTGCATTTGCCAGTCCTTTTCTCAACATGGTATTTAATTCTTCTAGGTCTTTCTCTAGTTCTTGTGGGTCTGACTGATTGTTAATTTCTCTATATAAGATATAGTCATTTGCAAAGGGGCAGACTGTGGAGTTAATATTGTCACTAAATTATTAAGGAATAGAGCCGGCCGTCATTCTTCTTTGAATCTTATCTTTGTTACTGAAATACAATGACGTACTGTTTTATGTTACATAAATGACTGGTTGAATTAACTTATGAGTGATGCAATTTATTGAAAATAATCTTCTCTTAAATAATTGTTTTAAATAATTCCCTCATTAAAATTTATACTAGAATCAATAGGTGCTCAGTTATTTTAATGTTTTTCTGTTGTACAAAATGAGAGATGAAATGTTGAGACGCCTGCAACATCTCTTCATGGCCATCTAATGAAGACAAGTGATACCCCATTGTGTAGACATAACATAGTGTCCATGATGGTACATTTCCTACATTATTACATGTGTTGAATCAAAAGTGAACATACAGCAGTATTTACTATTTTGGTGATTTATTAAAACAACTTTACACAGCATCATTAATAACATCATGGTTGCTCATTTTATACAATTATCCTTAAATTGGTATACGGTATAGAAGCTAAGATGGATGGGCTCGTAAGCGTGGCATAATTGTGTGAAGCTAACTTGCTTTTTAACTAGCTATATTAGTATTTATTAAATGTTAAGTTCTTCTATATCGCAGTATACAATCCTCGATCAGGATTGCTCAAAGTGCTTTACACTTAATTTTTCAAACCTATCAAATGGAACACCATTTCGGCTTCACTGGAAAGCGGCCCAGCGATGCTGCAATTAAAGCGCGAAGACTGTTTGTACATATTATCTACCATTGTCAATAGCCAGATATTCTTTCATAACAAGTATAGCTAAGTGAACTGGAGCAATATAGGGTGAAAAAACTTGCCTAAGGTTTGAGACACGGAAGCACATAATTCAACCCAGGTCCTTTAAGTCGAGAGTCTGAAGTTATAGTCACAGCCCCACTACACTACTATATTACTGTTACCAATAGTTCTTAAAAACAAAAGTAAAACTTAAAAAATTCTCCTACCATCTCTCTTGAATTTAGTATGAAACTCAGCATCCCAGATAAAATCTCCCAGAGGATAGGTATTTATTAATTATATGCATGCAGTTGAAAGTGTCTCGTGAAGCCTTAATAAATGCCTGGATCCAGCTGGTTTCCAGGTAAGTGTATGTGAAGGTTGTTGTTGGATATTGAGGGTTGTAGGTGGAGGTCCAAATGGGGTAGGCCTATGCATATGGTGACCCTGGAATCTCTTGGATTTTGAAACTTGAATGATAAGAGATATATTACGGATTATTGCTATAATCCATATATATCGTTAAACCTAAGTGGACATGGGCAGTTAGAATGTGATGTTGTTCAATATATATTGTTCAATATATATAATGGTTGACATTTTGATGGTCAAAACGCAAATATTACGTGTAAAATGTTTGGAATAAAAAACGTAAACAGAGACGACGCTAAGTTTGACAGCTAACAGGAACTCATAAGAGGGTTCCAATCGACTAGATAGGCGTCGCTGCGGACTATCAGAATTCCCGAATGATGAACGTATCAACACTAGACACGTTCGAGATAATGTGTCTTTTTGAATGCTTTATTTCAGTCACCACCCAAAGAGAAGAAACATTTGTGTGTGTGTGTGTGTGTGTGTGTGTGTGTGTGTGTGTGTGTGTGTGTGTGTGTGTGTGTGTGTGTGTGTTGTGTGTGTGTCCGTGCGTGCGTTCGTGCGTACGTGCGTGTGTGTTTGCTTATATGTGTATTTGTTTATGTTTATCTGTGTGTATGTATGTTTGTGTGTTTCTATACCTTCACCATACCCCGTTTTCGTCTCGTAGGTTTCGGTGGCAGTCTCGTCGTCAGTCCATCGCTGGTGGTCATCTGCGAGTACTTCGAGAAGAGACGAGGCGTCGCCGTCGGCATAGCAGCGGCAGGTACCAGTGTCGGCGCTATCTTGGGTCCACCGCTTATGACCTACCTCTTCGAACGCTACGGCTTCTTAAGCGGACTGCTGGTCGTCGGAGCCATCATGTTCAACTGCTGCGTCGGTGGCGCCCTTTGTCGGCCTCTGGTAGATAACTTCCCAGACCACATGACGTCATACAGAATTAAATTATCGCCGGAGTGCGGAGAAGAGACGGGCGGCCATGATGGTCGAGGAGATGCAAAGATCTCCTATGAAAACCATCGGGGTGGGGCAGAGAAGGAAGATGTTCCACTGACCAGTCCGAAATCGGGCATCGATTCTAGGAACGAGGCGGGAAAACGCATACGAAACAGGCTGTCGTGGTTGAACCGGGCGGTGGGAGCGGTCAGAGCTTTCGGTCGAACGCTAGATGTGTCCCTGTGGTCAGACTTGCGCTTTTTCTCTATTCGCGTTATCGCAAGTGATAGCCACCATGTCCTTTAGTCCCGTCCTCATGTTTGCACCGGCCGTCAGTAAAAACATCGGTCTGTCGGAGAAGCAAGCCGCCTTCGTGCTGTCTGCGTTGTCCTCCGGCGACCTTGTCGGTCGTCTTGTCTCCGGCTTCTTCTTCGACCTTCCGCTGGTGCGGAGACAACAACACCGCCTGTTCAGCGCCTCTATGCTCTTCACGGCCTTTGCTATACTCGCGTGGCATTTCGTTACATCCTTCACTGTCGCTATGTGCAACGCGACCGTGTTCGGCTTCTTCATGGGTGTAGTGATTTGCCTAAAGACCACCATGATTTGCGACCTGCTCGGAGAAGACCGCCTCTCCAGCAGTCTCGGCATGCTCGTGTTCGCGCAGGGCGTCGGTATCTTGGTCGGTCCCTTTCTTTCTGGTGAGTACACGACATCATGCAAGTTGTTATGTAGAACGGCAATTACGACGATCGGAATGCAGTATTTCATGTATAGCTTTTTTATTTATTCTATTTACTCTCAAGTTGTTTAATTGATTCTATTAAATTTAACATACTTTATTTTATTACCATTTTAAAATATTCAAAATTAAAAGATCTAAATTACTTTGTAGACACAAGTATGTGTACCTGGCATGTGCGTGTTTGACATTCTTTTATTATGTTTTATATGTGCTCGATGAACACAATAATGTAAAAGCGCCAAGAACACCACTACGTGGCGGATACCGGCGCTATAAAAATTGACATTATTATTATTATACAATATGTTGTTCTATATTGCGTGTACATTTATTTTACCCCTGGCAGTAAGGTCAAATCGAATACCATTGCTATTTCTCCTTTACTAATTCAGCCATGTTGTAATTAATAGGATAAGGTAAGATAATTGTTTCTCCTAAATAATTTGTTGTGTTACGTATTTAAGTGTGTAGGTGAACAACTAATCGGAATTATTTTGAATGTGTATTATTCACTACTTGTAGTAATTTTACCTGAATTAGAAAAATTACTAATGCTAACTTTGACACTGGGGTGTTTGTAGAAATAATGTTGATTGTTAGACTATATTATTGGACGGTATTTTTGTAGGTTTGTTTCGGGATTACTTCGGCAACTACAAAGTCTCGTTCGTATTCCTGGGCTTAGCTCAGACTTGTGGTAGCGTGTTGTCGTACGTCGCAGGCGCGCTGGCTAAACACAAACGAACAACAGTCGCCGCATAATACATAAAGAGAGAGTGACAGTTCTTCTGTCCAGAATTGGCCGAGCAGTAGTTTGTATCGGAAAGTCTGCTGTTAAACATCACAAGGTATTGGATTAACTTTGCTCGCCTCGAGATGTTTGCCAATCAATTCTATTTTGAAACTGTATGTTTTGTTTACCATTTGAAACTGTTGTGGGTGGAATCTTTCAAATTTCGAACATTGTTTCAACCTTAAAAATTAATTAAATATAAATTAGCAGGCGGTAAACCTTCACAGCGTATGTTGTAGTCATAAAAACATAAGATTAAATGAAAAAATAAAGCTCTCTAACTTCTCTAACCCATCAAGACACATGCAATGTTCAAACATGGTCAACATATATATTTATATACATATACATATATATTTATATACATATATATATATATATATATATATATATATATATATATATATATATATATATATATATATATATATATATATATACGTGCACACACATTACAACTGACGATGAAGTGGACGGGTGGACGGGTGGACGGGTGGACGGGTGGACGGGTGGACGGGTGGACGGGTGGACGGGTGGACGGATGGACGGTTGAATGGATGGATGGATGGACGGATGGATGGATGGGTACCAATCGCGAAAAAGAATCACTGCTTATGGCATGGCAGTAACAGGCGGAAATGCCATGTTGCTATCCGCAGCGTCAGACAAAGCCATGGCTGGCTTACGGACGTATGGGATCTGGCCATATGGTACAGACAGTTTCACCCATGACGATGTTGGCTATGCGATATCTGATGAGGTCACCTAGCTGTCGACCGCTCGATCATTATCAACCTAGTTGCCGTCAACCGCCGAGTCATCGGTACTTTTGCCAACCAAAAGAGTGTCCCTAACCTTGCTTTCCACTTCCATGTCGTCAACAACTTTGTCAGTTATTATCAGGTCATACATAACCTTGTCACAGGCACATCAGATGAACATGTCAACAATATACCGACATATATATATATATATGTATATATATATATATATATATATATATATATATATATATATATATATATATACATATATATGTCTGATACCTACGTACATACACACATATATAAGTTTATATGTATGTATATTTGTATATGCGTATGTATGTATGTATGTATGTATGTATGTATGTACGTATGTATGTATGTATGTATGTATGTATGTATGTATGTATGTATGTATGTATGTATGTATGTATGTATGTATTTATGGGAAATGGATGTACTTAGTTCAAGTATCCTCTATTTAAGATTTTTGGAACATGAACAATGACCCTAATGCACTGGCAACGGAGTATAGGTGGTGGATGTGAACTCTAAGTTCATGATGACTGATCAGTCCGTGTAATCCTTTCCGATATAGGGTATACCTGTAAAAAAGAGAGGGGGTTTATATGAGTAGCCTAAAAGTGAATAACATATATATTGAACAAGAATACGCGTATATACCGGAAGCACAGGAGTGCATGCAGCCGTTACACTCCCATGTCAATATACATTAAACAATTATCATTTATGTAAGATCGACTATAGAAGTTGATGGTCTCTATTCTGTTCTGTTAAAAAGTAATAAAAATTGATTAAAATAATTTTTTTGGTTATTTGTCCTTTTTATATATTTTTTTGTAGATTGTGTACATTGAAATGCAAGAGGGACCCTGTTGTACTGGAAAAACATGAGATATGCAGTGAGAAAATATGGTCTGAAACTGTGGTGCAGCCCGCAGTGCCGCTACTGCTGGCCACCTCACACCTCCACAATCCTCGTGATGTTGTTTATTAATAATTAATACATAGAACTATCCCGTGGTTGGTAAACATGTAGAATAACAATAATAGTTCATTACTGTATGCCTAAACTTATGTCATAGCATCGTAGCACAAGGGACCGACACCTAAGAAACCGTCCGGACCAGCACCGCTGCGGCCCGACGAACCCCACACTTAATCTAAACTCCATAACAACTAAACAATTGTACACCTGCAAAGAATCAGAATACATTAAATAATGTCTAGAATAATAACTATCATAATGCAGTTGTACAAGGGACAGACACGCGCGAAGCCGCACGGACCAGCGCTGCTGCAGCCCGACGAACCACGCACGCAATCCAATCCCCATAACAACTACATCACTATGCCCCGGCCAGGAACCGCCACAAGACGCCGCCAATGTATATATATATATATATATATATATATATATATATATATATATATATATATATATATATTATATATATATATAATATATATATAATAATAATATATATATATACATACATACATATATACATACATACATACATACATAGATACATACATACATACATACATACATACATACATACATACATACATACATACATACATACATACATACATACATACATACACACATAACATACATACATACGCATATACAAATATACATACATATAAACTTATATATGTGCGTATGTACGTAGGTACGTAGGTACTTACATACGTGCGTACATACCTACCTACCTAGGGCCTACGTACACACACACCACACACACACACACACACACACACAACACACACACACACACACACACACACACACACACACACACACACACACACACACACACACACACACACACACACACACACACACACACACACACACACACACACACACACACACACACACACACACACACACACACACACACACACACACACACACACGCTTCCATCTAGCGTAGTGGGATCTGCTGACTACTATACAAGTCAATTGGTATGCAATTCTTAGCTTTGATCCCTTGCTAAATTGTTTGTTTGAAGATCCATCTAAGTTTGCTAAGTAACAACCTGTCATATTTCAACTTCGAATGTCGTGAGGAGGTAGTATTAGTTTAAGAGTGTTTCAGCGTATAACAGTTTTTCGTGAGCGTGAGCGATGATTAATGTATCACAGTTTGCGTTAAACCATACCTATTCCGGGCAAAACGGGATATATTAATGCGGGCAAAATGGGATCATCCCGCTTTGCCTAGATATGATACCTGTTTAATGACCAACGGAAGTTTCAAATATGTAACGTCTGCGAATAATCGATACACACCATAAGATATTTATGCACGTTGACTATTTTAGATGTGACCTTTACTAAAGGTCCACAGGACACTGAACTGTTTAATGTTCACTGGTTTGCAACAGTTGTGCATGTTATGCCGTCTTGTTTTTGAATGTGTCATTGAAAAAACATCAAAAATGTAATTTTCCTTGACAATATGCCTGTTTCTGTAGATCGCTTAATTTAACTAGTAGCTCACTAAGTTGCATAAAGATGTGAGGTATATGGATTACATAATTATACAGGAATAGAAATCCGCCCAAGGTACGGCAGTCAAATTCACAAAGAAATATGACATTTTGCTTTTACGACCTTACCATACCGCATATCTTGGCCATTCTTATTGTAGTTTATTAGTTCTAATATATCAGTTACTTAAAATAACTGTACTGAATATGTAGGACTACGTCACAATAGCGAATGACACAACTAAATATGCATCCCATATTTCCCGGATCAAAATGCCATTTTACCCGTATATGCGGATAAAATGGGATATTTTCGGGTCAAACGGGATAGTCCGTATTTATCAATAACGAATGATGTCAACAAAAAACAATACCATGCCCTGTTGCGATTAGGTGTGTTTGGCCGATACACAACAAACTGTT
>JAODUO010000553.1:247500-391864 GCA_025642075.2 Ridgeia piscesae
ATAATTTTTTTTGGAATTCTCCGACTTTCACCTCCACCATTTTAGTGACAACGATCGTCAATATAAATGTCACAATATCGCAAAAACTACGTCACATTAAGCAGTGATGTTGATGATATTGGAGAGATTAGTGGATAGCGATATACATCAATTTAAACTTGACCTTCACTGACATTCATATATCCGCCATGACGATCGATGCCAACATGTAGGTGTTTTATATATGCTTATTTAAATTGTATTACTTTTAACCTTTATTGACTTTCAAACCTCCGCCATTTTGTAATATCCACCTTTTTCAAGAATGGCGCCTGACAAAATCTATACTATATCCATAACTTCAGAAAACCGTAGCTTAGACACAAACATTTGATACCAAAATACGTAACTTTTTGAAACAATAATGTGATGAATTACTCTTCACTTCTCCGCCATTTTAAAGATGACTCTAATCAAACAGTATTATTTCCATATCTTAAGAGAGCCTATTATTCCTGTATCTTAATTACGTATCGTCGGACCTTGAAGCACAGCCTTGTGAAGCACATGTTGGGTTGCGTACACCGCACGTGTTGTACGCTTCGGAAAATGTTGACAATTATGAACGACTCCTTATGTGAAAGCTCGTGATGTCAAAATTATTGATGTAAAAAAAATGTCGAAGTGACAGTTTGTTTTATTTGGCGCACAATTACGAATGACAGTTCACACTAGCTATGACGTAATATAGCCAACGCGTGTGTTCTCGGACGACAACTATTTAACATATAGACTACACTTGTGACTTCATTATGTAAATACCGCGCGAACGTATCAGCTCCATAACAGCTCTAGTCAACAACAGTTCGGTTTACACGCTATATATGGCCATACACGAATAGTCGTGTTTTGCTAATTCCGTCAACTGTAATCGACTTAGCCGCAGTCCAGCTAAGGACAATCATAGATATGTGACAATCGACATTGTCAAAGCGCGCTAAAGCCACCTGGCCGCTACACGACGACGCATTGGCGAAGAAACCTCTGCCGGACAGCCCTTGGCCAGTTGCAGGTGGTGAAGGCCGGGTCCCAGTAGAGACCGGGCGGGCAACTGAAGCTGAGCCGCCAGCCGTACACGCACCAGTAGAACTTGCCGCAGTCAGCCGGGTTGGCGTAGAAACCATTTCGTCGGGAGACACAGCTGAATGCGGGGCCTGATGGGTAATAAAAAAAAACACCGATGTAATGATTTTGTTACGTGGTCACATTTACTTATATTTATTAAGTCACATATCTTTATGATTATGGAGTATTTCTACAATTAGGCACGTGAACAATAATTAAAATAGACCACACACTGCTGTAGTGAATAAATGATTAAGCAGCCAGAAAACACCTTAGTCTTAGAAGCAACGTAAAATGTGGCTAATGAAAGTATCACTGAACATCAAACACAAACACAGGGAAACATTAAGGATTTAGAAGCCACGTGAAAGGAAAGCGAAGTTAGGCCATCGTGTGACAGCAGGAAATGTTGGCGGCTGGAAGAGGCAGGGTCGACAGAGAATACACAGGGCATGGCTATCAATCTTAACAGCAGACAAAGTAACTGACGACGATGACTCGAACAAGTCTACACCCAGCCACGGAGCTACACAGCAAAGACAACAGTTATCACCGTTAGAATAGGGCCTACTTATTTTTATATTTCACGTATTCCCACAAACCAACGTCAACCGGTCCAGAACGTCGTTCTTCTTCCGTTTATCATCGGTTTGTGCATAATATTATTGCGCATGACTCGTACATGGCAAAGGTTAACGCGTATTCTTGGCCCGCAGTTTACCAATCTGGAACGTAGACACGTCTATATCCGATCCAGGATGTCGTCCAACCTCGTTTTGAGTGTTGTTTATATACGTATGTTAACGTCTTTTTTTCCAGCTTAAACACTGTGACTGCCGAAACTATGGGTGACTCTTGCATATCATAGTTTACGTTAATTATTTATTGATACAGTTACTTTCTTGTAATTATTATTAATGTACGTAACAAAACCTTATAATTAGCGTTATTACACAAACAACCGCACAGAAGCACAAACACACACACACACACACACACACACACACACACACACACACACACACACACACACACACACACACACACACACACACACACACACACACACACACACACACACACACACACACACACACACACACACACACACACACACACACACACACACACACACACACACACACACACACACACACACACACACACACACACACACACACACACACACACACACACTTATTTGAGGAAATCACACATTAATCTCATGTGGAATTATGAACGCCCAGGTTATTAGAACTCTAAGTTCGCCTGACATTTTCAAGAAATAACAACTTCATGGTATAACCAAAAGTAAATTTATGTTTGTTGTGTGTTGGCTGATAATGTGAATCCAAAATAGTTCTAGCCTTCCACCCCTACCAGTTGGTGGGCTGGCCCAGTGCGGGGCATCTTGGGAAAAGTCCACCATTCTTCCCCAGTTCTTTTCCGAATCGAACAAAGTGAGTCGTGTTTATTTAGTATCGTATATTCTGCTGTTTTATTCGATATTAAGATGTCTGTTTATGAGACACCACCTCCTCCTCTCCTCCACCTCACATTTGTGATTTTTTTGCAATGAGTTACTTGCAATTTATTTGTCATCCAGACATATTCCTTGTATTTTTTAATAAGCTCTCGACTCTATACTGAATATTTGTGTATTATCAGCTTGATGCTTTGTATATATTTGACTGCTTGTATATGTGTTGGCTGGTAGCCCCTCACCTTTGATGTTGTATATTAACAGCTTGATGCATTGTGTATATATATGTCTGAATGTTAACTTTGCGTACACAATTACTTGTATACATGCATTTCCATGGTATATCTGTTTATACCAACTGGCAATAAATTATGCCCATTACCAACCTTATCTATATGAATTCATTGTCCTTTATTCAACATCAAACAAGCTGCGGCCACATTTCTTATTTCTAGTTAATTTGCGCACAATACACAACAGAAAACATAAATCTCTTGTATATATTAATAGTATCTAATCGCGCCAAGAAAATATAATTCATTCTTACTTGGTGCCTCTGTTGTTTTAGTGGCTGGAGTCGATGTTGTGGCAGCTGGAGTCGGTGTTGTGGAGGCTGGAGTCGATATTGTGGAGACTGGAGTCGATGTTGTGGAGGATGGAGTCGATGTTGTGGAGGCTGGAGTCGATGTTGTGGAGGATGGAGTCGATGTTGTGGAAGCTGGAGTCGATGTTGTGGCAGCTGGAGTCGATGTTTTGGAGGCTGGAGTCGATGTTGTGGAGGCTGGAGTCGATGTTGTGGAGGCTGGAGTCGATGTTGTGGAAGCTGGAGTCGATGTTGTGGCAGCTGGAGTCGACGTTGTGGAAGCTGGAGTCGATGTTGTGGAAGCTGGAGTTGATGTTGTGGCAGCTGGAGTCGATGTTGTGGAAGCTGGAGTCGATGTTGTGGAAGCTGGAGTCGATGTTGTGGAGGCTGGAGTCGATGTTGTGGAGGCTGGAGTCGATGTTGTGGAAGTTGGAGTCGATGTTGTGGAGGCTGGAGTCGATGTTGTGGAGGCTGGAGTCGACGTTGTGGAAGCTGGAGTCGATGTTGTGGAAGCTGGAGTTGATGTTGTGGCAGCTGGAGTCGATGTTGTGGAAGCTGGAGTCGATGTTGTGGAAGCTGGAGTCGATGTTGTGGAGGCTGGAGTCGATGTTGTGGAGGCTGGAGTCGATGTTGTGGAAGTTGGAGTCGATGTTGTGGAGGCTGGAGTCGATGTTGTGGAGGCTGGAGTCGATGTTGTGGAAGCTGGAGTCGACGTTGTGGCAGCTGGAGTCGATGTTGTGGAGGCGGGAGTCGATGTTGTAGAAGCTGGAGTCGATGTTGTGGAGGCTGGAGTCGATGTTGTGGAAGCTGGAGTCGATGTTGTGGCAGCTGGAGTCGATGTTGTGGAGGCGGGAGTCGATGTTGTAGAAGCTGGAGTCGATGTTGTTGAGGCTGGAGTCGACGTTGTGGCAGCTGGAGTCGATGTTGTGGAGGCTGGAGTCGATGTTGTTGAGGCTGGAGTCGATGTTGTGGAGGCTGGAGTCGATGTTGTGGCAGCTGGAGTCGATGTTGTAGAAGCTGGAGTCGATGTTGTGGAGGCTGGAGTCGATGTTGTGGAGGCTGGAGCCGATGTTGTGGAGGCTGGAGTCGATGTTGTGGAGGCTGGAGTCGATGTTGTGGAGGCTGGAGACGATGTTGTGGAGGCTGCTGAAGTGGTTGTGGAGGCTGGGAAAGTCGTTGTGGATTCTGGAGAAGTGGTTGTGGATTCTGGGGAAATGGTTGTGGAACCAGGAGAAGTGGTTGTGGATGCTGGAGAAGTGGTTGTGGATTCTGGGGAAATGGTTGTGGAACCAGGAGAAGTGGTTGTGGATGCTGGAGAAGTGGTTGTGGAAACAGGAGAAGTGGTTGTGAATTCTGGGGAAATGGTTGTGGATTCTGGAGAAGTGGTTGTGGATTCAGAAGTGGTTGGGGACTCTGGAGAAGTGGTTGTGGAAACAGGAGAAGTAGTTGTGGATTCTGTAGAAGTAGTTGTGGATTCTGGATATGTAATGGTGTCGTATGACAGCAGTGGTTTAGCCGTGGTGACAGTCATCAGCGCCGTCGTCATCAGCAGCCACACCATGCTACACTTCACGAGCCCGGGAGACATGGCGGTAGTTCAGTGTCAACTTCGCGCGATTTGTTTCGCCTCTGAAATCAACTTACACATGTAAATGTTTATTGATTTATGTAGGACCATATTTATACAGTAATATTCCATGGTACTGTACAATATACGAAAATGCTCAATGGAAGTTAATATAAACATAAACATAGTATACATACACTGATATAATATAAAAGAGTAAATATTAGATACATTTTAAATAAAAAATTATTATTAATTAATAACTAAATTAATTTATAATAATACTATGTTTTTAAATAATAATAATATTAAATAAATAATATTTAAAAAAATATTTAAGCACAAACATCCGACATAGTCAAAGTAATTATCTAATAAGTGCAAAACTAAAAACAAATAAATTTACAAAATAGTAAACTGTGTAACTATTCTTACTTAGTTGTAGGCTACACCAAAAAAGGATCTTCAATTTACTCTGTAACATCCAACAGCGTTGCAGCTGCGCACATCTTTGGGTAACGAGTTCCACAGTTTTGGTGCAGCAACTTTAAATGCCAGATCTCCTAAAGTTTTCCTCTATGTCCAGAGCACGATAAGTGTTAAATCATCCTGTGATCTTAATCCATAATGAATGGTTCTAGGAATCAGCATTTCCATTATTTTGGTTCATGGCCATGTAAAGAATTAAACGTCAGTACGCATATATTGTATTTAATGCGAAATTCCACTGGCAAACATGCAGTGAAATGACTTCAGTATGGTCAAACTTGCCGATTCTAAACAACAATCTGGCTGCGGAGTTTTGAACTATTTGCAATTTATGTATAAGGTATTTGGGTAAGTTGATCAGAAGAGTGTTACAGTAATTAATATGGCTGTGGACCAGATCATGTATCAGTTTCTCTACACTCTGTTGATCGAGATATTTTCTCACTTTTCAATGTTATGCAGTTGTGCATAAACAGCCCGACATTTAATTGAAGTTGACATGTTCAATGCATGTACCTCATTGCATCAATTAACGAACACATTACATATCAACAAATCCGATGAAGAACAAGAGAACTCATGAAAATTACCATTCCCAATACCAACAAACTACCTTACGTCACCTGTCGTGACCATATAGACTTGAAACAATTATGGCAAAGTTAACCCGCTATAGTGAAATCCGAGTGTATCGGCCGAGATATAGTGGTAGAATAAGTATGCATGTCCGGAGAAGCAGTTTAGGCGTACATTATGCACAACTTAATAACTTGGAACGCTGCGTACAATCGTTAGTTATTGACAAGTGTTCAAATAATAAAACACCTACCTTTTTCGTACGTATATAATTATCGTTATGTTGACTTGTTAAATATGCGATTTCTGAGCACAGTGCGAACACACGCTGCGTGAGATGTTTTTCGGACTATGAGTGTGAGTGTGCACCTTCCACGCTGCTGATAAACATAGCAGGTACTCGTATTGCTTTCTGTTATTGGCCAGAAGAATGATATTTCAACTGGTTGCAACACTTGCGACGTGCCTACAACGATCAGCTGATCAGCGAAAAAAAATCCGGAAAGGGAGTAGCCGACAATGTGTTAACAGGGCATGATTTATGACGTCTTTTTGGTGTGAAACACATTCCGAAAGGGAGTAGCCGAACATGTGTTAACAGGGCATGATTTGTGACGCTGTTTGACTTTAAGAAACAACCACCTATTTCCGAAATGTTTAGTGAGTCTAGATTTATTTTGATGCTACTTAAAAGCTGACATATTCGCTTAGTTTCCATAGCAGCCATTAAAATGGTGGTGTACCGTATCAGTAGCGATGGGTTTACCAAGAGCTTTATATGTATCTATATATCATAAGCTAATGCAGCAGTCATAACTGTTGCAGAAACATGACTAGATGATACTGTGTACGACAACGACACACATACACACACACACACACACACACACACACACACACACACACACACACACACACACACACACACACACACTCACACACACAGACAGACACACACAGAGCACGCACACACACACACACACACACACACACACACACACACACACACCACACACACCACACACACACACACACAACACACACACGCACACGCACACGCACACACACACACACACAACACACACAACAACAACACACACACACACACACACGCACACGCACACACACACACACACACAGACAGACACACACACACACGCACACGACACACACACCACACACACACACACACACACACACACACACACACACCACAGCACACACACACCACACCACACCACACGCACACGCACACGCACACGCACACGCACACGCACACGCACACGCACACGCACACGCACACGCACACGCACACGCACACGCACACGCACACGCACACGCACACGCACACACACACACTATGCGCCATTGGCGACCACGGATAATTTGGGATTCATGAAATTTTCTGTTATCGTTCACCGTATCTGAGGCCATGGAAATATAGGTTATATAAAACAGTTTAGAAAGCTATGCCAGGCTTTTAAACATTCGTAGCTATTTAGTAACATTTTATTAATTAATATGGAAGCGATGTTATAACAAATGACTATGAAACAGTAAATCAGTTGTACTCACGTCGCGGTCGATTATCTCCAGCACGTGGCGTCGGGATGCAGCAGATAATCATTTGGTCGCTATATGGAGCCAACAAATGCAATATTTGCCAAAACATTGATATGGGCGCTTTGCCCCAACATGGGCGCTATGGCCCACCTATTATATTCTAGGTAAAATGTAACAGCTAACAGTTACTGAATATTACGATCACCATCCTTTTTAATAATACTGGTTGCTGCGGATAAGCCAAAATGGGATTTTTGGTATTTCATCAGACACAAATTTCATTTAATAAGACATATATTATCATACCACCATAATAAGACAACTATTACAAGAAAGAGCAAGCCGAGCTCCATTTGACTATTTATATTCCTATTAAAGCCATACCACTGCTTTTGTAGACTAAAGAAGCAATATTGACTACTAGGGACATTTTCATTAGTTTCAACCATATATAATTGAAACAGTTGACCTCATGTGGAAAACATTCAGTCAGATATTACTGGAAATACTAGAAAGTGTTGCATCACTAAAAGGTATGAGGCCGAAACAGCGTATTGAACCGTCATTTATTGGAAATATCATAAGAATGATAAGTGGAAGAAACAAAGCATGGTAAATTTTCAGGAAGCTTAACGGCTCTGGGTATTTTACAGAATACAGGCGACGGAGAAATAAAATAAACGCTGCAAAAAAAAAAAAAGTGTTCAAATGTTCATGCTTTTGTTTGATCAAGGCGGGGGGAGGAGAACGCCAGGGAGACGCCAGGGAGACGCCAGGTCGCGCAAGCTGTTTACGGCAATACTCGAACGTTTTTATCTCGGAGACAGACCTGAGAAACCAGAGGTTTTATAATAGACGTAGAATATCTTAAAGTCATCTTCCCTTCACCAACGACATACTCGTCAGCGCTAATATACCGAACTGTAACAAAGCTAGCTGATGAAAATGAAAATCAAGGTATGATGGAAAACTATACGTCAATATAACTATGTCAACACCATTCAGACAAAGAGCGTTGAAAGCGATGTCTACCTGGAAGAGCGATTCAGCACCAGGAACAAAAACAGAAACACAAGGACACTCACGACCGACTAGAGAGCATTCGAACACGTGAGCCAATTAGAAGCGCTCTCTCGTTACATGTCTGGCCACTCGCCAATCCGATGCACTCTTTCTTCGCATGTCTGGCTACCCATCCGCTACCGTCCAAAGTGTTTAGTTTTATTTCGTTTCCACGAGGACGCATGAGGTGATAATAACGGTTATGGTCTGTCAGCAGTTATTACAACACGCTTCGCCTCGCCGTCTAGACGACACAACACTCTGCTAAATATAACCGAGAGCGAAATGCCGACACCCTGCTATTATAATGCGCAATAGGCGGGCCTTATTGCGTGACGTCCTGACAGAATGCTAAATGAGCCGGTTACTTGTATGTCTATGTGTTTATATTATTATATAGGCGACATGGTCTAGGCCTATTATGATTCCTTTATCTGTAGCGAACTATTTAGTGAAAATGAAACCATGGCTTTTTAACGTGTTTTTTTAACATTTCACTTAACCGGCAATATATCTACTAAATGTCGGGGTACGCAGTTAAGTTTGGTATCACCTTGTGATGGAAAGCAACATACGTATAAGCAGCAGAGTTTGTATTTGTTAGACACACTTTGTGACGTTCCATTTCTTCCGTTGTCTCCATCGCTTAGTCTTGGTGCTTAAAGGTTAGGTCAACTTGAAGGTTAGGTCAACTTAAAGGTTAGGTCAACTTCCGTTTTATTTCGTTCTTACTCATTAAGAATGAAAAAAAAATGAAACCTTCATAGAATCAGACACCATTTTAAATATAATCAATGATTAAAAGCAGGTTCCCTTTTTCATCAGCACGTTCCCGTTTCGTTTGAGTTTCCCTGTTCGTCTGAGTTTCCCCGTTCGTCTGAGTTTCCCCGTTCGTCTGAGTTTCCCCGTTCGTCTGAGTTTCCCCGTTCGTCTGAGATTTCCGTTCGTCTGAGTTTCCCCGTTCGTCTGAGTTTCCCCGTTCGTCTGAGTTTCCCCGTTCGTCTGAACTTCCCCGTTCGTCGATCTGAGTTTCCCCGTTCGTCTGAGTTTCCCAACTTTCCCCGTTCGTCTGAGTTTCCCTGTTCGTCTGAGTTTCCCCGTTCGTCTGAGTTTCCCCGTTCGTCTGATTTCCCCGTTCGTCTGAGTTTCCCCGTTCGTCTGAGTTTCCCAACTTTCCCCGTTCGTCTGAGTTTCCCGTTCGTCTGAGTTTCCCGTTCGTCTGAGTTTCCCCGTTCGTCTGAGTTTCGTTCGTCTGAGTTTCCCCGTTCGTCTGAGTTTCCCCGTTCGTCTGAGTTTCCCTGTTCGTCTGAGTTTCCCCGTTCGTCTGAGTTTCCCCGTTCGTCTGAGTTTCCCCGTTCGTCTGAGTTTCCCCGTTCGTCTGAACTTCCCCGTTCGTCTGAGTTTCCCCGTTCGTCTGAGTTTCCCAACTTTCCCCGTTCGTCTGAGTTTCCCCGTTCGTCTGAGTTTCCCGTTCGTCTGAGTTTCCCCGTTCGTTTGAGTTTCCCCGTTCGTCTGAGTTTCCCTGTTCGTCTGAGTTTCCCCGTTCGTCTGAGTTTCCCCGTTCGTCTGAGTTTCCCTGTTCGTCTGAGTTTCCCCGTTCGTCTGAGTTTCCCCGTTCGTCTGAGTTTCCCCGTTCGTCTGAGTTTCCCCGTTCGTCTGAGTTTCCCAAATTTCCCCGTTCGTCTGAGTTTCCCTGTTCGTCTGAGTTTCCCCGTTCGTCTGAGTTTCCCAACTTTCCCCGTTCGTCTGAGTTTCCCGTTCGTCTGAGTTTCCCGTTCGTCTGAGTTTCCCCGTTCGTCTGAGTTTCCCCGTTCGTCTGAGTTTCCCCGTTCGTCTGAGTTTCCCCGTTCGTCTGAGTTTCCCCGTTCGTCTGAGTTTCCCCGTTCGTCTGAGTTTCCCAACTTTCCCCGTTCGTCTGAGTTTCCCCGTTCGTCTGAGTTTCCCCGTTCGTCTGAGTTCCCCCGTTCGTCTAAGTTTCCCCGTTCGTTTGAGTTTCCCCGTTCGTCTGAGTTTCCCCGTTCGTTTGAGTTTCCCCGTTCGTCTAAGTTTCCCCGTTCGTCTTGAGTTTCCCCGTTCGTCTGAGTTTCCCCGTTCGTCTGAGTTTCCCCGTTCGTCTGAGTTTCCCCGTTCGTCTGAGTTTCCCCGTTCGTCTGAGTTTCCCCGTTCGTCTGAGTTTCCCCGTTCGTTTGAGTTTCCCCGTTCGTCTGAGTTTCCCCGTTCGTTTGAGTTTCCCCGTTCGTCTGAGTTTCCCCGTTCGTTTGAGTTTCCCCGTTCGTCTGAGTTTCCCCGTTCGTCTGAGTTTCCCCGTTCGTCTGAGTTTCCCCGTTCGTCTGAGTTTCCCCGTTCGTCTGAGTTTCCCCGTTCGTCTGAGTTTCCCCGTTCGTCTGAGTTTCCCCGTTCGTCTGAGTTTCCCCGTTCGTTGAGTTTCCCGTTCGTCTGAGTTTCCCCGTTCGTCTGAGTTTCCCGTTCGTCTTGAGTTTCCCCGTTCGTTTGAGTTTCCCGTTCGTTGAGTTTCCCGTTCGTCTGAGTTTCCCCGTTCGTCTGAGTTTCCCCGTTCGTCTGAGTTTCCCCGTTCGTTTGAGTTTCCCCGTTCGTTTGAGTTTCCCTCGTTCGTCTGAGTTTCCCCGTTCGTCTGAGTTTCCCCGTTCGTCTGAGTTTCCCTGTTCGTCTGAGTTTCCCCGTTCGTCTGAGTTTCCCTGTTCGTCTGAGTTTCCCTTTCGTTCGTCTGAGTTTCCCAGTTCGTCTGAGTTTCCCAACTTTCCCCGTTCGTCTGAGTTTCCCCGTTCGTCTGAGTTTCCCCGTTCGTCTGAGTTTCCCCGTTCGTCTGAGTTTCCCCAGTTCGTCTGAGTTTCCCGTTCGTCTGAGTTTCCCCGTTCGTCTGAGTTTCCCGTTCGTCTGAGTTTCCCCGTTCGTCTGAGTTTCCCCGTTCGTCTGAGTTTCCCAACTTTCCCCGTTCGTCTGAGTTTCCCCGTTCGTCTGAGTTTCCCCGTTCGTCTGAGTTTCCCCGTTCGTCTGAGTTTCCCGTTCGTCTGAGTTTCCCGTTCGTCTGAGTTTCCCCGTTCGTCTGAGTTTCCCGTTCTTGTCCGTTCGTCTGAGTTTCCCCGTTCGTCTGAGTTTCCCCGTTCGTCTGAGTTTCCCCGTTCGTCTGAGTTTCCCCGTTCGTCTGAGTTTCCCGTTCGTCTGAGTTTCCCCGTTCGTCTGAGTTTCCCGTTCGTCTGAGTTTCCCCGTTCGTCTGAGTTTCCCCGTTCGTCTGAGTTTCCCGTTCGTCTGAGTTTCCCCGTTCGTCTGAGTTTCCCGTTCGTCTGAGTTTCCCCGTTCGTCTGAGTTTCCCCGTTCGTCTGAGTTTCCCCGTTCGTCTGAGTTTCCCCGTTCGTCTGAGTTTCCCCGTTCGTCTGAGTTTCCCCGTTCGTCTGAGTTTCCCCGTTCGTCTGAGTTTCCCCGTTCGTCTGAGTTTCCCCGTTCGTCTGAGTTTCCCCGTTCGTCTGAGTTTCCTCGTTCGTCTGAGTTTCCCCGTTCGTCTGAGTTTCCTCGTTCGTCTGAGCACTCGAGATGATGGATTTTTTAAACAAGATTTGTATAAACGTCCCGCGTGTGCTGCGAGCACGCAAGCTTATATTACAAAAGCGGTGGGTTTTTTTTAACAATAATAAATGAAACAATACCATGTTAATATTATTTTAAAAGCAGCGAAACCTTCTTTTTCTACTAGCATATGTTTCCCATACTATTCATATTTTGTTTAAATTTCAGTGATTTATTGTTCCGATAATTAATAAAGTGTTTTGTCCAAAATAATTATTGCATATATGGTGGTGGAATTATCATTCATAAGTAAAACAAATAGCTTGAGTAATATTTTCTTATGCATATTGTGTGTATATGATGAACGAAAATTATTGTTACGTCGTAATTACTTTAATTATTTTACCATTTTAATTATTTATTACAATCAACCATACCTATACATTCATTTATCACTATTATTGGAATTTGAATGGTATTTTGTGTCTAATCTGTAATTTAGTTAATTATATATACTTTATTTTTAATATTTACTTCAAAATATTACCTGTGAGTAGAATTCTTCTTAATGTATTTGTTTTAATAGCAGTATATTGTGAAGCGCCACAACAATTAAAACTGATGCAGATAGACCAGCAATTACAAGATGATCTGAATAAGATGACCAAATGGTCTGAGAAGTAGCAAATGCTGTTTAATTATGGGAAGTATAAGTGCCTCCACTCAGGACATGGGAATGAAGACGCACAATATACAATGGGTGGCACTGTACTAAATACTACCGTAAAGGAAAACGATTTAGGGTTAACTATTAACTGATATGAAGGTATCAGAGCAGTGTGGAATTGCAGCAGCGAAGGGAAACCAAATTCTTGGATTAATTAGGCGAAATATAGTGTACAAAGAAAAAGAACTAATAATACCGCTGTACAAAACAATAGTTAGGCCTCATTTAGAATATTGCATACAAGCATGGAGGCCATATCGCAAGAAGGATATTGATATGCTAGAAAGAGTACAAAGGAGAGCAACCAAAATGATACCAAAAACTCAGGAATATTAGTTATGAAATGCGTTAGCCCTAATTTAGAATAGTGCATACAGGCATGAAGGCCATATCGCAAGAGGGATTTTGATATACCTGAAAGAGTACAAAGGAGAGCAACCATAATGATACAAAAACTCAGGAATATTAGTTATGAAATGCGTTAGCCCTCACTTAGAATATTGTATACAAGCATGGAGGCCATATCGCAAGAAGGATATTGATATGCTAGAAAGAGTACAAAGGAGAGCAACCAAAATGATACCAAAACTCAGGAATATTAGTTATGAAATGCGTCTAAAAGAATGTGGTTTAACAACACTAGAAACCAGGAGATTGAGAGAAGATCAGATAGAAGTGTTTAAAATATTGAATGGGCATGAAAATATTGGCAGAAATATTTTTTCTCGGTTAAGGAAGAGAGGACTAGAGGACATGGAGTTACATTAGCAAAGAAGCAGTGTAGACTAGATATTGTTAAATGTTTAAAAATAAAATCGACATATACCTAAGAAGGGGGGGGGTACATTTAGATAGATAGGTTGGACTCTCGATAACCCAAACGGCTTCCTTGTCCACCTGCCATCTAAAGGTTGATTCTCTAGGTGGCAATCTTGTTAAACAATTATGGAAATAAATATTGTTACAGTACAAGAAAACTTATAATTTCCTGCAGATCGTAGTGATGATGATAATTTATTATTATTATATTATGCATAATTAATTAAACTATTTCGCACGTGCGAATGCAGTGGAAATCTTCGCGCGCACCAACGCGCCGTCTAACGGTATTTTGTGTAAAGCTAATTTATATAGCGAGTTTACTGTAATATAGGTACTGCGTGTAGCCGAAGATATCGAGTTGCCGTCTGTCGAGATTTGCGCGTTTATTTTGAATTTTCTTCGTTAGAATGATTTTGTTCTTGTAACGTAGTGTATGTATAATTTATTATGTATGTACGATATGCGAGAAGTTTGGCGGCTGTTGGTAATCGTTTTCATGGTCAATCCAACCCGACCGTGACTGTCAATTCCAACGAATTCACTGGACCACTTTCAGAACTTCTGGTCGATTCAAACGGTAATAAAACAGGCAGCTGTCTTTCGCTGTACTATTGCTACAACCGTATGAGGACAGTGTGGCATATTGCTGTCGCGATTTCGTTGCAAACCGACATAAGCGCAGTGGCGTAGCCAGTGTCATACTCAACGACTTGACACAGCCATGTGCTACAACGCTAAGGGGCGAATCCCGATCTTTATTCTGATTGGATGATTATTACAAACATTAGGTAATGGTGCGCCATGCATGTCAAACTAAACAGTTACACATATAATCTGTAACAGCCAGGATTTTGCATTGGAGGGGGCCACCCGACAACCAAGCAAACTATGTATATGTATGTATATATATATAATTCAAACCCAACTCGTCTAAAATGAATACCGACATGACAATCAAGTTCACTGACCAATGTAGCTGGCAATTCAGCAAAACCATTCACAGAAGGCGTCAAGGTTAGAAAGTCAGAGAGAAACGACACATAATTAAACAGACATGAACACAAAACCTCCTGAATATCACGTTACCACAATACATCATGCTCCCACACACGAAACAGCAATCCCAACAAGTACATACAATTCCAGGCACGCATCAATACATACGCATACTTTTTCTACCCGAGAGTCAAAAGCCTGACACCTACTCCCCCCAGAAATCATAAGCATACTGACACTACACCCATTCCAATAAACCCTCAGTACTGTCCACCTTGTTGCTCCAGCCCACCTCACCAGACTCTAGATTAAAATTAGATATAGACTGTTTTTAATCTGCACAAATTATTACATTTGTTTACAGTTATTTGTACGTTTCAATTCTTTTATTCTAAATTCACTTTCATGTTCATGCACCCAAGCAATGCGCACCGCACAACTCCTATGTTAGCCCCAGAAGCGGTTGCGTGGAGTCCATACACCCCTACGTAACATCAGCCTATAGTTGAGCCGACTATTGTTTAAAGCTACTGATATTGCTTCGGCAGTTGGTAAAGACAAATGATGCACGATTCAATGGAAATCACGATTACAGAAACACGATTTGCATATTTGTGAACATATAATTGTTTTAATGGGAGTTTCCATGACCTTGCTACGAATATTATATTTTTATATCCTAACGATGGTCGACACAAATATTGCCTGCCTTAATCAACGTTGACTATAGAACACAGGTGGCACCCGAGTTTCAGCTAAAAAAGGAAGTGTATGTATGTCTACAAGTATAAAACGTCTTCTCTATCGGTGTATATGTATATAGCACTATCCAATCTACAAACAGATGTGGTTGTCACTGCAAGTTTTCACAGCAGTGTTAATTCACTGACGACATACCTTACTAGTGTGACCTCTAACCCCACTTTTTCGGTTATAATACAAAGAATTTAAATAAAACAAAGAAAAAATTTACGAAACAATCGACACATTGTACATTCGACACATGTACATTCTCAAAAATTTACATTTAAACCCAAAACTTGTCAATCCAGCTTTCAAAGCTTGGAAGATGTATTGATGTATTTGTGTGACTAAGAGCCCCGTCCTACTGTACAATAAATGTGGATGTTGTTGTTAAGCGGGAGATTGGGAATTTGTTAAGCATGACCAATCGTCTTGAGTTGTCCTTTGACCACGAGTCCACAACAAGGGCTGTTGAGGATCTAACAGCATAAGATCAAGTAACAAAATTAGGTTTGGTTTTCAACACACACATATATTTTATCTTGCTATCACACAAGCATAGATACAGTGGCATTTTGAGCTTGACGGCAGATGACAAGACAAGCTATAAAACAACTGGCAGTTTGCCACCACATGACCACAAACACAATGAGTTATAATGATCCAATGTCATAGGCTGTGACTCAGTGACAGTCACAAGTGTTGTCTCAGGATGATGTGTCAGGATGAGAGGTGACATGAAGACTGTCCTATCTGGGTATGGAGCCCGGGGGGCCAGCAGTGAGGGGGGGCATTGCTCCCATCATTCCTGGTGCTCCCATCCCACTGCCTGCAACAGCTGCATTGGGACCGAGCAGGATCTGGAACAATGAGATAAACTGGTCAGTGTGTGTGTGTGCACGTGCGCACGTTTAATGCTGCCTATCCTCCTTAGCGTCCTAGCACTTTCATACATCGCAGACTCACGCATTGTTTTACAATTATGGGTTTGCTTAATCTCTTGGTTTTGTCGCGCCATTGAGCTTGATCTTCGAGGATATTGGCGTATAAGAAGTCGTTATTATTATTAATATTATGTGTGTCTGTGTGACTGTTATATATATATATATATATATATATATGTATGTGCGTATGGGGGGTGTGTGCTTGCAACTGAATGTGTGTAAGCCTAAATAACCCACCAAGAGTAACCAACAGCTTATCTGCCATGTTAACACAAATAATCACGTCCTTCTGGTATCATTTCGGACAGAGTCCTTCACACACTCAGCTGTTCTTGCTGTCATCAAACTTATTGCACAAAATGGACAAGCTGGTGGGGTCCGCGACTTCGCCTTTCCGGATACAATTTTTTTAAGGCACTGCTTGCAATGCTATCTGTGTTGCGATTGGTTGCTGGAAGTAAACAGGCGCCACGTGCATTTGACAATCCGACTTGGCAGGCGGGAGCGTCGACGGATCGAGGAATACACAAAACCAACCAGTACGCGTGCAAAGTGAACTGACCTATACAAAAACAGTACGCGCTGTTTTTCTGCTGCATACAAGATCGTTAGAATCTAGGTGGGAAAACTGTATTAGTAGAATGAGAGGGTAAATAGCCGAAAATACGATATTGTTTCGATTATGATGCAGTGCTAATAATTATTATCACATGCATTTATTTTTATTTCATACATTTCATTTTCTCAATTAATTAATCTCACTTGTTAATAATTGTGACATGCATTTAAACCATTTATTTATATTTTCATTACATACATTTAATTTTCGCAATTAATTAATCTTGCACTAGTTTTATTGTTTATTTTCATTTCTTTTATATGTGATAATAATTATTAGCACTGCATCATAATCGAAACAATATCGTAAATATTTCTTTTATATTTTCATGTATAACTTGTATGAAATTGATTGGACATGACTGCAAGAATTAATTAAAACAATAAAATTAAGTTATGTAGTTAAAATGAAAATAAATGTTTTAAAAGCATGTCATAATAATTATTGGCAAGTGAGCACAATTAATTGCGAAAATAAAATTTGTGTGATAAAAATGTAAATATATGTTTTAAATGCATGTCATAATTATTAGCAAGTGAGATTAATTAATTGCGAAAATAAGATTTATGTAATAAAAATGGAAATAATGTTTTGTTTTAAATGCATGTGATAATAATTATTAGCACTGCATCATAATCGAAACAATATCGTATTTTCGGCTATTTACCCTCTTATTTTACTAATACAGTTTTTATCACCTAGATTCTAATGATCTTATATGCAGCAGAAAAACAGCGCGTGATGTTTTATGTAGGTCAGTTCGCTCAATTCACTTAGCGCGCGTACTGGTTGGTTTTGTGCATTCCTCGATCCGACAACGCTCCCGCTTGCAAAGTCGCACTGCCAAATGCACATGTTTACTTCCAGCAACCAATCGCAACGCAGATAGCATTGCAAGCAGTGCCTTAACAAAATTTTTATCCGGAAAGGCGAAGTCGCGTGGGGGTCCATGCGCAGGCGATGTACTGCGCTGCGAGAAGCAAATGGAGGACATACCAGATACTGAGTAGTTAATTTGGGACACATGACCCCCCTCTATGTTTTAATGTTCTCTGTCATCGCATGTTGAATATCTTTTTGTTAAAATACCCAAAATGTGTTGCATAATGATCCATACATTAATTTAAAAGAATTGATTTATTACTTGAACCATAATGGAAAAAATCTATAAACATGTCTGATGTTGGGTTTATAATTTTGTCCATTACGGCAATAATAACGAGTCAAAATAGGTGACAGACCAAAGAGACGTGTGGTGGGCCAACAGGTCGTGTGTGGTGGGCCAACAGGTCGTGTGTGGTGGGCCAACAGGTCGTGTGTGGTGGGCCAACAGGTCGTGTGTGGTGGGCCAACAGGTCGTGTGTGGTGGGCCAAACAGATTGATGTGGTGGGCCAACAGGTCGTGTGTGGTGGGCCAACAGGTCGTGTGTGGTGGGCCAACAGGTCGTGTGTGGTGGGCCAACAGGTCGTGTGTGGTGGGCCAACAGGTCGTGTGTGGTGGGCCAACAGGTCGTGTGTGGTGGGCCAAACAGATTGATGTGGTGGGCCAAAACGCTTGTAATATACATAGACACTATAATTTATACAGTTGAGTCTCCATATTACCCGGTATCTTAATCTACCTATGACCTGTCTGTGTTATACACTAATAGACAGTTTGTATATGTTCGTGTATGTGACATGTCCTTTGTACACCAACAGAACAGGACGGTCAGTGTTGTGTTTATCTCACCTGTCTCTGTTGCTGCACCTGCTGCTCCTCCATCTGGGCACGCTCCGTCTCAAACATGATGGGGAATGCGAGAATGGCGGCTGAGCTGGCAATCACCCAGACCCCAACACGGCCGACTTGGTACAACCACTTGGCACTGGCGCCAGACATGCCCACAACACCTGAGGTTGCATTGCGTACACACTCGGGAAACATCTCAGTGAGACCCCAGAGTCGCTCTGCCAGTGTCTCGTCAATGTCCTGCAACTGCGCAAGATAACAACTACAAGACTGAATCAACGTGTGTTTTAAGAGACAAGAGGCTGATTCAACACATGTTATAACTGGCAATATACAATAGTTATAATGTAAAGATAACAGCTAAGTTCTGAGTTTCAGAATTGCATTCAAAAAAAGAAAAACGTCTTCCAACACAGTTTAATTAATTTAACTAACATTGATGTTTTCACTGCTGATGTGATTAGAATTAATTTAGTTGTATTAAAAAAAATTGCTTCGTTTAATTATTCTCCATACTCTATGACTTTGGCACAAAGTATGGCCATCACTTTCAACACATTCATTGACGGTGATACAACTGTACTTATAGGCTGCAGTCATGTGACTATGATCACATTCACAACAAATTAAATTGGTCACGTAAATGAAGTCAAATATTTTAGGGTGCCACTATAGAAGCACAGCAGTCTGCATAGCCATAGCAGCTCCTCAAAGTGAGCATAATCTCCGAGTAAACTTGATCTGCTCAATGGATGGTGGCTGCCTAACATGAGAAGTTCTATTACAATAATAATGCTAATTAACAATAACACAGTATAATCACTTGATTTTACAAAATTATAAACATGTTAGTCATCTTAAGACGTTTAAGTTATAGGTTATAGCAGCGACAACTGACCTCAAGGTATGTTTAATACGACTGTTCAAGCCAGCCTTCACCGTAACCAGTTTGATGAGATCCACAGCTAAGAAATGAGCGATAATAGGGGCTGAGGCCTAGTCTATCGCGGTGGGGACAGCGAATGCGAGTGTCCCACCACTAGACATAACCAAATGTAACACCCAATTCATGACCGCTAAACACCTTGCTATTCTTTGATATTAAGTGAAATATATATCTTAATTAATTCGTATCGAAGCATTGACTACGAGTACGGCATGACTGAATTGTGATACCTCGTCGAAGTCATCCTCGTCTTGGGTTGGTTTGAGCAAGGACACGGGTCCGAGACTGCTATCGTCTGTGCTTTCTGCTAGGAGTGGGTTTGATGCATCAGTGGCGCTGGGTTCTCCCATTGCACCGAGGATGTCATCTGCCGACATCGCAACGCTCTAAAAGATTAGGCGTTAATAATATATAGTATAATGTGACATCAAACCATCAACGTCCAGCACATGTACCGGAAGTCGGTGCCAGTGACTGTGTGGAAAATACGAACCTGGCGTGACACATGCGAATAATACAGCGCACAACAATTGAACTCCTGATCATAATAATAACTTTTTCATTATTTACGTTCCATTTTCTACAATTGACTAAAACATTTACTATTCACCGACTGACACAAGCGTGTGCGCGCGTATCGTGTGGATATACACGCGCCGTGTGGATATACACTCGCCGTGTGGATATACACGCGTGCGTGTACACGTTCGTTTACACGCGTACGTGTGTATACACGCGTAGGTGCGTGTACACGCGTACGTGCGTGTACACGCGTGCGTGCGTGTACACGCGTGCGTGCGTGTACACGCGTGCGTGCGTGTACACGCGTATGTGCGTATACACGCGTACGTGCGAATACACGTGTACGTGCGTATACAAGCGTGTGTATACATGCATGCGTGCGTATATACATGCACGCGGGCGTATACACGCGCGCGCGCCACACTCGCATTGTTGTAATTATTTATTTCAGTTGGTTAACGTAAATTACTATTTTGAAAATAATATTTTATTTGTGAAACTTGTGTCGTTTATAAAGTAAGCGCAGTAATTTAGCGCACGAGCACATACACGCATTGTTGGAGTTATTGATTTCAGTTGGTTAACGTCAAATTACTATTTTGAAAATAATATTTTATTTGCGAAACTTGTGTCGTTTATAAATTAAGCGCAGTATTTAGTCAGTTTGAACGGACACACTCACGTACATAACCATAATGTCACAAAAATACAATGTACGAGACATATTGTACGTTGCGATCACGTGACTATGAACCGCGCCGAAAATGGCAGCAAATTTGCTTGCTCAGCTTTCGGCCTTACACAAATGCTTAGAACAAGCCCAGATTGGGCCTCAAAATTCCAATGACATCATTGGGAACCTGGGTCTTATGTGTCTCCAGGATGTGTCCGACAAAGAAATTGGTATAGCATATTGCGATTCTACTTCTTAGGCAGTTTCTGGCTCTTTATACGTCGGCGACTGGGCAGTGTGGCTGTGACGCTGTGTTAGTGTGTAGGCTGTCGCTTGCACTGTATGCACAACGAAATGGTGTCACGCAGTGCTGGCTGGCTTATTGGACATCCGGCTTATTATTAAAACCTATGATATGACCACACACGTGTGCGCGCGCGCGCGCACACACACACACACACACACACACACACACACACACGTCCACATACATAAGGACGGCACACCAGGAGGCAGGACAATACTCAAATACTTGGTCTTAATTTGTATAATGTGTATACAATAAAATTGTATATTTTTACTTCAGAGTGGTTATGTAGTCGAGCACTGGAACCGTGTGCGTCGGTACTAAAGAGCCAAGCAGTAAACATGCATGCGCCAGTTGTCGCGTTCCAATCTCAACACTACTGGCAGCTGATAGCTGACTCAACTTCAAAACCTAATGGCATACAGTTTTATTTACATAAAATACATATTAATGGTGACAACATGCTCAGTAGTTTCAATGATGTTTAGTGTAAAATTAAGGAATAAGCACCTTCAGCAACCATGCATCTAATGACATTGCAACGCGTTGGGTATGTGGACGTTCCTACATATGTTCAGAATGTCCCAACTTCATTGCCAATAATATTGGCAGTGATGATTGCATGTTATTATTATGGTTCTTGTTATATATATATATATATATATATATATATATATATATATATATATATATATATATATATATATATATATAATATATAAAATTTCAACCATGTTTAAATAACAACTCACTGGTGGCAAGTTCTACGCATAAAAACTACTATATACATGCACAGCAGTTCCAATACTGCAAGTGTGATCACCACAAATATGAAGAGTGCTTGGACATTTATCACTGACATGTGCACGCTCGGCTCCAATGCTCGGCTTACTGCTCCATGTGTGGGAACACCACCACAAAGCTATGCGTGCTCAGTGTTAGGCCCTATAATGCTGATACACACAGTTCTGATGCTTTACAACGTAACAACAACCTTTTTAGTTTTCTGGGTACTGTACTTGTACTTGTACATGCAATCTCTACTTCATACTAATGAATGTATTCGCAATATAGAGACAAAACAATATAAATAAAATATATAAGTTAGTTATAATTAATTTACAAGGTAAATATAAGGAAATACAAATATATACTAATAAGTTAACAAGTCACTAAAACTTCCTGTAAAATTATCTTGCTTATTGTCCACCATAAATTTGAACCTTAAAATATGTCTTCAGATGATATATAAAAACACAGCATCTTTTAAAATCAGTGACCTTTGGCAGCACCAGTTACGCTAAACAGTTGGCTCCCAGTGGATTATGGTGCTTTTGATGCTGATACTTAAATACATATCCAAAATAAAGGCTCATTATAAAATAACCTAAATTTCGTGAACATTTTAAGTACTTTTTAATTATGATCATGAAATATCAAATCACTGATTCAGTTACCTCCCAAACTTCAGTAACGTCTCTATGTGCCTACTGCCTAGGCTTGTGTTCAAATCCAGTGACAAGACATTAGGGCCCTTGTACCACAGATAATGGAGGTCATGCATCAGTACTTTTGTAAAGGGTGATTTAGCCTGAGGTAATTACACTAGCCCTAGATAATGCCAGTACAGGTGTACCTGTGAAGTGTGCAAGTAAACAGTCTCATGACCATAGTCATGGATGTACTATTAAAGCGGGCTCAGTATTTGATAAATTATTAAATTTTAACATTATCTCACAGTACACTAAGTTTACTTCCATAACATGTAATAACATTCACGTAACTTTTATAACCCAATCCCGACTCCCTATTCTGTTATAGAAATGGTTTCTGAATGATTGTTAAAATTACTTATTTTTGCAATTCTTTCCTAAATCCTTGATGTACTTATTTACTTTGCCATTTATAAGGACTTTTCAAAGCAATGGCACAGCTCTTTGTATTTATATTTTTATGTATATTTGTACAGGGTTTTATATTTTATATTAAACAAAATCAATCAATCAGCTCTGGTCACACATGCATGTGCAAGCATGCACGCACACACGCACACGCACGTACGCACGCACGCACGCACGCACGCACACAATATCATGGCACTTACTAACCCAGACCGATTTTGATTTTGCCGATCGGAACCTGAATATTTACATCAATTAGTCTTGCTCATTGGACACTGGTTGGTTGGTGGAGGAAACAAAAAACAAATTAAAAAAGTATTATTATCTCTCAAAATTATTCTTATTTCTTGCTGGTGAAACACTTGCTCACTCAGAAACTATTTTGTGTCTGACTCTGACATTATACCTCAGCAGTAGACAATGCCCACATGGCAGTTGTGCAAAACATCAACATCAACAAGGCTGTTGTGTTCAGTACAGAACAGCCTCAAGTCATCCAGACTGTTGGGTTCAGAGAAAACAACAATGTCCACATGGTGGCTGTGTTCATACAAAACAACGTCCACATGGTGGCTGTGTTCATACAAAACAACAACGTCCACATGGTGGCTGTGTTCATACAAAACAATAATGTCCACATGGTGGCTATGTTCATACAAAACAACGTCCACATGGTGGCTGTGTTCATACAAAACAACGTCCACATGGTGGCTGTGTTCATACAAAACAACAACGTCCACATGGTGGCTGTGTACATACAAAACAATAATGTCCACATGGTGGCTATGTTCATACAAAACAACGTCCACATGGTGGCTGTGTACATACAAAACAACAACGTCCACATGGTGGCTGTGTTCATACAAAACAACAACGTCCACATGGTGGCTGTGTTCATACAAAACAATAATGTCCACATGGTGGCTGTGTTCATACAAAACAACGTCCACATGGTGGCTGTGTTCATACAAAACAACGTCCACATGGTGGCTGTGTTCATACAAAACAATAATGTCCACATGGTGGCTGTGTTCATACAAAACAATAATGTCCACATGGTGGCTGTGTTCATACAAAACAATAATGTCCACATGGTGGCTGTGTTCATACAAAACAATAATGTCCACATGGTGGCTGTGTTCATACAAAACAATAATGTCCACATGGTGGCTGTGTTTATACAAAACAACAACATCCACATGGTGGCTGTGTTTATACAAAACAACAACGTCCACATGGTGGCTGTGTTCATACAAAACAACAACATCCACATGGTGGCTGTGTTTATACAAAACAACAACGTCCACATGGTGGCTGTGTTCATACAAAACAACAACATCCACATGGTGGCTGTGTTTATACAAAACAACAACGTCCACATGGTGGCTGTGTTCATACAAAACAACATCCACATGGTGGCTGTGTTCATACAAAACAACAACGTCCACATGGTGGCTGTGTTCATACAAAACAACATCCACATGGTGGCTGTGTTCATACAAAACAACATCCACATGGTGGCTGTGTTCATACAAAACAATAATGTCCACATGGTGGCTGTGTTTATACAAAACAACAACGTCCACATGGTGGCTGTGTTTATACAAAACAACATCCACATGGTGGCTGTGTTCATACAAAACAACATCCACATGGTGGCTGTGTTCATACAAAACAATAATGTCCACATGGTGGCTGTGTTTATACAAAACAACAACGTCCACATGGTGGCTGTGTTTATACAAAACAACAACATCCACATGGTGGCTGTGTTCATACAAAACAACATCCACATGGTGGCTGTGTTTATACAAAACAACAACGTCCACATGGTGGCTGTGTTTATACAAAACAACAACATCCACATGGTGGCTGTGTTTATACAAAACAACATCCACATGGTGGCTGTGTTTATACAAAACAACAACGTCCACATGGTGGCTGTGTTCATACAAAACAACATCCACATGGTGGCTGTGTTCATACAAAACAACATCCACATGGTGGCTGTGTTCATACAAAACAATAATGTCCACATGGTGGCTGTGTTTATACAAAACAACAACGTCCACATGGTGGCTGTGTTTATACAAAACAACATCCACATGGTGGCTGTGTTCATACAAAACAACAATCCACATGGTGGCTGTGTTTATACAAAACAACAACGTCCACATGGTGGCTGTGTTCATACAAAACAACATCCACATGGTGGCTGTGTTCATACAAAACAACATCCACATGGTGGCTGTGTTCATACAAAACAATAATGTCCACATGGTGGCTGTGTTTATACAAAACAACAACGTCCACATGGTGGCTGTGTTCATACAAAACAACAACATCCACATGGTGGCTGTGTTTATACAAAACAACATCCACATGGTGGCTGTGTTTATACAAAACAACAACGTCCACATGGTGGCTGTGTTCATACAAAACAACATCCACATGGTGGCTGTGTTCATACAAAACAACATCCACATGGTGGCTGTGTTCATACAAAACAAAAGTCCACATGGTGGCTGTGTTCATACAAAACAACAACGTCCACATGGTGGCTGTGTTTATACAAAACAACAACATCCACATGGTGGCTGTGTTCATACAAAACAACAACATCCACATGGTGGCTGTGTTCATACAAAACAACAACGTCCACATGGTGGCTGTGTTTATACAAAAAACAACATCCACATGGTGGCTGTGTTCATACAAAACAACAACATCCACATGGTGGCTGTGTTTATACAAAACAACAACGTCCACATGGTGGCTGTGTTCATACAAAACAACAACATCCACATGGTGGCTGTGTTCATACAAAACAACAACGTCCACATGGTGGCTGTGTTCATACAAAACAACAACATCCACATGGTGGCTGTGTTCATACAAAACAATAATATCCACATGGTGTCTGTGTTCATACAAAACAACAACATCCACATGGTGGCTGTGTTTATACAAAACAACAACGTCCACATGGTGGCTGTGTTATACAAAACAACAACATCCACATGGTGGCTGTGTTCATACAAAACAACAACATCCACATGGTGGCTGTGTTTATACAAAACAACAACGTCCACATGGTGGCTGTGTTCATACAAAACAACAACATCCACATGGTGGCTGTGTTTATACAAAACAACAACGTCCACATGGTGGCTGTGTTCATACAAAACAACAACATCCACATGGTGGCTGTGTTCATACAAAACAATAATATCCACATGGTGTCTGTGTTCATACAAAACAACAACATCCACATGGTGGCTGTGTTTATACAAAACAACAACGTCCACATGGTGGCTGTGTTTATACAAAACAACAACATCCACATGGTGGCTGTGTTCATACAAAACAACAACATCCACATGGTGGCTGTGTTTATACAAAACAACAATGTCCACATGGTGGCTGTGTTCATACAAAACAACAACATCCACATGGTGGCTGTGTTTATACAAAACAACAACGTCCACATGGTGGCTGTGTTCATACAAAACAACAACATTCCACATGGTGGCTGTGTTTATACAAAACAACAACGTCCACATGGTGGCTGTGTTCATACAAAACAACAACATCCACATGGTGGCTGTGTTCATACAAAACAATAATGTCCACATGGTGGCTGTGTTCATACAAAACAACAACATCCACATGGTGGCTGTGTTCATACAAAACAACAACGTCCACATGGTGTCTGTGTTCATACAAAACAAGAATGTACACCTGGTTGTGTTCATATAAAGCGGATTCACAACATTGACTACTATTGTGAAACTATCTCTGACAAGGTTTTAGTTGTATTGAAATTATTGAACAATCTGTACAATTATTTTTTTCTTAATGAACTGAAATGTGGAAAATATAAAAGGTGCGAAAAGATCAGATGCATTACTTATGCTGAGTAAACTTGCTACAGTTTGACTTGGTCACAAATTCAGTCACAGATATGCAAGAATTTGACATGGTCTCGATCAGTAACTGATTTGAATGAAATGTGGGAAACCAACATAGGTGGTGGGATATTTGTATACATGTTGATGTAACTGACATTTAATGTGTTCCCGCAGTGTAACGGTGATAGAACCTGTAGAGTTGTATTGGTCAATCATTGCAGCCTTATCTTTTCTTAATATAGAAAATGACAGGGCTGTAAGATTTCAGTAGACTCCCTGACATTGAAAATAAATTCCGAGTAAGAATAAATTCACAGTCATGATATTGTTGATATTTGCAAATAGTTATATTAATTCTTATAGGTGTTTCCTTTGAAATTATGAAAACTTTTTTGATGAACACTGATGCCAGTAATATGTCATGTTTACATCGGAAATAAACACGAATAAATAACATTACAATTGTTAGCAATTTCTTACAGGAATCATTTCCTTACTGAAGGAATATTTGTATATTGACAAGTTTCTTGTTACAGACTATGTCTGCTCTGTGCTGTTTCACAAGGACTCCGGAGTCATTGCATTCCTCAGGAAGACAATCTCAAAAGATGAGGTGACTGAATCATTCATGACTCGTAATTCATTCATGATGTATACACTCATGATTAAGTTGTCAAGTCATGTTTTGGGGTGTAGTGTGGTAGTGCCCCTTCTATCTGTAAATTGTGACATTTTGTGATGTGTCAAGTCTTGGGGTAGTGCCCCTCAAACTGTAAATTGTGACATTTTGTGATGTGTCAAATCTTGGGGTAGTGCCCCTCAAACTGTAAATTGTGACATTTTGTGATGTGTCAAGTCTTGGGGTAGTGCCCCCTGTTTCAAAATCTGGGGTAGTGCCCCTCAAACTGTAAATTGTGACATTTTGTGATGTGTCAAGTCTTGGGGTAGTGCCCCCTCAAACTGTAAATTGTGACATTTTGTGATGTGTCAAGTCTTGTGTAATGCCCTGTCATTCTGTAAATTGTCACATCCTGTAGGTTGTCACATGTTGTGTCATGTTGAAAACCGAGTCATGTCTTAGAGGCCTTCTCCTATAAGTTGTCACATCTTGAGGTGACTCATGTCCAGGGCTGGGGTGAATTCCATTCAATACATTTCAATTCCTGCTCCAATTCATTGCAGTTCCTTTTATTCAATTCCATTTTTTTTTAAATTCTGTTTGTTTTTAAATTCCAATTCCATCTACGATAATTCAACTCAAATTACCTCCAATTCCACATAGCAAAAGTTAACCATAAAAGTATACGATTAATGTGCACACGGGGGGGGGGTAATACAGCCTCTCGTGTATGATGTGTTTATATGATTATAATTATTATAATCATGATATAGCATACATAATCAAATATACCTGGTACATAAAAAAGTAAACCAAAATAATTCATCCAGTGACATTTTATGGCAGGAAAACTATTTTAATCCAGGCATCACTGTGTAATTAAAATATCTCAGTCTATCATTTCGACTGAGTGTACTCTCATTCTGATATCAACTACTTAGCAATTACTATCATTGTAATTGTCATATTCTGGTTACAATCTACAAGTCTCTTCAAGTCTTCACTGGGCTTATGTTTGCATTGCTAATCTTTGGACCTTAACTGATTACACTTTGCACAGTTTGGACATATCCTGGCTTCTTTAGTGTTATCCTAGTATTTGCTTAGTTTGTGTTACTGGGAAAGTGTGATTGTTATCTGGGCAGTTTCAATGGTTCTTTGAAGCAGGCCCCAGCCAGCACTCATCCACACAAGGCAGTAGGACACGCCTGACTGACTTCCCACTCATCAGTTTCATCCATTGATTATTTGCTGGGTAATATTTGACCAGCAGCTCCATTGTACAACTTTCCTTGGTCATTAAACACCATTGTCCTCACAGCAATACTCCCAACTGTGTGAACAATATCTGCAGCTTCACAAAAATATCCAATGCTCAATTCCTTGTCATTCAATTCCAATTCAATTTAAAATCTTTCAATTCTAATTTTAATTCATTTTGTTCCAGATCTTTCAATTCCAATACCCCTCAATTTTCAGAAATTGAATTGGAATTGAATTGATAAATTCCAATTCTTTTTGAATTGACCCCAGCCCTGTTCATATCTTGCTCTGTGTTGTTTCTGCCAGTTCCAAGTGTCCAAGGCTGGTCTTCTCGAAATGCTCTGTCGCTTCATTGTCACACACCCAAGACGAGTGACGCCATATGCAACTGATATCAAGGTATTGTACACGCGTTCAATCCCCAAATCCATGACATGTGGTTAGCCCTTTACACCTCAGCCATTAAAAAATCCTGTTTCCCAGTTAATTCACTTAATACGTAAGTTGTGAGGTTCTCACGTTCAAACAACGTGTCTAGTGTATTTACGACTACCCTTTAAATGGTGCAATGTACAAACCAGCACTTCCTGGATGTTGGGGCTGTTGTTGGTTGACTTTGACAGTTGCTTCACGGGCTGGTTTGACTGATTGATTTAAAGTCTGAAAGGGCGAACCCTCAGCCACATGGAACTGTTCATAGGAAAGCCTGACATGATGGTATCTGTGGCGTGACTAGAGTTGTGGTTGTAGGACGTGTCTGATGGAGTTGTGGTTGTAGGACGTGTCTGATGGAGTTGTGGTTGTAGGACATGTCTGATGGAGTTGTGGTTGTAGGACGTGTCTGATGGAGTTGTGGTTGTAGGACATGTCTGATGGAGTTGTGGTTGTAGGATATGTCTGAGTTGTGTTTGTAGGACATGTCTGGTGGAGTTGTGGTTGAAAGGACGTGTCTGATGGAGTTGTGGTTGTAGGACGTGTCTGATGGAGTTGTGGTTGTAGGACGTGTCTGAGTTGTGGTTGTAGGACGTGTCTGATGGAGTTGTGGTTGTAGGACGTGTCTGAGTTGTGGTTGTAGGACATGTCTGATGGAGTTGTGGTTGTAGGACGTGTCTGAGTTGTGGTTGTAGGACATGTCTGATGGAGTTGTGGTTGTAGGACATGTCTGATGGAGTTGTGGTTGTAGGACGTGTCTGATGGAGTTGTGGTTGTAGGACGTGTCTGATGGAGTTGTGGTTGTAGGACGTGTCTGATGGAGTTGTGGTTGTAGGACGTGTCTGATGGAGTTGTGGTTGTAGGACGTGTCTGATGGAGTTGTGGTTGTAGGACATGTCTGAGTTGTGGTTGTAGGACATGTCTGATGGAGTTGTGGTTGTAGGACGTGCCTGAGTTGTGGGTGTAGGACATGTCTGATGGAGTTGTGGTTGTAGGACGTGTCTGAGTTGTGGTTGTAGGACGTGTCTGATGGAGTTGTGGTTGTAGGACGTGTCTGAGTTGTGGTTGTAGGACGTGTCTGAGTTGTGGTTGTAGGACATGTCTGATGGAGTTGTGGTTGTAGGACATGTCTGATGGAGTTGTGGTTGTAGGACATGTCTGATGGAGTTATGGTTGTAGGACATGTCTGATGGAGTTGTGGTTGCAGGACATGTCTGATGGAGTTGTGTTTGTAGGACATGTCTGATGGAGTTGTGGTTGTAGGACATGTCTGGTGGAGTTGTGGTTGTAGGACATGTCTGATGGAGTTGTGGTTGTAGGACATGTCTGATGGAGTTGTGTTTGTAGGACATATCTGATGGAGTGTCTGACTGTTTATTTGTGTTTGTAGGATATGTAGCACTGTTTGAATTGTTTTTGTAGGATATGTCTGACTGTTTTAGTTGTGTTTGTAGGATATGTCGCACTGTTTTAGTTGTGTTTGTAGGATATGTCGCACTGTTTAAATTGTGTTTGTAGGACGTGTTGGACTGTTTTAGTTGCGTTTGTAGTATATGTCTCACTGTTTTAGTTGTGTTTGTAGGATATGTCTCACTGTTTGAGTTGTGTTTGTAGGATGTGTCTGACTGTTTGGGTTGTGTTTGTAGGATGTGTCTGACTGTTTGAGTTGTGTTTGTAGGATGTGTCTGACTGTTTGAGTTGTGTTTATAGGACGTGTCTGACTGTTTGAGTTGTTTGAGTATGTCTGACTGTTTGGTTGTGTTTGTAGGATGTGTCTGACTGTTTGAGTTGTGTTTGTAGGATGTGTCTGACTGTTTGAGTTGTGTTTATAGGACGTGTCTGACTGTTTGAGTTGTGTTTGTAGGATGTGTCTGACTGTTTGAGTTGTGTTTGTAGGACATGTCTGACTGTTTGAGTTGTGTTTATAGGATTGTCTGACTGTTTGAGTTGTGTTTGTAGGACGTGTCTGACTGTTTGAGTTGTGTTTGTAGGACTTGTTTGACTGTTTGAGTTGTGTTTGTAGGACATCTGTGTGTCACTGCTCACACGAGATCGACTCTCGAAGGTGAAACTGGCAGCTGTGCCTTTGTTGATTGAAGTAAGTCATTCTACATCTGCACAGACTGTTGTAATCATGGATCATTGTTGTGAGACATTTCTTACATAATCAAGTAGTTAATCGTATATACAACAAAGTTTGTCTGTAAAAGAAATGTCAGCTTAAAATGCACTTTGTTTCATTAATTGATACTTTGGGTGGTTTAACCATTTAGACATGAGGTCATTTATTGAAAAATGCTCCAAATCCTCACACTACATCTCAAAGTCACAACAGTATGAATATACATGTTTTTTACATTTAACTTGTATTTTTTCTAACATTTGCAGGTTGTGTGTATATTAAAGTTAGTTGAATTACACACAAGATGGTGCGATATGCACTAATAATTCAATACATATCTACAAACTCTGTTAGATGATATTTTCAAAAAGAAATTATTAAAAACTTCAGCTACAAACAAAATGAGAAACCCCTAATGCATAGCAGATACACCAAGACATTCAGACACAGGTTATATAAGTATTCAGAAGACGATGCCACCTCCATCAATCATCAGAACTAAAAGACACTTTCGGTACTTGAGGAAGCAGACACATGGATACTTTCCAATGCTCAAGTTCTGAAGGATGATACAAATTGACAGATGCATGATGCTGTATATTTTGTGCACATGCCATGCCAATTGACAAATGTGTCATACTTCGTCTTGTCCTTGTCTTTGTGTAGCTGGTCCAGCAGACGTCAGGGTCCAGCGTGGTGACGGACATGAAGGTGGGGCAGATGGTAGAGAAGGTCTTCCTGGAGCTCGCAAGACCTGTGAGCTTCCACTCTGCCACAGGTGAGGATGTCAGGGGTGGAGGGTATTTGATGACACCTAATGATAGTCATCTGGAGCTGTTTACTCACACGTTTTTTCATGTTTGGAGGGATTTTCTCCTACCCGAGATATCTGAGTGGAGGTCACATCTGCAGGTGTAAAGATGGTAGGTCATTCCCTTGGATTGTGTCTCCACAGGCAGATTGAAGCTGGCAGGAAACTAGTCCCACTAATGTAGGTCTGAAGGGTGATGTTGGAAGTGAAATTTTTACTGGAATGGTGAACCATTTGCCCCTTATTTTGATGTTGTAATGCTGCGTGTTGGGTGGCATGTGAATGATTTGTGTTTTAGTGAAGACACAGATTAACATTATTTAACGTATTTTGATGTCTTCAATGAAGGCTCAGATTAGCCATCCACGTGGTCTGTTCAAAGTCTTTGGATGTTTTCAGATCAGTCATCTACTTGGAATGCTTGGATTTTTTCAGTGAAGGTTTCAATCAGTCATCTACATGGAGTGTTTGTGTGTTTGCCAACTACTTGGTGTGTTTGACTGTTTCAATGAAGGCTCAGATATACCAAATACTTGGTGTGTTTGACTGTTTCAGTGAAGGCTCAGATCTACCATCTACTTGGTTTATTTGATTGTTTCAGTGAAGGCTCAGATCTACCATCTACTTGGTGTGTTTGATTGTTTCAGTGAAGGATCAGATCTACCATCTACTTGGTTTATTTGATTGTTTCAATGAAGGATCAGATCTACCATCTACTTGGTTTATTTGATTGTTTCAATGAAGGCTCAGATCTACCATCTACTTGGTTTATTTGATTGTTTCAGTGAAGGCTCAGATCTACCATCTACTTGGTTTATTTGATTGTTTCAATGAAGGCTCAGATCTACCATCTACTTGGTTTATTTGATTGTTTCAATGAAGGCTCAGATCTACCATCTACTTGGTTTATTTGATTGTTTCAGTGATGGCTCAGATCTACCATCTACTTGGTTTATTTGATTGTTTCAATGAAGGATCAGATCTACCATCTACTTGGTTTATTTGATTGTTTCAATGAAGGCTCAGATCTACCATCTACTTGGTGTGTTTGATTGTTTCAGTGAAGGCTCAGATCTACCATCTACTTGGTTTATTTGATTGTTTCAGTGAAGGCTCAGATCTACCATCTACTTGGTTTATTTGATTGTTTCAGTGAAGGCTCAGATCTACAATCTACTTGGTTTATTTGATTGTTTCAGTGAAGGCTCAGATCTACAATCTACTTGGTTTATTTGATTGTTTCAGTGAAGGCTCAGATCTACCATCTACTTGGTTTATTTGATTGTTTCAATGAAGGCTCAGATCTACCATCTACTTGGTTTATTTGATTGTTTCAGTGAAGGCTCAGATCTACCATCTACTTGGTGTGTTTGACTGTTTCAGTGAAGGCTCAGATCTACCATCTACTTGGTGTGTTTGACTGTTTCAGTGAAGGCTCAGATCTACCATCTACTTGGTGTGTTTGACTGTTTCAGTGAAGGCTCAGATCTACCATCTATTTGGTTTATTTGATTGTTTCAGTGAAGGCTCAGATCTACCATCTACTTGGCGTGTTTGCCGAGACTTTCCCAACTGAGATGGTCGCATACTCTGACCGGCTCCTCAATGTCTACGTCCGCACTTTGAAGGCTGAGGTACACGTGATTTGGTTTTCTATTTGTATTCGTTTGGCCTGAAGGTCCAGCAGACTTATGGCATCACTTTGTGTGCGCTGTCCACCGTTAGGTCCGAGATCTCAAACTATTGAAGGTCTATTCTTCAAATTTTGCATAGATATTTCTAGGGTATGGTCATTATACACAAGAAATATTTGTTAACCCTCCTAGCGTCCTCTAGGGCCTACAAATTGGTACATTCTCAGTTTTCCTCTTTTATTCAAAAAAGTATTCTGAGGCTTTTACCTGTAAATTTGCATAAGTGTATCTCAGGGTATTTTCATTGCACACAAGAAATTTGTATTTGACTAATGTTGAAAGCGCATTTCAATTTTGCTAAGCTTCTGGACATCTCATATGAATAACCAGAGAAAATGCCTATTAGGTGATTATACTGAAGGGACGACGCAGTGACTATGATTCACCAAAACACATTTCATTCATAAATACCAACTCACTATATAGTACACAGGACTTCAGGGCTTCTTGGCCCAAATTTTTAAATTTTAACTAGCAGAGAAAATATTCATTTTAGTATGAAGAAATGTTGTACAGTGGAACCCCTCACGAACGACCACCCTCATTTATGACCACCCGCTTTTTACGACCGTTTTTTCATTGATGGAATGTCTACGCTGTATAAACGTTCCATCACCAACGACCACCCGGCAGACGCGACTAACGACCATGGCAATTTGAATTTTACCCTTGACGAACGACCATCCGATAGGTGGCCAGGACATTTGTTAACCTAAATATCGCAGTGAATTCTCATTAAAAGCATGACTAACGCGCATAATGCCATAAAAACAATAAATCGCCTGATGACGACCATTCATTTTGGCGATCTTTTACTTTCTAACCGAATTATGATAACGACATCTAACAGCCGCTAAACTTCCCTCGCATATCTTATATATTTATAAACACGCAGTATGTTATAAAATTTAATAACTTACATTATTGAAACAACTAAAATTCACGAAACACACTCGCGCAATTAAGAACTCGCCGGCAAGACATCATGGCGGACATGGTCACCGTCGGTAGCTACGTGTAACTCTGCGATTAAATATCCATATTGTGTATGACTGAAGTTTAGAAACTTGTGTATGATTAAAGTTTAGAAACTTAGGCTAAGTTTTAGGTTAGTTTAGGATAAAACCGGAATCCAGATTTTGCGACACAGCAATAAAATATCGACGTGACGCCACGGTAATCTACGGCCTGCGCATAACAGGCGATGTCGACTTTAGTTTAGCACGATTTAGATTTGGGAATTTTATTCTTCACAGCAATTTAAATGATTAAATTTTATGGGCTAGCGTATGTGATATATGTGTTATTAGAGAGGAAGTTTCGCGGCTGTAAGAGGTCATTTTCATGAGTAGATTAGAAAGTAAAAGATCGTTTTGCGGCGCTGGAAAGAACAACAAAATGGCGACCGCGGTGCGATTACCCAGACGCCGTGAGGTGGCAGCACTTTTTAGCCCCTCAGACCGAATTTTAAATACATTAAATGAGAATACTTTTTATCAGATATAATTACAAAACGATTCAAAATGAGGATACTTTTTATCAGATATTATTTAGAAAAACATTCAAAATTAAACTTATACTGAAACGTGTCACACATAAAATAAACAGAATAAATTATTTTGTTGTTGTAAAATTTTATCTCATTTTTTATTTTCTACTTTTTATTTTGTGTATTTTACTACTTAGTGGTTGTAAGCGCCCCCTAGTGTTGAATGTTGCAAACCCCTCACGAGAGACCACCCCTCTTTTAAGACCGCCCCACTCTGATTTGGGGGGCGGTCTTAAATGAGGGGTTCCACTGTAATGACCTTTAGTCTTGATGATGTTTGTTACAGATGACTTCAAAGACAAAGAAGCCAGAGTTGAGCATCATTGCAGGATGTCTGCAAGGCTTGAGCTGCCTCCTGGTTAATTTCACACAGTCAGCGCAAGAAGGTGTCACAAAAATATGTTTCCCCGTCAAATCTTTACATGTCACACACAATCCAAGTAGTATGAACGGCAGACAAGTTTGTTTCGCATTGTTGTATATTTATGACTTCAGTTGGTTATTTGTTATTAATGTTCAACAAATTTGTGATTCTTTTATTAAACTAATTGTCTGTTGTTTCAAGAAAACAATTCCATTGTATAAAATGTCTATTGTAGTTTTGCATTCAGAGAGCAGTATTTGACAGAATGTACCAAAAACAAAGATATAACCATATAATGTAGAATCGATTGTCATTGAAAGTGTGACATACCACTGACATCTTCATTGTCTTGTGTCATTGAAGGTGCAACGCATGCCTTTGACATCTTTAAATTTGCTCGCCTGGGTCTGGACACACAAATCAAATACAGTCGCTTTGAGATGCTCAAGTCTGCCCTGACCTCTCTTCTCCAGACATGCCGTACAGTTCAGTGAATACCTGCTCGATGACCACAAGGTATCGTATGGCTTTTTGCAGTTATAACTTTCAACTTTGATCTCCGGCTGTAATTGATGAACTTAAAAACTTGAAAACTAAAAAATCCTAGCAAGTATGACAATTTATGAAGTGCTGTGCTTTGATGAGAATCGATTGTGTAGATAACACATTTCAGTCCTGCGATGAAGCATGTGTAACTATCTAAGAATCTGAAATGTGTTATGGTACAGTTTACCAATGAGTGTTGTGGTGTTGATGTTTGGTTTGTCAGGCCATGTATGCGATGTTCTTGCACTGGAGTCGAGTGTCCAACCGTGAGGTGTCTCTGGTCGCAATGTCTGCCCTGGAAGCCTTTCTGCAACAGGTATGGACCTGGTCGTTGTCTGACTAGTAGAACTACAATATACTGACTAATATAATCTATGACATTTTATGCCAAATGTATCTATAAAGTACACGGTACCATGTATTTTATGTGGTGCAAGCTCACTTATGACGCTTTTGAGGTATTTGCCGACACAGGGCAGGGCTCCCTTGATTTCAAAGTTGCTGTGTCTTATCAATGTTTTACTTGCGTTCACATAACAGCATGTAGTCTTCTGATAAATGTGTTTAGTTGTTGTAATCGCACTCCCGAATCATTCTTAAAGGCCGTCAGTCCAGGACTCGCATTAATTTACATGCCACAGTGCTGCCATCCTGTGGGTTGTGGCACCACTATGATTGTTTTCCAGAGATGTTTTCCACGAAAATGCTTTTGAAGGAAGATTTGTCATTTCATTGACATTTAGTTGTATCTTCAAGGGTTTTCAAACTTCAAGTAGTACTGAAGGTGTGACTTGCCATATGAAAGAAGGGTTCATCTGATGTAAGACCACAATAAGGTGTTCGTCCACCATTACTGGACCAAAGAGTACCCTATAAAAACAGCATTATGCAGGTTGTCTGAATTTCTGTGAGCACATATGTTGTGTGGAGTGAGTAAAAAATATGTTTTTGTGCAGCGTGGCATCAGAGCTGTCAAATTACGACAGCTGTCAGTCGGTGCATTTCTGCGTATTAATACAGTTGCAATTTGCTTGGTGATGTAATCAGAGGCAATCCGCGCGTGGTTCAAGCAGAAATGGAGGGGTGTAAGGTTTGAAAGAAGTTTGTGGGAGCCTCAGGTATGAGAATTTTTCACAGAGCATCTGTCTATGGAGGGTAAATATGCTATGAAGTTGTCAATAACAGATCTCATCAAGATTAGTAGGAAATGAAGGATATGTTATAATGGTCGCCTATGGAAAATGCAAATGTGGTCTGACTCCAGCTGAATGAAAGTGCTGGTTGTTGTGATATTGCTCTAAAATATGGGTACGTCAGTGGTACATTACTGATGTACTGGCGATACACTGGCGGTACATTGTCAGTATGTTGGCATTATGCTGTTTGCTACATGCACTAGTAATTAGTCTAAACAATATGTTTCTTCAGATATCGTCAGCACTAGTGAGCCAGGCAGCCCAGGGTGGTGGAGATGCTGCTGCCTTCGAGGTAGGATGCCTCCAGCGTCGTCAACTAACATTATGATTCACGATAGATTAAATAATATACCACATACTGATATGTAACAATAAGTTACCATTAGCATTTCAAACACAATTATTCCAGATAACATTTTTGAATAGGCAACCATTAAACTGATTCATTGTCGAATGTTTAATTGAGATAAATATGTTAAAAGTGAGGAATCTGAGAACATGTTTGTTTTACCTGCTGCAGTTCTTCATCAGAGAGTTCCGCCGCATCATGGACAGTCCACAATCAAGTAGCAAAGAAATCTCTCTGGCAATAAAAGGCTATGGTTTCTTTGCAGCTGTGAGTGTTGCAGGCATTCTCCTGTTTATAGACGTCTGAGAGGATATTTGAGTCGCCACCATTCAGCTTTACGAAATATATTTTTCCCTTGGAAATAGGTCTGATTGAAAGGCAGTTGTCATGACAACTGACGGCATGGGCAACAATGCAATGTATAGGACAGTTACTTGAAATGTCAGCAGGTGTAGTGACAAGGGAAATTGTTATACATGGAGTGGGTGTGTTATGTATCTTGTTGTTATATATATAGAATGGGTGTGTTACGTAGCTTGTTGTTATACGTAGAGTGGGTGTGTTACGTAGCTTGTTGTTATACGTAGAGTGGGTGTGTTACGTAGCTTGTTGTTATACATAGAGTGGGTGTGTTACGTAGCTTGTTGTTATACGTAGAGTGGGTGTGTTACGTAGCTTGTTGTTATACGTAGAGTGGGTGTGTTACGTAGCTTGTTGTTATACATGGAGTCGGTGTGTTACGTAGCTTGTTGTTATACATGGAGTCGGTGTGTTACGTAGCTTGTTGTTACACGTAGAGTGGGTGTGTTACGTAGCTTGTTGTTATACGTAGAGTGGGTGTGTTACTTAGCTAGTTGATATACGAAGAGTTAGTGTGTTACGTAGCTTGTTGTTACACGTAGAGTGGGTGTGTTTTGTAGCTTGTTGTTATATATAGAGTGGGTGTGTTACGTAGCTTGTTGTTATACATCGAGTGGGTGTGTTATGTAGCTTGTTGTTATACATAGAGTGAGTGTGTTACGTAGCTTGTTGTTATACATAGAGTGAGCATGTTATGTAACGTGTTATTATGCATAGAGTGGGTGTGTTATGTAGCTTGTTGTTTTATGTAGAGTGAGTGTGTTATGTAGCTTGTTGTTATACATAGAGTGAGCATGTTATGTAACGTGTTATTATGCATAGAGTGGGTGTGTTATGTAGCTTGTTGTTTTATGTAGAGTGAGTGTGTTATGTAGCTTGTTGTTATACATAGAGTGAGTGTGTTACGTAGCTTGTTGTTATACATAGAGTGAGCATGTTATGTAACGTGTTATTATGCATAGAGTGGGTGTGTTATGTAGCTTGTTGTTTTATGTAGAGTGAGTGTGTTATGTAGCTTGTTGTTATACATAGAGTGAGCATGTTATGTAACGTGTTATTATGCATAGAGTGGGTGTGTTATGTAGCTTGTTGTTTTATGTAGAGTGAGTGTGTTATGTAGCTTGTTGTTATACATAGAGTGAGCATGTTATGTAACGTGTTATTATGCATAGAGTGGGTGTGTTATGTAGCTTGTTGTTTTATGTAGAGTGAGTGTGTTATGTAGCTTGTTGTTATACATAGAGTGAGTGTGTTACGTAGCTTGTTGTTATACATAGAGTGAGCATGTTATGTAACGTGTTATTATGCATAGAGTGGGTGTGTTATGTAGCTTGTTGTTTTATGTAGAGTGAGTGTGTTATGTAGCTTGTTGTTATACATAGAGTGAGCATGTTATGTAACGTGTTATTATGCATAGAGTGGGTGTGTTATGTAGCTTGTTGTTTTATGTACAGAGAGTGTGTTATGTAGCTTGTTGTTATAAGTAGAGTGGGTGGGTTACGTAGCTTGTTGTTATACGTAGAGTGGGTGTGTTACGTAGCTTGTTGTTATACGTAGGGTGGGTGTGTTACGTAGCTTGTTGTTATACGTAGAGTGGGTGTGTTATGTAGCTTGTTGTTATACATAGAGTGGGTGTGTTACATAGCTTGTTGTGCCTGCTTTACCCCCTCCAATGTCGTCATGTAGATTTTGATGTAGACAGTACATGGAGAGATGCATGTAGAATACATGTTTGTGAATAGTCTAGATAATAACTAGATTGATATAAAATTTCACTTCTCCAAGTAATAAATAATAGAGATCTGTAAATATGTAAAGTCATAAATATGTGGAAATGTTTTTTAATGTACTCTGCATATTTTCAGTACTTTAGCAGTTTGTAGTTGCTGAATGTGTCCTCAAAGTGGATGAACAAAGAAAGTGTTAAACACATGTGTTTACTCCACAGCCTTGCAAGATATTTCTAAGTGTGGATGATGTGAAATTCATGTTCAACGAAATGATGCAGCGAAGTGAACAGGTGTTCTTTGGGTGAGTTCACTCATGCGTGTCTACATTTACTCATGCATGTCAACATGTACATATTAATTTTTTTTATTTATTTATTTATTCTACCTATTTATTGTACTTATGTATAATTATACTTAATTTATTAACTTGACTTAATTTAATGCAGATTATTATTATTATTATTTTTATGTGTCTTATCAGCTGTGTGTGGGTCACTATCAACTTATTACTGGCATTTACATGTATAGTCGAAGAAAAAGTCACTCATGCATGTCCACATGAACATTCACAGACAGGTGTTCTTTGAGTTCTCTTGTGTCTACGTAAAGTATACATTTGTACATTAATACATGTTCATTGCATCGTTATTGGTTATAAGAGACTTGCATAAAATATAATTAGTGTACTGACTGCCTTAACCTGTCTATTCTGACCTGTGAACTGTGACCTCACTGACCTCACCAATGTTGACCTTGCAGCCAGTCAGAAGTGATGGATGACACAATATTCAACCTGCCGAGTTTTCTCGAGGCTCTGGCCAGCATTCTCACACAGCTGGATGAGGTAATCTTGTCCTAGACTCGTTACCTGCTTGAATGATATTTATTTTGTAAGCCACGCCATGCAGCACAGTAAATGCATATAAATAAAACATAAATATGTAACTGAAGATAATTTGACACAGGTGGCATGTTTGTCACAGTTGTTGTAAGACACATTCAGTCACGTAGTTCTACGTGTGGCTGATGAATGACTTGAACTCAGTTCTCAACGTTGTCATTGTAGGTCTCCGAGACATTCCTTCAGTCTCTAGAGAGACTTGTAGTGATGCAGATGGAGAACTTCCCTAAGCTGAGCCAGAAGGTTCACTTCCGATGCTTCCTTGCCGTCCTCAAAGTACTGTTTGCCCTTGCTCCCAAGGGTGCTGTTTTCAGGGGCTTTGTGTCTAGAGTTGGTGAGTCTGTAGCATTCAGACTATTCTTTTATAATATGGATACATGTAACAGTTGTGATTATTAATAATTACCGTAGACACATGAATAAATAAATGCAAATAAAAAATTACGAAATAAAATACAAAATAAGAAGGGATCAAGAATACAGGTGCATTTATTTCAGGTGAAGAAAAATACAGTTGATACAGTCACATAGAGAGCCTTTAGAAACTAAAAATTATATATATATATGTATATATATGTATATATATATATATATATATATATATATATACATATATATGTATATACATATATATGTATATACATATATGACATGTTCAAACGAAATGAGTCGTATGTCCAAAAAAATTGAATTAGTCACACCATAGGAAAGAAATTTATAATAAATAATAATAATACACTTTATTTATACACTAAAGTAAGATAGTATACAAATCAATAAATTATATTGATAAATGTAAGTTTATGGACATTGACTATTTTGTCACACAGTGTACCAGGGTCTCATCCGCACCTGTTCCCATCCCATCGTCACGGCAACCGCCGGGGACAACGAGGGGGGTCCCCGCGGAGACAAAGACTACTCAACAGAGGGAGCCACACAACACATGTCCTACCGAGACTACTTTGCACTATGGAAATGTTTGCTCGAAAGTACCAAATTGAAGGTTCGTTGATGCAATGTCACATGATTTGGACATGACCCTGCGAATCATCCATCTCTGGGTCCTGCTGATTTTGGATTAACTCTTTGAACTTCATGTCATTTTATGAAACATGCTTTGAATCCTCGTAGTGCACACAAAGACACAGACACCAAGATGTGGGCGCATCTAGTTTTTTCTATTATGCATATGAATTTCTCTAAATAACACATCCAGACGTACAAGAAATAGATAATAGTTATTTTTAATGTTTTTACATATATACATATATGACATGTTCAAACGAAATGAGTCGTATGTCCCCAAAAAATTGAGTTAGTCACACCATAGGAAATAAATAAATAATAAATAATAATACACTTTATTTATACACTAAAAATCCAAAGTACAATCGCTGTTTAGTAGTGTTAACAACATTAAAACATTTAAAGAAATAAATGTAATAAAAGTAAAACATGAGTACATATATCTAAATCAATATTATATTAAGCTTCCCAACATATATTATGATATATTAAGCTTTCCAACGGTATAAAATCATGAACCTATCTCACACACAGCCAAAGTTATTCAACACTGAACATGACGGGGTAGAAAAGTTCAAACTGAGAAAAACACATTTGAAGTTTGCGATCACATAAGCACATGATCGTGTACATTGTTATTCCAAAATTGGCCATTTTGCCTCTATTTCTCCATTTGATGCTTTCAAAATAAACTCCCAAGGCATGTTCAGTGTCGAAGATATATTATGCTGTTTACGGATTTAGCAAGGTTTTGTAGCAGCGACTCGATCGATCACGCTTATTTATAGTTAGTGCATGCGCACTGTGCCTGCGCACACAGCTTTAAGCCAATCAGGGGCCCACTATCAACCACGCCCCAATATCGGATGATGTTTGTTTACAGATAAGCCTCTCTGATAAGTGCTGCTATTGGCTAAAATGGAAGTCAGTGGGGATTTCTGCTACCAGATTCCAAAAGAGGGCATTCTGAGCTTTTCCATAGTACCAAACATTTCCACCATGCGTTGAAAATGCAATTTGAAAAAGTGCGATTTATCGATTCTGTTTTACCAAAAATTCATGCATGAAATGTAGCCTTTCTAAAAAGGTTATAAAATATAGTAAATAGTAAAATAAATGAGAAATTTTAATAAAAAATATAAAAGTATGCTTTGGTGACAAAAAAGTCAAAATCAAATCATCGAATATCGTTGCAGTGTTTATACAGTGTTTTCTCAACATCAAGTTCGCTGACATACGATTCATTCAACTAATAACTAACTTCCGATTACACACTAGTCTCCCGTACGCAGCATCTAAGCATATAGGTTTTAAGGAGACTGATTTTTGTGTATATATATATATATGTTATTTATTACAATATCATAACAATATTGTAGTATGTGGCGTGTATTTGTATTACAGACAATGTTCCAATTATACATAATTGGAAAATCAGTTACATGAAAATATACGGCCGGTCTCCTGTAGTCGGTCGTATATGATGCACTGGTCTTCCTATGCAGCATTTAGCTTTAGATATATATATATATATATATATATATATATATATATATATATATATATATATATATATATATATATGTAAGGACATCATATTGTTGACTAACTGTAAATTAGATATCTTGCAGAATAAGAACTGATTTTACTAAACATTAGAATATAAATAAGTTCAGTAAAAAATTGGACAGTAAAACAATAAAGGTAATTCATTAATAATTGTCCACCTTATGACCTTTGACGCCCACCTACTACTGGTTGCAGCGACTGGCACATGAAGGAATTGAACTCAAGGTCAGATTCACTCTCACAGAGGTCATCTATGATGAACTGATTCGGGCTGTCCTCGCCATAGTACAGAGACTGGATCTGACAGCAACCAAAGCTCCACCTGCAGATATGGTGTGTGTTCCACTTACCTGCTTCCAGGTTCTACTTTTCCATTGTAACTTAATCATGAAACTTGTTTGTGTCATGCAGGCAGGGATTTTTGAATGGCTCAGAGCCTTACATAGGGTTGCAACCCATCCCTGTAAAATACGGAATATTCCGTAATGATGAGATAAATATTGCATTCCTTATAAAGTGAACAGGGACACTTCCCTTATTTTTCCATTTGGAAGGTGGCAACCTCTTGGCCTTACATGAAAGTAATTGGTTAGTTTGTATTTTTATTCTGCAAGTGAAATTATTTGAACAGTGTTGTGCTATTTTAAAACAATAGTTGTAGTCACAATCGATTTTGAAAAACAATGAACCCTTTAGACGTGTCTTAGTTGAATATGCCAACAAACAGCATGTTAATGCTTGCAGGATGACAACAGCGGAGGTGATGCATCTACCCACTTCACTGTTAGTTCAGACCCAATGCAAGGTCTTGAACCAGCCAGACCAAAGGACTTTGTCATATTTGTCAATCTCGTTGACTTCTGCAGGTAGTTATTTTGTTGGGCAGCAAACCATTGATGTAGTTGCTAATAATATTAAGTTACATAGTCATATGTGTCCTGTATCTCGTCTATGTATATATATACACATGCACACACACCCATGAACACACACATGTATATATATATATATATATATATATATATATATATATATATATATATATATATATATATATATATATATATACATATATATATATATATATATATATATATATATATATTTTATATATATATATATATATATATATATATATATATATATATATATATATATATATATATATATATATATATTTGTAAATATGTTTAACAAGGACATGCAGTATTCTGTTTTTACAAATCACACGCATTGAGTACCTTGCAAAATGTAGTAGGGCAGGAGTTTGTCTGGGCGTCACTCTGTGGTGTCTGTCTGCCCGTCACTCTGTGGTGTCTGTCTGGCCGTCACTCTGTGGAGTCTGTCTGGGCGTCACTCTGTGGTGTCTGTCTGGCCATCACTCTGGAGTCTGTCTGGCCGTCACTCTGTGGAGTCTGTCTGGCCGTCACTCTGTTGTGTCTGTCTGGCCATTACTCTGTGGAGTCTGTCTGCCCGTCACTCTGTGGTGTCTATCTGGCCATTACTCTGTGGTGTCTGTCTGGCCGTCACTCTGTGGTGTCTGTCTGGTCGTCACTCTATGGTGTCTGTCTGGCTGTCACTCTGTGGTGTCTGTCTGGCCGTCACTCTATGGTGTCTGTCTGGCCGTCACTCTGTGGTGTCTGTCTGGCCGTCACTCTGTGGAGTCTGTCTGGCGTCACTCTGTGGTGTCTGTCTGGCCGTCACTCTGTGGAGTCTGTCTGGCTGTCACTCTGTGGTGTCTGTCTGGCTGTCACTCTGTGGTGTCTGTCTGGCTGTCACTCTGTGGTGTCTGTCTGGCCGTCACTCTGTGGTGTCTGTCTGGCTGTCACTCTGTGGTGTCTGTCTGGCTATCACTCTGTGGTGTCTGTCTGGCTGTCACTCTGTTGTGTCTGTCTGGCCGTCACTCTTTGGTGTCTGTCTGGCTGTCACTCTGTGGTGTCTGTCTGGCCGTCACTCTGTGGAGTCTGTCTGGCCGTCACTCTGTGGTGTCTGTCTGGCCGTCACTCTGTGGTGTCTGTCTGGCTGTCACTCTGTGGTGTCTGTCTGGCTATCACTCTGTGGTGTCTGTCTGGCTGTCACTCTGTTGTGTCTGTCTGGCCGTCACTCTTTGGTGTCTGTCTGGCTGTCACTCTGTGGTGTCTGTCTGGCCGTCACTCTGTGGAGTCTGTCTGGCCGTCACTCTGTGGAGTCTGTCTGGCCATCACTCTGTGGTGCCTGTCTGGCCGTCACTCTGTGGTGCCTGTCTGGCCGTAAGTCTGTGGTGCCTGTCTGGCCGTCACTCTGTGGTGCCTGTCTGGCCGTAAGTCTGTGGTGCCTGTCTGGCCGTCACTCTGTGGTGCCTGTCTGGCCGTCACTCTGTGGAGTCTGTCTGGCTGTCACTCTGTGGTGTCTGTCTGGCCGTCACTCTGTGGTGTCTGTCTGGCTGTCACTCTGTGGTGTCTGTCTGGCTATCACTCTGTGGTGTCTGTCTGGCTGTCACTCTGTTGTGTCTGTCTGGCCGTCACTCTTTGGTGTCTGTCTGGCTGTCACTCTGTGGTGTCTGTCTGGCCGTCACTCTGTGGTGTCTGTCTGGCCGTCACTCTGTGGTGCCTGTCTGGCCGTCACTCTGTGGTGCCTGTCTGGCCGTAAGTCTGTGGTGCCTGTCTGGCCGTCACTCTGTGGTGCCTGTCTGGCCGTAAGTCTGTGGTGCCTGTCTGGCCGTCACTCTGTGGTGCCTGTCTGGGTACTCTGTGGAGTCTGTCTGATCACTCTGTGGTGCCTGTCTGGCCGTAAGTCTGTGGTGCCTGTCTGGCCGTCAGTCTGTGGTGCCTGTCTGGCCGTCACTCTGGTGAATTTGAGATATTCTGTGAGTATCTGTATGTTATGTTGTATTGATCATAGTTTTATATACAACCTTTTATCTCTTATGACTTCCTGCCTGACAACCTACTTGTCTCTTTTAGTGACTTCCTGCCTGACAACCTACATGTCTCTTTAGTGACTTCCTGCCTGACAACCTACTTGTCTCTTTTAGTGACTTCCTGCCTGACAACCTACATTGTCTCTTTTAGTGACTTCCTGCCTGACAACCTACTTGTCTCTTTTAGTGACTTCCTGCCTGACAACCTACTTGTCTCTTTTAGTGACTTCCTGCCTGACAACTTACTTGTCTCTTTTAGTGACGTCCTGTCTGACAACCTACTTGTCTCTTTTAGTGACGTCCTGCCTGACAACCTACTTGTCTCTTTTAGTGACGTCCTGCCTGACAACCTACTTGTCTCTTTTACTGACGTCCTGCCTGACAACTTACTTGTCTCTTTTAGTGACTTCCTGCCTGACAACTTACTTGTCTCTTTTAGTGACGTCCTGCCTGACAACTTACTTGTCTCTTTTAGTGACTTCCTGCCTGACAACCTACTTGTCTCTTTTAGTGACTTCCTGCCTGACAACCTACTTGTCTCTTTTAGTGACTTCCTGCCTGACAACCTACTTGTCTCTTTTAGTGACTTCCTGCCTGACAACCTACTTGTCTCTTTTAGTGACTTCCTGCCTGACAACCTACTTGTCTCTTTTAGTGACGTCCTGCCTGACAACCTACTTGTCTCTTTTAGTGACTTCCTGCCTGACAACCTACTTGTCTCTTTTAGTGACTTCCTGCCTGACAACCTACATGTCTCTTTTAGTGACTTCCTGCCTGACAACCTACTTGTCTCTTTTAGTGACGTCCTGTCTGACAACCTACTTGTCTCTTTTAGTGACGTCCTGCCTGACAACCTACTTGTCTCTTTTAGTGACTTCCTGCCTGACAACTTACTTGTCTCTTTTAGTGACTTCCTGCCTGACAACCTACTTGTCTCTTTTAGTGACTTCATGCCTGACAACCTACTTGTCTCTTTTTTAGTGAATTCCTGCCTGACAACCTACTTGTCTCTTTTAGTGAATTCCTGCCTGACAACCTACTTGTCTCTTTTAGTGACTTCCTGCCTGACAACTTACTTGTCTCTTTTAGTGACTTCCTGCCTGACAACCTACTTGTCTCTTTCAGTGACTTCCTGCCTGACAACCTACTTGTCTCTTTTAGTGACGTCCTGCCTGACAACCTACTTGCCTCTTTTAGTGACGTCCTGCCTGACAACCTACTTGTCTCTTTCAGTGACTTCCTGCCTGACAACCTACTTGTCTCTTTTAGTGACGTCCTGCCTGACAACCTACTTGTCTCTTTCAGTGACTTCCTGCCTGACAACCTACTTGTCTCTTTTAGTGACTTCCTGCCTGACAACCTACTTGTCTCTTTTAGTGACTTCCTGCCTGACAACCTACTTGTCTCTTTTAGTGACTTCCTGTCTGACAACCTACTTGTCTCTTTTAGTGACTTCCTGTCTGACAACCTACTTGTCTCTTTTAGTGACTTCCTGTCTGACAACCTACTTGTCTCTTTTAGTGACTTCCTGCCTGACAACCTACATGTCTCTTTTAGTGACTTCCTGCCTGACAACCTACTTGCCTCTTTTAGTGACTTCCTGCCTGACAACCTACTTGTCTCTTTTAGTGACTTCCTGCCTGACAACCTACTTGTCTCTTTTAGTGACTTCCTGCCTGACAACCAGACACAACTGTTCACAAGATGGGTGTTGACATTTGGGACCGAGATGATTGAACAGTCAACAAGGTACGAGTCAGCCTGCTTATGTAATGAGATCCAACAAGTGGCAGCATTGTTGGCCTGTAAATAAAACGGGAATTGGATGAGCTGCATGAGGCATCATACATTGCACACAACCTGGAGAGGGACGTTCAGTGTCTTGTTTAAAAACACTGATGATAGACAGAGAGTTTAGGCAGTCCACGCCACATGCAGCGGTCCTGTACTGTTGAGAAAATCTCACTAAGACATGCTAAGCACGAGGTACAATCTAAAGGTTCCCAGGCTGAAGCATTAAAACATATAGGCTCAACTTAGCTAGCAATCAACGCTGTATATGTTGATATAGTCCCCTTTTGTAGTTGAAACAGGGCTGTGTAAGTTGGAATCCTCCACCGATGGTTTCCAACGTCTGAACCTGGAGAACCATTCGACATTCTCACGTCTGCACGTGTCATCATCACTAAGTAGTGGGGTCAGCATTCTGTGGATCTCTGATCTAGTTTCACCAAGTCTCAATCCGAGTCTTATTTCAGTACACACAGTTAATCAGGTTCTTTAATAGGATTTCAAAAATAACGTTAGCTTTCCTAGTTATTCAGACCGCTATTGTTGTTGTCAACATATTTGATATTTATGTGACCAGAGCATAAACAAGAGTTTTATAACTTCAGATTGCCACTTGTGAGTGGCTTCTACAAACTGCTGGCTGTCTGCATGAAGATCTGTACTAGGACGCAGTACTTCAGCGTGAGTAGTCTCGGTGGTTGTACTGTGCTAGGACGCAGTACTTCAGCGTGAGTAGTCTCGGTGGTTGTACTGTGCTAGGATGCAGTACTTCAGCGTGAGTAGTCTCGGTGGTTGTACTGTACTAGGACGCGGTACTTCAGCGTGAGTAGTCTCGGTGGTTGTACTGTACTAGGATGCGGTACTTCAGCGTGAGTAGTCTCGGTGGTTGTACTGTACTAGGACGCAGTACTTCAGCGTGAGTAGTCTCGGTGGTTGTACTGTACTAGGATGCGGTACTTCAGCGTGAGTAGTCTCGGTGGTTGTACTGTACTAGGACGCGGTACTTCAGCGTGAGTAGTCTCGGTGGTTGTACTGTACTAGGACGCGGTACTTCAGCGTGAGTAGTCTCGGTGGTTGTACTGTACTAGGACGCGGTACTTCAGCGTGAGTAGTCTCGGTGGTTGTACTGTACTAGGACGCAGTACTTCAGCGTGAGTAGTCTCGGTGGTTGTACTGTACTAGGACGCGGTACTTCAGCGTGAGTAGTCTCGGTGGTTGTACTGTACTAGGATGCGGTACTTCAGCGTGAGTAGTCTCGGTGGTTGTACTGTACTAGGACGCGGTACTTCAGCGTGAGTAGTCTCGGTGGTTGTACTGTACTAGGATGCGGTACTTCAGCGTGAGTAGTCTCGGTGGTTGTACTGTACTAGGACGCAGTACTTCAGCGTGAGTAGTCTCAGTGGTTGTACTGTACTAGGACGCGGTACTTCAGCGTGAGTAGTCTCGGTGGTTGTACTGTACTAGGATGCGGTACTTCAGCGTGAGTAGTCTCGGTGGTTGTACTGTACTAGGACGCAGTACTTCAGCGTGAGTAGTCTCGGTGGTTGTACTGTACTAGGATGCGGTACTTCAGCGTGAGTAGTCTCGGTGGTTGTACTGTACTAGGACGCAGTACTTCAGCGTGAGTAGTCTCGGTGGTTGTACTGTATTAGGACGCAGTACTTCAGCGTGAGTAGTCTCAGTGGTTGTATTGTAGTAGGACGCAGTACTTCAGCGTGAGTAGTCTCGGTGGTTGTACTGTACTAGGATGCGGTACTTCAGCGTGAGTAGTCTCGGTGGTTGTACTGTACTAGGACGCGGTACTTCAGCGTGAGTAGTCTCGGTGGTTGTACTGTACTAGGATGCGGTACTTCAGCGTGAGTAGTCTCGGTGGTTGTACTGTACTAGGACGCAGTACTTCAGCGTGAGTAGTCTCGGTGGTTGTACTGTACTAGGATGCGGTACTTCAGCGTGAGTAGTCTCGGTGGTTGTACTGTACTAGGACGCAGTACTTCAGCGTGAGTAGTCTCGGTGGTTGTACTGTATTAGGACGCAGTACTTCAGCGTGAGTAGTCTCAGTGGTTGTATTGTAGTAGGACGCAGTACTTCAGCGTGAGTAGTCTCGGTGGTTGTACTGTACTAGGATGCAGTACTTCAGCGTGAGTAGTCTCGGTGGTTGTACTGTACTAGGACGCGGTACTTCAGCGTGAGTAGTCTCGGTGGTTGTACTGTACTAGGATGCGGTACTTCAGCGTGAGTAGTCTCGGTGGTTGTACTGTACTAGGATGCGGTACTTCAGCGTGAGTAGTCTCGGTGGTTGTACTGTACTAGGACGCAGTACTTCAGCGTGAGTAGTCTCGGTGGTTGTACTGTACTAGGACGCAGTACTTCAGCGTGAGTAGTCTCGGTGGTTGTACTGTACTAGGATGCGGTACTTCAGCGTGAGTAGTCTCGGTGGTTGTACTGTGCTAGGACGCAGTACTTCAGCGTGAGTAGTCTCAGTGGTTGTATTGTAGTAGGACGCAGTACTTCAGCGTGAGTAGTCTCGGTGGTTGTATTGTAGTAGGACGCAGTACTTCAGCGTGAGTAGTCTCGGTGGTTGTACTGTGCTAGGACGCAGTACTTCAGCGTGAGTAGTCTCGGTGGTTGTAATGTACTAGGACGCAGTACTTCAGCGTGAGTAGTCTCGGTGGTTGTACTGTGCTAGGACACAGTACTTCAGCGTGAGTAGTCTCGGTGGTTGTACTGTACTAGGACACAGTACTTCAGCGTGAGTAGTCTCAGTGGTTGTATTGTAGTAGGACGCAGTACTTCAGTGTGACTAATATATGTCCAGAGCTTCAGAAATATCCAATGACAACATAAAATCTTATCCCACAAAACATTACTACTGAAACAAACTATGTTTCTTGTGTTACCAAAGTATTTGTGTTCCAGCCTCCTCAAGCTAAAGATGAAAATTCCCAAGACATGGGTCTGGTTGAGACAGTTGAAGCAACACAGCGAGAGACATGCTTTCTTCTCTTTACAAAGTTCTCTAAGGAGGTTTGTCTTTCCACTCACAGATTGTGTCTTGTGAATTTTCTATCCAAAACTTGTGTATTTCTACTAAAAATGTGTTATTGATGAATGTACGTTAGGTAGGATATGTGTTTGTTTGTACAAAAAAGACTATTATGTATAAAACCATGAGGAAAATATTTCTATTATACGTGTGCATAAAATAAATGTTGTTCTATATATTAGTCATGATTTATCTGAGGCATTACTGTACTCTAGTGTGCCTTTATGTGGCATCCCCTGTGGTATTTTGTGTACGACAGAACTGTCAAATCTCCTCTCTCAGCTCAGTGTCACCTGCTGTCCTTGTGTCACTGTCACCCTGTCTCCTGTCACCATGTCTCCTGTCACCATGTCTCCTCTAGGTCCTCACGAGGTTGAGACAATACAAGGAGGACCTGCTGGCCTCGTGTCTCTACCTCATCCTGTCCCTACCTCACGAGGTCGTGGTGGCTGAGGTTGAGGCAGTGATGCCGGCCCTACGGACAGCCCTGAGACTGGGACACAGCTACCTGCCCCTGGCGGGGGCGGCCCTCCACGCCCTGGAGACCTGGGCCCATGCACTGCCACCCCACGTCCTACAACCCTTCTACCCCAGTCTGTTGCCTTGTCTCGATATCTTCCTCAAGTCGGCAGGGTCATCAGGTACAGTCAACATAAAAAATTTGGAATTATCTGCCCCTGATTGGCATAGAGCTGTGCGCGCAGGCGCAGTGCACTCTCGCTAGCCGTAAACAACGTGGGATTGATCGGGTCGCTGCTACAAAACATTGCTAAATACTCGGATTATGTTATAATAATTTCAGTAAACAGTTAGCATGATATATCTTCGACAGCGAACATGCCTTGGGAGTTTATTTCGAATGCATCAAATGGAGTAATAGAAGCAAAACGGCCGATTTTGGATCGACAATGTACTCGACTGTGCTTATGTGACCGCGAACTTCAAATGCGTTTTTCTCCGTTTGAAACTTTCTACCCTAGGCATGTTCAGCGTCCAATAACTTTGGCTGTGTGTGAGATATGTCCATAATTTTTACACCATTGGAAAGATTAATACATCTTCTTTCTTTTACATACGACTCATTTCGTTAGAACACGTCACATTTCCTGTTTTTATTGAGTCTGTAATGAAATGTATGCAAGAAAATATCAACTATGAATATTTCGGCAAGCCTCAGACTCACTTGTAGCGTACTGACACACTTGAAACTTGTTTCTTGGGAGGGAGACTATATCTATTGACACCATCCAACAAATTGAAACAGCAGTTAACCCTGGTTGACAGCTGCAGAGATGGAGTCTGTGACATTGACGTCCAAGAAGCCAGGCAGAAAGACGGGCAGACGCAAGATTCCTGTCAAGTTGTTGAAACAGCCAAAGCCAGAGGAATCACTCAAGGTCTGTTGTTATATATCATAGGGTCTGTTACATATCACATGGTCAGTTGTTATATTTCACATGGTCTGTTATATGTCACATGGTCTGTTGTTATATTTCACATGGTCTGTTATATGTCACATTGGCTGTTGTTATATTTCACATGATCTGTTAATACAGTTATATGTCACATGGTCTGTTGATATATTTCACATGGTCTGTTATATATCACAGGGTCTGTTATATATCACATGGTCTGTTGTTATATTTCACATGGTCTGTTATATATCACAGGGTCTGCTACATATCACATGGTCTGTTATATACCACAGGGTCTGTTGTAATATTTCACATGGTCTGTTGTTATATTTCACATGGTCTGTTATATATCACATGGTATGTTATATATTACAAGGTCTGTTATATATCACATGATTTGTTATATATCACAGGATCTGTTGTTATATCAACCACGAGCTCACTGTCCTTTTCAAAATGTGGTTTTATAAGAATGTTTTACTAAGAATGACATAAAACAGCCGAATAATGGCTAAATGTGTTTGCAAACTTGGACTAAACTAACACAGTTACACATGTTTTATTTAGAAATACCTTGTGGAAATCTAAATCAAATTATCAACACATTAAATGCTGTCACTGCAGTAACATGTGTTAACATTTGTACTTATTATTTACTTTAATAATTGCTAACAATATATTGAACCTGTCGATTTAACATTTTATCAACCATGATTAATTCACTGTCATTTGTTTTGCCAGATCCCATAACAGGAATTCCTTAATATGTGTATTTGCAATTATGCATACATGTCAAAGGTAAATTTACATTTCAAACGATGTACATTCCTATGTGTATTGTAGTCAACTTGTTGGTCTTGTGTATATACTGTCTGCAATGTTTTCTGAATAAACGTTCGTTAATTCTATCGTTCATCCGTTCCCTTCCAGCCATCGGAGTGTCAGCTTGAACACATCAAGTTGCACTGTGTACGACTGCTCGGCTCCCTAGGTGGCGCCACCAACAGTGTGCTGGTGCATGGGGACGCAGTGGGGACAGGGGGGACAGCCGTGGCATGGGACACTCAACAACACCTCCTGTTCCATGTCCCCTTCGTTGACATCAAGCCAACCATCAGCCTCGGTGGGTGGGACAAGGATGACATGTACAGGGCCTTATGTGTCAATGTAACTGTATCAGTGTCACTGTGTCTGTGTTACTGTCAGTGTCACTGTGTCAATGCACTGTCAATATCACTTGTCAACATCACTTTGTCAACGTCACTGTGTCAATGTCACTTTGTCAATCTCAGTGTGTTAATATCACTTGTCTCAGTGTAAATGTCACACATTTCTCACGGTGTTGATCTTATACATCTGACATGTCATCTCATACATATGAAGTGTCATTGCATACATCTGATGTGTCATCTCATACATATGAAGTGTCATTGCATACATCTGACATGTCATCTCATACATATGAAGTGTCATTGCATACATCTGACATGTCATCTCATACATATGAAATGTCATTGCATACATCTGACATGTCATCTCATACATATGAAGTGTCATTGCATACATCTGATGTGTCATCTCATACATATGAAGTGTCATTGCATACATCTGACGTTTCATCTTATACATCTGATGTGTCATATACATATGAAATATCATCTTTTATGTATGAAGTGTCATCTTATGCATCTGACATGTCATATTATACATCTGACGTGTCATCTTATACATCTGACGTTTCATCTTATAATCTGATGTGTCATCATATATATGTGTGGCGGCCTAGGAAAACCAGTCGGAAGTTGCTAGGCATATTTCCCCGTAAATGCGTCGTAAAGGTGTTTTTGGGTCACTCAGTCCATTTTGAGATTTTACTATGATGTTTTTGCTAACATACTTATTTATACGTTCACCAAGTATTTTCCTGAATACACAAGTGTAAGTTGCATTTTTGGGGTATTTTGTAAGTGGGAAGATCGTTCTACGCAGCGAAAGTTAACGGATTTGTATTTGGAAGTTGGATTTGAGTTGTTTTAGTAGTTCGATTAGTTTCTAGTTTAGTTTGATGTTGCTATAGTTTGTGTCTGTACATATTTCTTAACTGTTTAACGTGTTATTGGAGCGGATTTCGTTGGAAAGACAGACTTCATGGCAAATTTCATTTCGTGTTTACGATCTTTGAAAATTCAAAGATGGCGGCGCTCATGGACGGACCAAAGCTGAACGATATCGCTCGTTGTCTGAACGCACTGGCGTTGCTGAATATCCAGGATATTGCCAGCGCCGACATCATCAGTGACCTTGTGAATGATTACTTCATCATACGACCAATTGGCAACGATGAGAGCAATTCTGACTTGTGTGAATTCGTGGAAGACTTTGCTACCTCTTGCGTGTTGATTATTAATATACATTTCCGCTAACAAACACCTATGACCTTTGACCTATACCCTCTTTAAACTACTGTAACTGTGTCCTTAAGTAACCAAAATATTTGGATAATTTAGTATTCCAAAGCTAAGATATACATCTACATTTATTTTGTGGTAATAACATTAGACATACAGCAGTAAAAAATGAAATTGACATTTTCTCCTGGAATCAATTTTGACGTGTGTTCTGTTTAATTTAAAGTAACTTTAAAAGTATCCATCAGAATTGGATAATGTTTTCAGGACAGTAAAGGTAACAAATACAGCTACATTTCCCTCACATAACTTTATAAGGTAACTGCAACAGTTATTGAGTTATGCAGCATAAAGTGTGGTGTTCGTGTGAAGAATGAATCTCGACTTTAAAACTCGTTTTTCTCCTTAAGTAATTTCTGATAGGGGCCATCTTTAAATTCCTGTAACTTTGCTTCTAGTGGGAATATTTGAATACAGTAAACAGTACAGGATATGTAAATAGTGTAGATTTCCATTTCTTAAAAGTATCATCTTATACATCTGACGTGTCATCTTACACAGCTTCCATGTTTCAGACCCGTTCCTGCCGCGTGTGGTTGAGCTTGCACTGACCTCTAGTGAGCGCCAGACAAAGGTGGCAGCGTGTGAACTCCTGCACTCTCTCGTCCTTTACGCTCTCGGTCGCGGCTCCCAGCAGCGCGGCGCTCATGCCACAGCCTCACAGATGGCGCCACTGTATCGCAAGCTATTCCCCGTTGTCATGCAGCTGTCATGTGATGTCGAGCAGGTTGGTTGGGCACAGTTTGATTAGTTGTTGCATTGACAGTGTCGTAGAAGTGTTTGTTGTACTTACAGTTTCACCTCTGGGCTGTGTTTCACACGTCTCACTGCATTGATCGCTGGTATTTTCTGGTATTCGGCAGTTTTGTGAGGTCAAATTTCATCAGTGTGGACAAGTGTTGACAATTCGACATAGTGGACGTCTACACATAATGGACATATTGGACAACTGACCATAGTGGACAAATGGACATAGTGGATAACTGGAAATAGTAAACAACTAGATATGAGGAACAACTGGACATAGTGGACAAATGGACATAGTGGATAACTGGACATAGTGGACAATTGGAGTTATAGAACATCACAGTGGACATGACGTGCCACCTAGCTGTGCCACCTAGCTGTGCCACCTAGCTGTGCCACCTAGCTGTGCCACCTAGCTGTGCCACCTAGCTGTGCCACCTAGCTGTGCCACCTAGCTGTGCCACCTAGCTGTGCCACCTAGCTGTGCCACCTAGCTGTGCCACCTAGCAGTGCCACCTAGCTGTGCCACCTGTGCCACCTAGCAGTGCCACCTAGCTGTGCCACCTAGCTGTGCCACCTAGCTGTGCCACCTAGCAGTGCCACCTAGCTGTGCCACCTAGCTGTGCCACCTAGCTGTGCCACCTAGCTGTGCCACCTAGCTGTGCCACCTAGCTGTGCCACCTAGCTGTGCCACCTAGCAGTGCCACCTAGCTGTGCCACCTAGCTGTGCCAGACAACTGGCTTTTGAGTATTGATGTAAAGAAATAACTTTCTAAGACTAGGTCGGAGATTACTGTCAGAGCAGATTCCTCAGCAGGCTGTGTGAAGTAGTTGTACGACTGCATGTTGTGTGAAGTAGTTGTACGACTGCGTGTTGTGTGAAGTAGTTGTACGACTGGGTGTGTGAAGTAGTTGTACGACTGCATGTTGTGTGAAGTAGTTTGCTGCATGTTGTCGAAGTAGTTTCACGACTGCATGTGTGTGAAGTGGTTGGGACGTTTGATTGTTGTTTCTTTACAGTGTCGTAGAAGTGTTTGTTGTACTGACAGTTTCACCTCTGGGCTATGTTTCACACACGTCTCACTGCATTGATCGCTGGTATTTTCTGGTATTCGGTAGTTTTGTGAGGTCAAATTTCATCAGTGTGGACAAGTGTTGACAATTCGACATAGTGGAAGTTGTACGACTGCATGTTGTGTGAAGTAGTTGTACGACTGCATGTTGTGTGAAGTAGTTGTACGAGTGTGTGTTGTGTGAAGTAGTTGTACGACTGCATGTTGTCTGAAGTAGTTGTATGACTGCGTGTTGTGTGAAGAAGTTGTACGACTGTGTGTTGTGTGAAGTAGTTGTATGACTGCGTGTTGTCTGAAGTAGTTGTACGACTGTGTGTTGTGTGAAGTAGTTTTATGACTGCGTGTTGTGTGAAGCAGTTGTACGACTGTGTGTTGTGTGAAGTAGTTGTATGACTGCGTGTTGTCTGAAGTAGTTGTACGACTGCGTGTTGTGTGAAGTAGTTTTATGACTGCATGTTGTGTGAAGCAGTTGTACGACTGCGTGTTGTGTGAAGTAGTTGTACGACTGCGTGTTGTGTGAAGTAGTTGTACGACTGCGTGTTGTGTGAAGTAGTTTACGACTGCGTGTTGTGTGAAGTAGTTTACGACTGCATGTTGTGTGAAGTAGTTGTATGACTGCGTGTTGTGTGAAGTAGTTGTACGACTGCGTGTTGTGTGAAGTAGTTTACGACTGCGTGTTGTGTGAAGTAGTTTTACGACTGCGTGTTGTGTGAAGTAGTTGTACGACTGCGTGTTGTGTGAAGTAGTTGTATGACTGCGTGTTGTGTGAAGTAGTTGTACGACTGCGTGTTGTGTGAAGTAGTTGTACGACTGCGTGTTGTGTGAAGTAGTTGTACGACTGCGTGTTGTGTGAAGTAGTTGTATGACTGCGTGTTGTGTGAAGTAGTTGTACGACTGCGTGTTGTGTGAAGTAGTTTTACGACTGCGTGTTGTGTGAAGTAGTTGTATGACTGCATGTTGTCTGAAGTAGCTGTATGACTGCGTGTTGTGTGAAGTAGTTTTACGACTGCGTGTTGTGTGAAGTAGTTTTACGACTGCGTGTTGTCTGAAGTAGTTGTATGACTGCATGTTGTGTGAAGTAGTTGTATGACTGCATGTTGTGTGAAGTAGTTGTACGACTGCGTGTTGTGTGAAGTAGTTGTATGACTGCGTGTTGTCTGAAGTAGTTGTACGACTGCGTGTTGTGTGAAGTAGTTGTACGACTGCATGTTGTGTGAAGTAGTTTTACGACTGCGTGTTGTGTGAAGTAGTTTTACGACTGCGTGTTGTGTGAAGTAGTTTTACGACTGCGTGTTGTGTGAAGTAGTTTGACGTTGTGTGAAGTAGTTGTATGACTGCATGTTGTGTGAAGTAGTTGTAGACTGCGTGTTGTGTGAAGTAGTTGTACGACTGCGTGTTGTGTGAAGTAGTTTTACGACTGCGTGTTGTGTGAAGTAGTTTTACGACTGCGTGTTGTGTGAAGTAGTTTTACGACTGCGTGTTGTGTGAAGTAGTTTTACGACTGCGTGTTGTGTGAAGTAGTTGTATGACTGCATGTTGTGTGAAGTAGTTGTACGACTGCGTGTTGTGTGAAGTAGTTGTACGACTGCATGTTGTGTGAAGTAGTTTTACGACTGCATGTTGTGTGAAGTAGTTGTATGACTGCGTGTTGTGTGAAGTAGTTGTACGACTGCGTGTTGTGTGAAGTAGTTGTACGACTGCGTGTTGTGTGAAGTAGTTTTACGACTGCGTGTTGTGTGAAGTAGTTGTACGACTGCGTGTTGTGTGAAGTAGTTGTATGACTGCATGTTGTGTGAAGTAGTTGTACGACTGCATGTTGTGTGAAGTAGTTTTACGACTGCATGTTGTGTGAAGTAGTTTTACGACTGCATGTTGTGTGAAGTAGTTGTACGACTGCGTGTTGTGTGAAGTAGTTGTACGACTGCGTGTTGTGTGAAGTAGTTTTACGACTGCGTGTTGTGTGAAGTAGTTGTACGACTGCATGTTGTGTGAAGTAGTTGTACGACTGTGTGTTGTGTGAAGTAGTTGTACGACTGCGTGTTGTGTGAAGTAGTTTTACGACTGCGTGTTGTGTGAAGTAGTTGTACGACTGTGTGTTGTGTGAAGTAGTTGTACGACTGCATGTTGTGTGAAGTAGTTTTACGACTGCGTGTTGTGTGAAGTAGTTTTACGACTGCGTGTTGTCTGAAGTAGTTGTACGACTGCGTGTTGTGTGAAGCAGTTGTACGACTGCATGTTGTGTGAAGTAGTTGTACGACTGCGTGTTGTGTGAAGCAGTTGTATGACTGCGTGTTGTGTGAAGTAGTTGTACGACTGCGTGTTGTGTGAAGCAGTTGTATGACTGCGTGTTGTGTGAAGTAGTTGTACGACTGCGTGTTGTGTGAAGCAGTTGTACGACTGCATGTTGTGTGAAGTAGTTTTACGACTGCGTGTTGTGTGAAGTAGTTGTACGACTGTGTGTTGTGTGAAGTAGTTGTACGACTGTGTGTTGTGTGAAGCAGTTGTACGACTGCATGTTGTGTGAAGTAGTTGTACGACTGTGTGTTGTGTGAAGTAGTTGTACGACTGTGTGTTGTGTGAAGCAGTTGTACGACTGTGTGTTGTGTGAAGTAGTTGTACGACTGTGTGTTGTGTGAAGTAGTTGTACGACTGCGTGTTGTGTGAAGCAGTTGTAGACTGGTTTGTGTGAAGAGTTGTACGACTGCGTGTTGTGTGAAGCAGTTGTAGACTGCGTGTTGTGTGAAGTAGTTTTACGACTGCGTGTTGTGTGAAGTAGTTTTACGACTGCGTGTTGTGTGAAGTAGTTTTACGACTGCGTGTTGTGTGAAGTAGTTTTACGACTGCATGTTGTGTGAAGTAGTTGTACGACTGCGTGTTGTGTGAAGTAGTTGTACGACTGCGTGTTGTGTGAAGTAGTTGTACGACTGCGTGTTGTGTGAAGTAGTTGTACGACTGTGTGTTGTGTGAAGTAGTTGTACGACTGCGTGTTGTGTGAAGCAGTTGTACGACTGCGTGTTGTCTGAAGTAGTTGTACGACTGCGTGTTGTTGAAGTAGTTGTACGACTGCGTGTTGTTGAAGTAGTTTACGACTGCGTGTTGTGTGAAGTAGTTTTACGACTGCGTGTTGTGTGAAGTAGTTGTACGACTGCGTGTTGTGTGAAGTAGTTGTACGACTGCGTGTTGTGTGAAGTAGTTGTACGACTGCGTGTTGTGTGAAGTAGTTGTACGACTGCGTGTTGTGTGAAGTAGTTGTCGACTGCGTGTGTGCTGAAGTAGTTGACGACTGCGTGTTGTGTGAAAGTTGTACTGACTGTCGTGTTGTGTGAAGTAGTTATGCACTGCGTGTTGTGTGAAGTAGGTTTACGACTGCTGTTGTGTGAAGTAGTTATTACGACTTGCGTGTTGTGTGAAGTAGTTGTTACGACTGTGGTAGTAGTTGTCGACCTTTGAAGTAGTTTTACGACTGCATGTTGTGTGAAGTAGTTGTACGACTGCTGTTGTTGAAGTAGTTGTACGACTGCATGTTGTGTGAAGTAGTTGTACGACTGCGTGTTGTCTGAAGTAGTTGTACGACTGCGTGTTGTCTGAAGTAGTTGTACGACTGCGTGTTGTCTGAAGTAGTTGTACGACTGCGTGTTGTCTGAAGTAGTTGTACGACTGCGTGTTGTCTGAAGTAGTTGTACGACTGCGTGTTGTCTGAAGTAGTTGTACGACTGCGTGTTGTCTGAAGTAGTTGTACGACTGCGTGTTGTCTGAAGTAGTTGTACGACTGCGTGTTGTCTGAAGTAGTTGTACGACTGCGTGTTGTCTGAAGTAGTTGTACGACTGCGTGTTGTCTGAAGTAGTTGTACGACTGCGGGTTGTTTCTGTCGTAGGTTGCCAAGCAACTGTTCGAGCCCCTCATGATGCAACTCATCCATTGGTTCACTGGCAACCACAAGTTTGAGAGTGACGACACAGTGGCCCTACTGGACACTCTCATGGTAAGATACTGGTCCTACTGGACACTCGTGGTAAGATACTGGCCCTACTGGACACTCATGGTAAGATACTGGCCCTATTGGACACTCTCATGGTAACATACTGGCCCTACTGGACACTCTCGTGGTAAGATAGAGTGGCCCTATTGGACACTCATGGTAAGATATAGTGGCCCTACTGGACACTCTCATGGTAAGGTAGAGTGGCCCTATTGGACACTCATGGTAAGATACAGTGGCCCTACTGGACACTCTGACAGTAAGATACAGTGGCCCTACTGGACACTCTGACAGTAAGATACAGTGGTCCTACTGGACACTCTCATGGTAAGATACAGTGGCCCTACTGGACACTCTGACAGTAAGATACAGTGGCCCTACTGGACACTCTGACAGTAAGATACAGTGGTCCTACTGGACACTCTCATGGTAAGATACAGTTGTTGTATTGAACTTTTTGTCAGCTAAACCTCTGCATTGCACAAATTGATCTAAACTTGTTAGCATGATTAAAAAAAATGGAAATTAATCAATTGTGTTCTAACGAAATGAGTCGTATGTCACCGAAATGTATTTCGAGAAAACACAGCATAAGCATGCAACAATGATTTCCGACGATTTTGACATTTTATCTTCAAATTATACTTTGATATCTTTTCTGTCAATTGGCAATGCTTCTTTCTCATTTATATTATTATTTGGTATATTTTATAGCCTTTTTAGAAACACTACGTAACATTTCACACATGAATTTCATAAAACAGAACCGATAAATCACACTTGTTTGACTTACATTCTTTGGGGGTTTCCTTTTACGCATGGCAGACACATTTGGTAGTACGGGAAAACCCAGGATGCCCTCTTTCAGTACGTCAACTTAAGCCAAAAGCAGTGCTTATGCGAGAGGCCTATCTATAAACAAACATCACTAGACGCGGGGAGGGCTGATAGTGGGCCCCTGATTGGCTTAGAGCTGAGAGCGCAGGCGCAGTGCGAACTTGCTAACTGCAAACAGCATGATCGAGCGGGTCGCTGTTAGAAAACATTGCTAAATACTCGGATTATGTTGTAATAATTTCAGTAAATGTATGATTAGTTAGTTAGCAAGATATATCTTTGACAACGTACATTACTTGGGAGTTTATTTCAAAAGCATCAAAATTAATGGAGTAATAGAAGCAAAATAGCCAATTTTTGATCGACAATGTACTCGACCGTGTGCTTATGTGAACGTGAACATCAAATGTGTTTTTCTCCATTTGAAACTTTCTACATCAGGCAAGTTCAGCGTCCAATAACTTTGGCTGTGTATGAGATGTGTCCATACATTTTACATCGTTGGAAAGCTTAATACGTCTTCTTTCCAGTGGTGTTACTAATCCGTTTTTTTGGACATACGACTCATTTCGTTAGAACACATCACAATAAAAAATTCTGTCTCACCATCCACAAAACCACTCCATCAAAATTTCCATGAATTATCTGTTAATATGGTTATTGTTGCTCAATTTGATCGCTATTTCATATATATATATGTATGTATATATATATATATATATATATATATAATATATGTATATATATTTGTACTCCTTTTACATACATAATATACAGCAAATTTGGTTAAGAAAACACAAATATGACATTTGACAAGAAGCCTGTATAATTACTGCGTAACTTGGGATGGAATATTAAGTCAATTTGTTGTGGTTTGTGTCTGTGATGATGTAATATCTGAGTGGTAATTGTGGCGCAGGATGGCGTCGTGTGCGCCACCGACACGGCACTACGAGACTTCAGTGCCACCTGCCTAAAGGAATTCCTCGCGTGGTCTGTGAAGCAAGCAAGTCAGAAGGTAAGCACACAGTGACACAGTGACACAGTTGACACAGTGACACAGTGACACAGTGACATTGATACAGTGACACTGATACAGTGTCATCGACACAGTGATATTGAAATAGTGACAGTGACATTGACACAGTGACATCAACAGTGACATCGACACAGTGATGTGGTGATACTGTGAAATTAGGACACAGGAAAATCATTAACACTAGTATGTACAAGGTGATAGGACTTGTGTCCTGAGACACAGTCTGTGTCATGAATCTCACGATAGAGGTAAATATCATATGTGTTGAATAGAAAATGCCTTTTTGCATGTGTGATTACGTTGGTTTTTATTGTACTGATGAATGAATACAATGTCTTCTTACTGTATACATTTTTACTGTACGATGTGATCAATTTGGAATTGTGCTGTTTAGAACATAATATATATATATATATATATATTTTATATATATATATATATATATATATATATATATTATATATATAATATATATATATATATATATATATATTATATAATTCATGTACCAGTTGTCATTGTATGGTGTGTGCTGACTAGAACCTGTCCTTGTACCAGTTGTCATTGTATGGTGTGTGCTGACTAGAACCTGTCCTTGTACCAGTTGTCATTGTATGGTATGTGCTGACTAGAACCTGTCCTTGTACCAGTTGTCATTGTATGGTGTGTGCTGACTAGAACCTGTCCTTGTACCAGTTGTCATTGTATGGTGTGTGCTGACTAGAACCTGTCCTTGTACCAGCTTGTCATTGTATGGTGTGTGCTGACTAGAACCTGTCCTTGTACCAGTTGTCACTGTATGGTGTGTGCTGACTAGAACCTGTCCTTGTACCAGTTGTCATTGTATGGTGTGTGCTGACTAGAACCTGTCCTTGTACCAGTTGTCACTGTATGGTGTGTGCTGACTAGAACCTGTCCTTGTACCAGTTGTCATTGTATGGTGTGTGCTGACTAGAACCTGTCCTTGTACCAGTTGTCACTGTATGGTGTGTGCTGACTAGAACCTGTCCTTGTACCAGTTGTCACTGTATGGTGTGTGCTGACTAGAACCTGTCCTTGTACCAGCTGTCACTGTATGGTGTGTGCTGACTAGAACCTGTCCTTGTACCAATTGTCACTGTATGGTATGGTGTGTGCTGACTAGAACCTGTCCTTGTACCAGTTGTCACTGTCCTATCTGCTGACTGTTCCTGTAGCAACTCGAGAGAAGTCCATTCAATGTCAAATCACTGCTGAAACGAGTTTACTCCCTCGCCCGACACCCTAGTGCCACCAAGAGGCTCGGAGCGGCACTAACTTTCAACAACATCTACGTGGTGTTCAGGTACAGAGACAAAGGTTGTCATGTAGTGACTTACTTAACATGCTCGGATTTGTGCGTGGTCAATTCTCTCACGACTAATGTCCAGCTGCAGTGACTCAGGCAGATTGTAGCGCCGGTGATGATGTCAATGCCAGGAGTGTCCAGGTCATGGGGTTATATATAGCAGACTGTTCGTTAAGTTTCTGTGGTGATTAGCATGAACAGTTGCTTACAACTGAAATATCACGGTTGTTTACACCATCGTCAGTGATTTGGCACACTGAAGTCACATGATCTGCATTAGCAACCAAAATATCTGTTACAAACCTCGTTTTAATGTATGTGACACAAATGGCTTTGTTGCAAGTTTGTAGATGCGTGTCTGATAAATCTGACTGAAGATGTATTTAATATGAGATCTAACGTTATATCATTAAGACAACGAAAGTCAGATGGGGCTGAAACTGAGCAGGTGACTAACTGACAGTAGTGGACTGGTTTCTGTGGCATTATCTTCTTCAGAGGAATCCTTTGATGTGTTCAGTAAGACAACATCTTATATTATACACTTGTCTGTTGTCTCAGGGAGGAGACGTCGTTGGTCGATGTCTTCACTGTCGAGATCCTCGTTGTGTTTGTCGAGAGTTTGGCGCTCGCCCACGTCGACGACAAATCTCTAGGTCAGTGTCTTTTTGTGTCATTTCGTGTCTTCATCGTCATTTGTTTCATGACCACATGAGTAATATAAGTTGGCATTTGTGTTTCAGGAACACAAGATTATTGTAAGTTGGCACTTGTGTTTCACTAACACAACCATTGTATTTCAGGAACACAAGAGCAGTGTAAGTTGGCACTTCGGCACATACAGAGGATCCTCAAAGTAAAAGCGGGACTCTTCAACAAGAAGAATAAAATGCGTAGAACACCAAAGTAAGTGACTCATTTAATTGAGAACACCAAAGTAAGTGACTCATTTAATTGAGAACTCCAAAGTAAGTGACTCATTTAATTGAGAACACCAAAGTAAGTGACTCATTTAATTGAGAACACCAAAGTAAGTGACTCATTTAATTGAGAACACCAAAGTAAGTGACTCATTTAATTGAGAACTCCAAAGTAAGTGACTCATTTAATTGAGAACTCCAAAGTAAGTGACTCATTTAATTGAGAACACCAAAGTAAGTGACTCATTTAATTGAGAACACCAAAGTAAGTGACTCATTTAATTGAGAACACCAAAGTAAGTGACTCATTTAATTGAGAACACCAAAGTAAGTGACTCATTTAATTGAGAACACCAAAGTAAGTGACTCATTTAATTGAGAACTCCAAAGTAAGTGACTCATTTATTTGAGAACACCTAAGTAAGTGACTCATTGTTTAGAACACCAAGTAAGTATAAGTTGAGCAATATGTCATTTAATTGAGAACACCAAAGATTATTTAAGTTGGACACTAATGTTTTATAACACAAATTGTATTTAGGAACACAAAGAGTGTAAGTTGGCACTTAGCCATTTAATTGAGAACCCAAAGTAAGTGACTCATTTAATTGAGAACGACTAAGTAAGTGCAATGAGAACACCAAAGTAAGTGACTCATTTAATTGAGAACACCAAAGTAAGTGACTCATTTAATTGAGAACTCCAAAGTAAGTGACTAATTTAATTGAGAACACCAAAGTAAGTGACTCATTTAACTGAGAACAACAAAATAAGTGACTAATTTAATTGAAAACACCAAAGTAAGTGAACTCATTTAATTGAGAACGATACAGTTTTCTTTCAAAGTTTGTGACGTAAAACGGTTGACAATGAAGTTGAAATTATGTAATTATTCGCTCATGTGGCAACAAGCACAAAATTACTCGCTTAAACAATTATTTATTGGCTGTTTGCGAGGACAATACCCAAACTATGTATAGACGTGCGAGGCATAAGTAAATTAATCTTGGTTAATGATCATGTTTTGATCTAGTACGTCTCAAATATATATAAACTTACAAAGAATCCTTTAAGTGGGTATAAGTCTGACGTATTCTCTCTGACCGTTGTGTTCTTGGAAACAATACATTCTACACCCTAGGTATGGGGTGGGGTCCTAGTTTCCCTATGATGTAGTAAGTCTCTTCTCTCTGGAGAGTAACGTTGAGAAGTAGCCGTGTTGAGGGTCATTTGAGTTGTGTCCGGCAGGGCGTGGCAGGACGAGACCTTGACCGGCGTTGTTGAGTGGTTGCTACGGCAGTGTGGACGGCCGGAGACAGAGTGTCGTCACATGTGTATGGAACTTGTCACCAGCCTTGTGCCCTGTCTACCTGGTGAGTGTCACCAGCCTTGTCCCCTGTCTGCCTGGTGAGTGTCACCAGACTTGTCCCCAGTCTGCCTGGTGAGTGTCACCAGCCTTGTCCCCCCAGTCTGCCTGGTGAGTGTCACCAGACTTGTCCCCAGTCTGCCTGGTGAGTGTCACCAGCCTTGTCCCCTGTCTGTCTGGTGAAGTGTCACCAGCCTTGTCCCCTGTCTAATAACTGCCAGAACTTTTAATGTGACCTTCGCCAGTGACTCAGTTAATATTGTATTGCATTGTATGTGGTTAATCAAGAGTGATTATTATGTTATCTGTCATTAAATTGGTTTTTTGAAGCTCTTAATTTTTGCTGATAATTTTTTTTATGTATTAAATATGTGCAATTTAATGCTGAAGATGGTTTTATTGCATTTGATCTTTTGTGTGTGTATTGATCCTGGTGTTTTATATTTAACCCCTGCAGCTGCACATCAGATTAGATGTATTTCATTATTCATGATTAACTAATTTGAGAACAGTGTTTTGTTATCAATACTATGAACAACAGCTGCAGCAGCTGTCTGTCCAAGTCTCAGCTGTCTGTCTGAGACTCAGCTGTCTGTCTGAGACTCAGCTGTCTGTCTGAGACTCAGCTGTCTGTCTGAGACTCAGCTGTCTGTCTGAGACTCAGCTGTCTGTCTGAGACTCAGCTGTCTGTCTGAGACTCAGCTGTCTGTCCAAGTCTCAGCTGTCTGTCTGAGACTCAGCTGTCTGTCTGAGACTCAGCTGTCTGTCTGAGACTCAGCTGTCTGTCCAGACTCAGCTGTCTGTCTGAGACTCAGCTGTCTGTCTGAGACTCAGCTGTCTGTCTGAGACTCAGCTGTCTGTCCGAGACTCAGCTGTCTGTCCGAGACACAGCTGTTTGTCCGAGACTCAGCTGTCTGTCCGAGACCCAGGTGTCTGTCCGAGACTCAGCTGTCTGTCCGAGACTAGGCTGTCTGTCTGAGACTCAGCTGTCTGTCTGAGACTCTGCTGTCTGTCTGAGACTCAGCTGTCTGTCTGAGACTCAGCTGTCTGTCTGAGATTCAGCTGTCTGTCCGAGACTCAGCTGTCTGTCTGAGACTCAGCTGTCTGCCCAATCGTTCTGAAAACTCGGCTGTATGTCTGAGACTCAGCTGATTGTCTGAGACTCGGCTGTCTGTCTGAGACTTAGCTGTCTGTCTGAGACTCAGCTGTCTGTCTGAGACTCAGCTGTCTGTCTGAGACTCAGCTGTCAGCTTTCAGGACTGACTAAACCAAGGAACTGTGATAGTCCAGCTAGTTTTTCTGAGAATCAGATGTAATGTCTAACGAAGTGGGTGCACGGCCAGTTTTGCCAAACTCACTTTAGTTAGGGTTTGTTGAGAGGACATCTAGAATGTCTGTGTGAGACTGACTTCTTGTTTGGCTGTCGTCCGAGACAGCCCTGGAGTTTCTTCCGAGAAAACAGGGGAAACCTTTTTCCAAGACTAGACGCCCAACTATTTCTTGCTGGGTTTTGGCTGTCTGTCTGAGACTTGGCTGTCTGTCTGAGACTCAGGTATCTGTCCGAGATTAGGCTGTCTGTCTGAGACTTGGCTGTCTGTCTGATAATTGGCTGTCTGTCTGAGATTCGGCTGTCTGTCTGAGACTCAGCTGTCTGTCTGAGAATTGGCTGTCTGTCTGTCTGAGACTCGGCTGTCTGTCTGAGACTCAGCTGTATGTCTGAGACTCAGCTGTCTGTCTGAGACTCAGCTGTCTGTCTGAGACTCAGCTGTCTGTCTGAGACTCAGCTGTCATCTTTCAGAGACTGAACTGACCAAAGGAAACTGTGATATGTCCAGCTAGTTTTTGTGAGCAATTGATGTAATTTTTAACGAAGTGGGTGCACGGCAGTGTGCAAATCTGCACATTTAGTTAGGGTGTTAAGAGGACAACTAGAATGTCTGTGTAAACATGACTTCTTGTTTGGCAGGAGTCAAGACAGCCCAGGAGTTCTTCAGAGCAAAGGAAACCTCCAAGAAAGACGTCAACTATTTCATTGATAGGTTTGTGTTTTCATTACTGCTCCTCACAGCACTTGTTTTAGCCAGTTGTATGTTTGTGCACACGTGGTATTCTGTGTGCGCATGTACGTGTGTATGCACTAGGTAAGAGTGTTGTAGTTTTGAATGTAGTGTGTTACACATTTGAAGGTGGCGTGTTGTAGATTTCAGGGTGGCATGTTTTACATTTGAAGGTGGCACGTTTCACATTTGAAGGTGGCATGTTTTACATTTGAAGGTGGCATGTTGTAGATTTGAGGGTGGCATGTTTGTGGTGAGTGGGGAAGAGACCGGCTTGAAGAGAAACCAGACAATGTCTCAACTGGGTGGAACATTCTCTGTGAAGACCGCTCTCGACTGGTTTGATCAGGTTCTGGCCAGTTTGGATTGCTACACATGGGTGCTTGGTCAGGGGTTGGTCAGTGCAGCAACAATATTGGGTGAGTTTGTTATTTAATTATTAAATGTTATATTTTATTATTCCAGTTTATCTATGGTTAAAAGCAGGGCTGTCTTTAAAAAAAAAAAGTTCCTGTTTTCACTGGTGGAAGTTGAGGACCTTCCCAACCTGATCAATCCATAAACACCACAGTTGAAAGAAATGATTTCAACTCTACATTGTCAGGGTCAGCGGGACAACTATCATAATATGCTTTGTAATTTGAGCGTCAACTTGTAGTGGAACATCCTTTGACAGGTGACAGATGGTGCCGTTGTGATTATTTCAGCGAATGACAAGTCAGTGGTGTTTCAAGTGCTGAGTCACTTCTTTGAGAGGCTGGCCCTGGGAGACGTGGGCGATGCAGCGAGGCTGTTCACAGGTGACGCTGGGAGGGATGTCTTCACTCCACAGGAGAAAGACGACTATAACAGGTGTGTGTGTGTGTGTGTGTGTGTGTGTGGTGGTGTGTGTGTGTGTGTGTGGTGTGTGTGTGTGTGTGTGTGTGTGTGGTGTGGTGGTGTGTGTGTGTGTGGTGGTGTGTGCGCATGTGTGTGAGAACGCGTGTGTGTGTGTTTGTGAATATGTATATGTGCACATGTGTGTGTGTGTGTGTGTGTGTCTAACAACTCCCTTCATCATGAGTGCAGCCACATGATAAGGTGTCTACATTCTCACTCATCTATCCTGCTGTTACGAGAAGTGAAGTTTGTGTATGAAATAGCCTGTTCATTACTGATCACTGATGAACATAAGTGGAACTGTTTGTGTCTAGAGCCAAATGCACCGTCATCATTCGAGCAATGAACTTCATCTGTGTCTTGCTGGAGCCAACCCATGGCAAGGTCATTCTCAAGGTCAGGCTTGTGAGATTCGTTCTATTCAAGTTAAGGAACTGTAACAAGAGTATTTTAATAAAGAGGTGTCTTTATGCAAATGAAATGTGTATTGTTTGGAAACACTGAAAAACACTTTTTCTTTTTGAATTGTGAATTAAGTCAGAGATGCAAGCATTTCCTTTTTACAACACTTGGAGCTTGGAGTATGTTAATATTATATAATCCTTTAATAGTAAAATAAAATGGTACTGCATTTTATAGTTACTTTTGTTTATATGTAGTGGCTTTTATCCTGAAGTAAAATCTGTTCAATTAGTTTAACATGTTTTATTTATAATATTTGTTAGAACTACTTATTATAAAATGCTGTAGTAACATTATATTGTTGTATTTGATAGGGCAGTGTGTCAGACTTGTGGTCAGAAGGTCTCTGGGAGACAGTTATAAAGTGCGTCTTGCAGCCGCTTGCTGTCGGATTCAACATGGCTGATGTGGAGGTGATAAGCCAGCTCCCAAATGAGGTCAGTAAAGGTCATAGGTCAATTCTGAAATGAGGTCCTGATCATTCAGGTCAACTCCCATATGAGGTCAGTGAATCAAACCTTCAAAATCGGTCCTTATTTGGTAGACTGTCTTCTTAAATAGCCTTCTTATTCTACACCCTTCTGTGGGTGGGCAATTTGAAGATGCTTGCATTAATATTTGGATATCTCAACAACCACTGCATGAAACTACAGGAAATTATTTCCATTGTATATCAAATGAACATGTGAATAAAATGTAGTACTACTATTAAAAATTTACTTTTCAGATCTTGAAATGAAGTTCAACAATTGTAATGACAAAGACAATGTCATCACGCTATAGCAAAAACACACAAATAAATGTTCCAATAATTGATCCATGAAGCAACTGTGGAAATGTAAGGTTTGTTTTAAAAAAAACATTCAATTATGTTGGCTAATTTTGAAATTATAATTGCTTTTGTAAATGACACCAATTTAAATTCAATTAATATTTTAATAATAAAGATATTGCATTAAAACAGAAAGAAAATTAAGCTGCAAATTATCTGTAATAAAATGTGTCAAACCTATCAGCAAATTGTTTAACGGTGAATATTTGGAAACGGATTGCATATTTACCTATGTTCTGTGGTTCTCAGACGCTGGCCTTGTTGAAAGCTCTACAGCGCCACCTACCAGCCACTGCCTCTGCTCGCTTCAAGAAACATCTCGTCAGAAGCCTGGGCGCTGACAAGTAAGACACATAGATCATAAGTTACATCAGCGTCCAGTAGACACAGTAACAGGTCCAGAAGACTCAGTAACAGGTCCAGAAGACCCAGTAACAGGTCCAGAAGTCCCAGTAACAGGTCTAGAAGGCCCAGTAACAGGTCCAGAACACCAAGTAACAGACCCAGAAGACCCAGTAACAGGTCCAGAAGATGCTGTAACAGGTCCAGAAGACCCAGTAAGAGGTTCAGAAGCCCCAGTAGCAGGTCCAGAAGGCCCAGTAACAGGTCCAGAAGACCTAGTAACATGTCCAGAAGACCCAGTAACAGGTCCAGAAGACCCAGTAACAGGTCCAGAAGACCCAGTAACAGGTCCAGAAGACCCAGTAACAGGTCCAGAAGGCCCAGTAACAGGTCCAGAAGGCCCAGTAACAGGTCCAGAAGGCCCAGTAACAGGAAGGATACCTGAACAATATTATAAATACTAAAACAACAATAATTATACTAATAAACACAATTAGGACAATACATACATAAAACCATACAAAACCAAATATAGCAGTCGTCCATTATAAATAGAAATGTTTTTAAGTTACATGCCTAAAAGTTTCAATCACAAGTTGATTCAATTAAATACAATGTTATTTAAAACACTGTAATAATAATACAAATAAGAACAATAATTATGTAAAAACATACTATACATGGACAAGTATATCAGGCAACATCCATTATGCATAGAAATGTTTTTTGAATTGTGGATCTAATCAAAGTTTCAGTTCTTGAAAATATATTAAACGTTGGATGTTTGGTGGCGCCATCTACACAGTTTTGATCCACTGCAGGTCACATGACCTGCTGCATGAGGTGGTGGGGTGTGAGAGCGGAGCTGTGAGACTCCGGCACCTGGTGGGTGGCTACAGTCAGCTCCACAAGGCGGGGTTACTGGAGGAGGTCCTGCATCACTCCGGGCAGACGGCTCCAGGGCTGGCAGAGCAACTCCTGCGGTCTGTCTTCGAGGTAGGGGGCTCCGGTTTACACCTTGGGGTCTGTTTCACAAAGATAACATGGCCGTAAAACTTGCATCATTAAACGGGATTTGATTTTTTAAATTAAGGTTTTTCAAAATGGAAACAGCTGCCACAGCGTCAACAAGGACAGGATTTTCCACAGTACACAGTCCACAGCAAGTATCAGTCCCAGTGGGCAATGCACAAGATCACTTTTAAGGAGCGAAATCAACTTTAAAAAAGTGTAACTTGACTTATGAGCTTTATTAATGTAATCCTTCATTCCAAAACAGAACAAGTAAAGAAATGAGAAACTGCAACAGGTTTATGATAAACCTACGGTGTAGTGCTTTAGACTTGTTCTTTGTCAAAATAGTACATATTTGGTGTTTGCTCAGTATTTGGTGTTTTACTCAAGTTCTTGGCAGCTAAGCAGACTAGACAGACAGTGGAGGCATTGCACGGAGACAGACAGTCTTTGTGCTGTTCTGGTGAAGAGTTTCAGAGGCCATGTTTATATTTCAGGGTGTCTCAACTACAGTAGACGGGAAGACAACAGCAACAAACCTGAGCCCTATGTCCCAGCGACTTGCAGAGAAACTCCTTGAACTCACCTTTCAGCTCGGGGTCAAGGTCAGCAAGAATATCTCAAGTCACTTTGCGATACTTCCCCATAACACTCATATCATATGTGAATGACATACATGAAGTGAACATTGTAAGAATGCCGTCTTTCCATGCAGTTAGAGAGACTTATTGTGCTCACTTTTAATGATGGTGGATACGTTAAGTAATCTACATTAGATTGATTCTGTGGTTGGTAAGATGTGTCAACTGACAACACAGGCCAGTCAGATAAGAACCTGGGACAGTCTGATAAGAACACAGGCCAGTCAGAAAACATCAGCCAGATAAGAACATTACAACATGGGCCAGTCAGATAAGAAAACAAATCAGATTAGGACATGGGCCAGTCTCACATTAGAACATGGGCCAGTCAGATTAGACCATGGGCTAGTCAGATTAGCCATGGGCCATGGACCAGGTTTCATGAAGTGTACTTAAAGTTACGCAATTACTTAGCAGCACATGTTTGTGTAAACTCCTGTTTGCTTATTGAAAAAAATCGCATCATTTACAATGGCAATCGTCATAACACTCAGAACAGTCTTAGCAGGTTCATGAAAGTGTTGATTAATCTACTCAAACAAGGAAGTTTAAAGGAAGTAAAAGTAAAAGTGTCATGCTGTCATAATGAGAGATGCATCATTTCAAGTTGTGAATATGGTTTACAGGCGGCCATCTTGCTTGCACTTGTTCTCGACAACACACCGATAAGTGGCACTGGTTCACACGTCTCCCACCAGGGCAGTCTGTTTTACGCATCCTTCGCCTCCATCATCAATCGCCACCTGGTGGCTGTTGCGAGAGACTTTGTTCCGACTCTGGTCGAGCAGGCTGTGAAAGAGCCGAGCATTGTGGGAAGTGTGCTCTGCGGCATGCTCGAAGAAGTCGCCACGGCCAGAGAGCTGCGGAAAAAGTAACATAAGGGATTGTGTGATATCTATAGAATATGTTTACACTTGGAGATGATTTGTATGGATGCATGAGTGATCTAAATCATGTATCAAATAATATATATATAATCCGTTTGTACGGGTGATCTTATTGTAAGTTTGTAGGAGTTTCTAATGGATTATGTCGGTTGCAATATTTATTAGTATAACCAACGAAATTCCGTGTAAATTATTTGTAAACAAACAACACAGTTATACAGACAAAAAAACAACACAAAGACAACTTAATACAACCAGCAAAATGACATCATCAGCAAAAAACACTGTGACACAAACAAGAAAGCACAACAAATGTTGGTGTTCAACACTGAACACCAACAAAAAGACAACAGAAACAAGTGCATAAGAGATTTGATGACACAAATACAAAAACTGTCCGATGACAAACAACAACAAATGACAGTGAGATACACAAACAATGTGATGACACAAATGCATATAGTTTCTTGTTATTTCACTTGTTTTTATCCCAGAGAGGGCGCCGGTGTGGTGCAGGCGGTGCTGCAGGCTTGGGGTCATCTGAGGTCATGGTGGCAGGGCGAGGTGGCCTCGCGGGATACAAAGGCTCTCACCCTCGCTGTCCTCACCAAGGTCATCACTGTCAATTCAAAGGTCATCACCGTTCATATGTCATGACTTGGTCTCAGTCTGGCTCTTGGCCTTGTTAGAAATTAAGAGAGATTTAACAGAAACGCCATTAAATTGAGAATTAAAAGAAAAAGGTTATTTCGTAAATCCCCGTCCATCCCTTAGAACCTTTCAGAAGCCTTTATGTTCACACCTGGCAGAACTGTCGAATCCAATCACAACTCAACATCTTACGGAAGTTGATAACATTTAGTAGACTAGACACATTGAAACTAAGAAGAAGATGTGACAGACACTGTTACCACGTTGTTGTTACCACGTTGTTGTTACCACGTTGTTGTACCTGCAGGTCACTTGTGACACTACACAGACTCACTTCAAGGTCATCTTTGACTGCTACACCTCAATGCTGACCGACTCCAACACCAGCCTCTCATTCAAGGTCAGTTCTTACCATACATGTTACAAAGGTTAGTGACGGCCTCATCATTTTATGGATGTCCAATAAGACCCAGTGAATACTATCATAATTTCCACTACGGGAATATGCGTCCATTTTTCACTCCATTGAGTAATTTTCAGTGATGGATTCAGACCAATGAATTTCATGTTTTCTTTTACACATTTGTATTGTAATACTAATATATAGTTTCTGTTGTAATACATTTAAAAAAGGAAAATGCAGTATACCTTTTGTTATTGAAAAGAAAGAAAAGAAATTAAATACATCTATAAACCTTTGAATTTTACTCATATTTAAGAGAAATAAAACTTATTATATAAGCATTACAATTGTGGCTACATTTCAGAGAAATAAAACGCATCTATAAACCTTACACCTGTAGTTGTGTTTCAGAGAAGTGAAACTGCTCTATAAGCATTACTTTTGCAGTTGTGTTTCATAGGTATAAAATACACATATAAGCATTAGAGGTTTCTTGTGTTTCAGAGAAATAAAATATATCTATGAGCCTCGCTGTTGTGTTTGTGTTCCAGAGTAAAGTGCTCGACCTAGTTGCTTTCTTCACCAGTGTTCCTGCTGCCGAACAGAAACTTCTCAAGTGAGTCATGTCTTGAGAGTCACATCAGAAAGTCACAAAAAGGGACAGGACAATAACTGGGTCATCACATCGAGAAAATAAATCGATACAGTGGTACCACCTATGAAGTGACATTTTAATTTACACTGCACTATCGTAGATCGTAGAATCAAACTATGTGGTGGTTAGTGTAATTTCAGTCGAGTCTTGTAGACCCAGACACAGACCGTGCTCTTGGAAGCCATTTTGTTTTGATCTCTGAAGCCCTGATCTTCTTTGTGGTGGGTTTTGGGGTGGCATCAACAAAATATGGTTTACTTTATAAACTTTATAAACCCCTTAAGCCTAACATATTCAGTGCTTTACATAAATATTACTCACCTCATCTAAGTCTGCATTCTGTAATGTTACAGGTGTTTATCTTATGTAGTGTGCTTTTAGCTGGGCATATTGTTTTATGCAGATCGTCTTTTCCGTGTAATTAGTTTCTTAGTTTTTTTTGAAATATAATTACAATAAATATGTAATACGTATTAAAAACTCAGATAGACAGAACTAATTGAACAGCAAACAAATTGAAATGTAGCAATTAGAGATTTTTTTGTACTTTTGTTTCTGCTTTCCACATTCCGATATGTTTCATTCATAAAAAAACAGGAAACAGTTGGATCGCTTTGTTGCTGATAACTTCCCCAGTCGAAGCAGCGAGTATGAAGTTGGTTCTCCACAATACTCTGAGTACATCTGTGCCTTGCGGAAGGTAAGTGTCTCACCCATATCTCTCTTGGTCTCGTCGTCTTACGTCTTTCCCTCAGTTTCTCAGTTGTCACCCTCCACCTCATACAGACGGTTCCCCTTTTAGTACACACAGTGCCTCCCGTCCCTGTCCCTGTTTGCTTACGTAAATGTCTTTGTTCTTTATAATTTAACAGTAAAATGTCACCCTTTCTGTTGCATCATTTGTTGAACTTTTTTTAGTTTGGATGTCAAAATAATATACAGATTTAGATATGTAAACGTTGATCTTGAGTTTCGTCATTATGCTATTTCTTAAGTTCTTATGATCTGTTGTAGATCCTGACTGGTCTGTTGTAGATCCTGACTGGTCTGTTGTAGATCCTGACTGGTCTGTTGTAGATCCTGACTGGTCTGTTGTAGATCCTGACTGGTCTGTTGTAGATCCTGACTGGTCTGTTGTAGATCCTGACTGGTCTGCTGCAGATCCTGACTGGTCTGTTGTAGATCCTGACTGGTCTGCTGTAGATCCTGACTGGTCTGCTGCAGATCCTGACTGGTCTGCTGTAGATCCTGACTGGTCTGCTGCAGATCCTGACTGGTCTGCTGCAGATCCTGACTGGTCTGCTGTAGATCCTGACTGGTCTGCTGTAGATCCTGACTGGTCTGCTGTAGATCCTGACTGGTCTGCTGTAGATCCTGACTGGTCTGTTGTAGATCCTGACTGGTCTGCTGTAGATCCTGACTGGTCTGCTGTAGATCCTGACTGGTCTGCTGTAGATCCTGACTGGTCTGCTGTAGATCCTGACTGGTCTGCTGTAGATCCTGACTGGTCTGTTGTAGATCCTGACTGGTCTGTTGTAGATCCTGACTGGTCTGTTGTAGATCCTGACTGGTCTGTTGTAGATCCTGACTGGTCTGCTGTAGGTCCTGACTGGTCTGTTGTAGATCCTGACTGGTCGGTTGTAGATCCTGACTGGTCTGCTGTAGATCCTGACTGGTCTGTTGTAGATCCTGACTGGTCTGCTGCAGATCCTGACTGGTCTGTTGTAGATCCTGACTGGTCTGCTGCAGATTCTGACTGGTCTGTTGTAGATCCTGACTGGTCTGTTGTAGATCCTGACTGGTCTGCTGTAGGTCCTGACTGGTCTGTTGTAGATCCTGACTGGTCTGTTGTAGATCCTGACTGGTCTGTTGTAGATCCTGACTGGTCTGCTGCAGATCCTGACTGGTCTGCTGTAGATCCTGACTGGTCTGCTGCAAATCCTGACTGGTCTGTTGTAGATCCTGACTGGTCTGCTGCAGATTCTGACTGGTCTGTTGTAGATCCTGACTGGTCTGTTGTAGATCCTGACTGGTCTGCTGTAGGTCCTGACTGGTCTGTTGTAGATCCTGACTGGTCTGTTGTAGATCCTGACTGGTCTGGAACTGTCAGGAAGTCTTGATCTTCTGGACGTTGTTATTTGTGTCCTGTGCACGGAATCACAACACGTCTATGAAGATGAGATCCAGGCCTCTCTCATACGATTCATGAAACGGTAAACATTGTGTAGTATTTGTTTGTTTTGGTTGTTAGTCTAAGAGGCAACTGGTGACAGAGAACAGTGTTTTATGACATTTATTAGTTATTTCTTATACACTTTGCAAGGAAAACTCAACATTTTGAGCTCAATACGTTCTAATAGCTATTTAAATGTAATGACTTCTCCCTGTCATGATAAGGAGAAGTCACATGACATGTCTCTACAAGTATATTGTGCTGATGTCAAACACTGTCTATTGTGACTACTGTCTTGTCTTCCTTGGTAGTCACGTGACATGTATTGCCGTAACATCACCAGAAGTTGTCTACTTAAAGACACCTACTTGATCTGTTGGCAGCCTGCCTAAGGAACAGCAGAAACGGGCTCTTGATGTGCCGTTTCTGATCTTCACCTGCGTTGATCGTTACACCGCTGACCAGAGGAGGGCAGCACTGGAGCGAGTGTGTCTGAGCATGCTCAGAGTGGCCGACACTTCGGCCGTTGTGGATTTCTTCTGTGACCACGTCAATGAAGTGATGAACCTGATTCACACGCAACAGCCTAGATCTGAGGTACACAGAGATGTAACAGTGACTCTCTGTCTTAATAATATAAATAAAATACATTAAATGTCAGTTATATTGCTTGATTTTTTTATATTATCCGTTTCCTGCTTATCAGTATTTACGCAAGATTTTTGTGCGCCATTTCCATCACAGATTTTTTCAGCGATCCTGTTGGCAGCCATTTGTAAACGTGGAGGGTTAAGAAGTTGTTCCTATATGTCATGCATCATCAGGGTCCATGAAATTTGTGTCAGAATAGAGCATGTGGCAATGATGTCACATACTTCACATTTGAACTTGCCTAACTTTATCAAAAAGTGCACTATTGTTTATCTTGGCTTATATTACAGATGTTTCTATCGCTTTCATCTCTTGTGTTACACATGACTCAGTCTCTCTGGTCTATCGTGTCACAGATGTTTAAGTCTCTCTGGTGTCTTGTGTCACGTGTGATTCAGTGTCTCTGGTCTCTTGTGTCACTTATGTCTCTGGTCTCTTGTGTCACATACGTCTCAGTGTCTCTGGTCTCTTGTGTCACATATGTCTCAGTGTCTCTGGTCTCTTGTGTCACATATGTCTCAGTGTCTCTGGTCTCTTGTGTCACTTATGTCTCTGGTCTCTTGTGTCACATATGTCTCAGTGTCTCTGGTCTCTTGTGTCACTTATGTCTCTGGTCTCTTGTGTCACATATCTCTCAATGTCTCTGGTCTCTTGTGTCACATATGTCTCAGTGTCTCTGGTCTCTTGTGTCACTTATGTCTCTGGTCTCTTGTGTCACATATGTCTCAGTGTCTCTGGTCTCTTGTGTCACATATGTCTCAGTGTCTCTGGTCTCTTGTGTCACTTATGTCTCTGGTCTCTTGTGTCACATATGTTTCAGTGTCTCTGGTCTCTTGTGTCACATATGTTTCAGTGTCTCTGGTCTCTTGTGTCACTTATGTCTCTGGTCTCTTGTGTCACATATGTCTCAGTGTCTCTGGTCTCTTGTGTCACATATGTCTCAGTGTCTCTGGTCTCTTGTGTCACTTATGTCTCTGGTCTCTTGTGTCACATACGTCTCAGTGTCTCTGGTCTCTTGTGTCACATATGTCTCAGTGTCTCTGGTCTCTTGTGTCACATATGTTTCAGTGTCTCTGGTCTCTTGTGTCACTTATGTCTCTGGTCTCTTGTGTCACATACGTCTCAGTGTCTCTGGTCTCTTGTGTCACATATGTCTCAGTGTCTCTGGTTTCTTGTGTCACATATGTTTCAGTGTCTCTGGTCTCTTGTGTCACTTATGTCTCTGGTCTCTTGTGTCACATACGTCTCAGTGTCTCTGGTCTCTTGTGTCACTTATGTCTCTGGTCTCTTGTGTCACATATGTCTCAGTGTCTCTGGTCTCTTGTGTCACTTATGTTTCAGTGTCTCTGGTCTCTTGTGTCACTTATGTCTCTGGTCTCTTGTGTCACATATGTTTCAGTGTCTCTGGTCTCTTGTGTCACTTATGTTTCAGTGTCTCTGGTCTCTTGTGTCACATATGTCTCAGTGTCTCTGGTTTCTTGTGTCACTTATGTCTCTGGTCTCTTGTGTCACATATCTCTCAGTGTCTCTGGTCTCTTGTGTCACTTATGTTTCAGTGTCTCTGGTCTCTTGTGTCACTTATGTCTCTGGTCTCTTGTGTCACATATGTTTCAGTGTCTCTGGTCTCTTGTGTCACTTATGTCTCTGGTCTCTTGTGTCACATATGTCTCAGTGTCTCTGGTTTCTTGTGTCACATATGTCTCAGTGTCTCTGGTCTCTTGTGTCACTTATGTCTCTGGTCTCTTGTGTCACATATCTCTCAGTGTCTCTGGTCTCTTGTGTCACTTATGTTTCAGTGTCTCTGGTCTCTTGTGTCACTTATGTCTCTGGTCTCTTGTGTCACATATGTTTCAGTGTCTCTGGTCTCTTGTGTCACTTATGTCTCTGGTCTCTTGTGTCACATATGTCTCAGTGTCTCTGGTCTCTTGTGTCACTTATGTTTCAGTGTCTCTGGTCTCTTGTGTCACATATGTTTCAGTGTCTCTGGTTTCTTGTGTCACTTATGTCTCTGGTCTCTTGTGTCACATATCTCTCAGTGTCTCTGGTCTCTTGTGTCACTTATGTTTCAGTGTCTCTGGTCTCTTGTGTCACTTATGTCTCTGGTCTCTTGTGTCACATATGTCTCAGTGTCTCTGGTTTCTTGTGTCACATATGTTTCAGTGTCTCTGGTCTCTTGTGTCACTTATGTCTCTGGTCTCTTGTGTCACATATCTCTCAGTGTCTCTGGTCTCTTGTGTCACTTATGTTTCAGTGTCTCTGGTCTCTTGTGTCACTTATGTCTCTGGTCTCTTGTGTCACATATCTCTCAGTGTCTCTGGTCTCTTGTGTCACATATGTTTCAGTGTCTCTGGTCTCTTGTGTCACTTATGTCTCTGGTCTCTTGTGTCACATATGTCTCAGTGTCTCTGGTTTCTTGTGTCACATATGTTTCAGTGTCTCTGGTCTCTTGTGTCACATATGTCTCAGTGTCTCTGGTTTCTTGTGTCACATATGTTTCAGTGTCTCTGGTCTCTTGTGTCACTTATGTCTCTGGTCTCTTGTGTCACATATCTTGTGTCTACATGTCTCTGGTCTCTTGTGTCACTATGTTTCAGTGTCTCTGGTCTCTTGTGTCACTTATGTCTCTGGTCTCTTGTGTCACATATGTTTCAGTGTCTCTGGTCTCTTGTGTCACTTATGTCTCTGGTCTCTTGTGTCACATATGTCTCAGTGTCTCTGGTCTCTTGTGTCACTTATGTTTCAGTGTCTCTGGTCTCTTGTGTCACTTATGTCTCTGGTCTCTTGTGTCACATATGTCTCAGTGTCTCTGGTCTCTTGTGTCACATATGTCTCAGTGTCTCTGGTCTCTTGTGTCACATATGTCTCAGTGTCTCTGGTCTCTTCTGTCACATATGTCTCAGTGTCTCTGGTCTCTTGTGTCACTTATGTCTCTGGTCTCTTGTGTCACATATATCTCAGTGTCTCTGGTCTCTTGTGTCACTTATGTCTCTGGTCTCTTGTGTCACATATATCTCAGTGTCTCTGGTCTCTTGTGTCACATATGTCTCAGTGTCTCTGGTCTCTTGTATCACATATGTCTCAGTGTCTCTGGTCTCTTGTGTCACATATGTCTCAGTGTCTCTGGTCTCTTGTGTCACTTATGTCTCTGGTCTCTTGTGTCACATATGTTTCAGTGTCTCTGGTCTCTTGTGTCACTTATGTCTCTGGTCTCTTGTGTCACATACGTCTCAGTGTCTCTGGTCTCTTGTGTCACATATGTCTCAGTGTCTCTGGTCTCTTGTGTCACTTATGTCTCTGGTCTCTTGTGTCACATATCTCTCAGTGTCTCTGGTCTCTTGTGTCACATATGTTTCAGTGTCTCTGGTCTCTTGTGTCACTTATGTCTCTGGTCTCTTGTGTCACATACGTCTCAGTGTCTCTGGTCTCTTGTGTCACATATGTCTCAGTGTCTCTGGTCTCTTGTATCACATATGTCTCAGTGTCTCTGGTCTCTTGTGTCACTTATGTCTCTGGTCTCTTGTGTCACATATGTTTCAGTGTCTCTGGTCTCTTGTGTCACTTATGTCTCTGGTCTCTTGTGTCACATATGTCTCAGTGTCTCTGGTCTCTTGTGTCACTTATGTCTCTGGTCTCTTGTGTCACATATGTCTCAGTGTCTCTGGTCTCTTGTGTCACTTATGTCTCTGGTCTCTTGTGTCACATATGTCTCAGTGTCTCTGGTCTCTTGTGTCACTTATGTCTCTGGTCTCTTGTGTCACATATGTCTCAGTGTCTCAGGTCTCTTGTGTCACATATGTCTCAGTGTCTCTGGTCTCTTGTATCACATATGTCTCAGTGTCTCTGGTCTCTTGTGTCACTTATGTCTCTGGTCTCTTGTGTCACATATGTTTCAGTGTCTCTGGTCTCTTGTGTCACTTATGTCTCTGGTCTCTTGTGTCACATATGTCTCAGTGTCTCTGGTCTCTTGTGTCACTTATGTCTCTGGTCTCTTGTGTCACATATGTTTCAGTGTCTCTGGTCTCTTGTGTCACTTATGTCTCTGGTCTCTTGTGTCACATATGTCTCAGTGTCTCTGGTCTCTTGTGTCACTTATGTCTCTGGTCTCTTGTGTCACATATGTCTCAGTGTCTCTGGTCTCTTGTGTCACTTATGTCTCTGGTCTCTTGTGTCACATATGTTTCAGTGTCTCTGGTCTCTTGTGTCACATACGTCTCAGTGTCTCTGGTCTCTTGTGTCACTATGTCTCTGGTCTCTTGTGTCACATATGTCTCAGTGTCTCAGGTCTCTTGTGTCACATATGTCTCAGTGTCTCTGGTCTCTTGTGTCACATATGTCTCAGTGTCTCTGGTCTCTTGTGTCACTTATGTCTCTGGTTTCTTGTGTCACATATGTTTCAGTGTCTCTGGTCTCTTGTGTCACTTATGTCTCTGGTCTCTTGTGTCACATATGTTTCAGTGTCTCTGGTCTCTTGTGTCACATATGTCTCAGTGTCTCTGGTCTCTTGTGTCACATATGTCTCAGTGTCTCTGGTCTCTTGTGTCACATATGTCTCAGTGTCTCTGGTCTCTTGTGTCACTTATGTCTCTGGTTTCTTGTGTCACATATGTTTCAGTGTCTCTGGTCTCTTGTGTCACTTATGTCTCTGGTCTCTTGTGTCACATATGTTTCAGTGTCTCTGGTCTCTTGTGTCACTTATGTCTCTGGTCTCTTGTGTCACATATGTTTCAGTGTCTCTGGTCTCTTGTGTCACTTATGTCTCTGGTCTCTTGTGTCACATATGTCTCAGTGTCTCAGGTCTCTTGTGTCACATATGTCTCAGTGTCTCTGGTCTCTTGTGTCACATATGTCTCAGTGTCTCTGGTCTCTTGTGTCACTTATGTCTCTGGTTTCTTGTGTCACATATGTCTCAGTGTCTCTGGTCTCTTGTGTCACATATGTCTCAGTGTCTCTGGTCTCTTGTGTCACATATGTTTCAGTGTCTCTGGTCTCTTGTGTCACTTATGTCTCTGGTCTCTTGTGTCACATATGTCTCAGTGTCTCTGGTCTCTTGTGTCACTTATGTCTCTGGTCTCTTGTGTCACATATGTTTCAGTGTCTCTGGTCTCTTGTGTCACATACTGTCTCAGTGTCTCTGGTCTCTTGTGTCACTTATGTCTCTGGTCTCTTGTGTCACATATGTTTCAGTGTCTCTGGTCTCTTGTGTCACATACGTCTCAGTGTCTCTGGTCTCTTGTGTCACTTATGTCTCTGGTCTCTTGTGTCACATATGTCTCAGTGTCTCAGGTCTCTTGTGTCACATATGTTTCAGTGTCTCTGGTCTCTTGTGTCACATATGTCTCTGGTGTCTTGTGTCACATATGTCTCAGTGTCTCTGGTCTCTTGTGTCACTTATGTCTCTGGTCTCTTGTGTCACATATCTCTCAGTGTCTCTGGTCTCTTGTGTCACTTATGTCTCTGGTCTCTTGTGTCACATATGTTTCAGTGTCTCTGGTCTCTTGTGTCACTTATGTCTCTGGTCTCTTGTGTCACATATGTCTCAGTGTCTCTGGTCTCTTGTGTCACATATGTCTCTGGTCTCTTGTGTCACATATGTCTCAGTGTCTCTGGTCTCTTGTGTCACATATGTCTCAGTGTCTCTGGTCTCTTGTGTCACTTATGTCTCTGGTCTCTTGTGTCACATATGTCTCAGTGTCTCTGGTCTCTTGTGTCACATACGTCTCAGTGTCTCTGGTCTCTTGTGTCACTTATGTCTCTGGTCTCTTGTGTCACATATGTCTCAGTGTCTCAGGTCTCTTGTGTCACATATGTCTCAGTGTCTCTGGTCTCTTGTGTCACATATGTCTCAGTGTCTCTGGTCTCTTGTGTCACTTATGTCTCTGGTTTCTTGTGTCACATATGTCTCAGTGTCTCTGGTCTCTTGTGTCACTTATGTCTCTGGTCTCTTGTGTCACATACGTCTCAGTGTCTCTGGTCTCTTGTGTCACTTATGTCTCTGGTCTCTTGTGTCACATATGTCTCAGTGTCTCTGGTCTCTTGTGTCACTTATGTCTCTGGTCTCTTGTGTCACATATGTCTCAGTGTCTCTGGTCTCTTGTGTCACATATGTCTCAGTGTCTCAGGTCTCTTGTGTCACATATGTCTCAGTGTCTCTGGTCTCTTGTGTCACATATGTCTCAGTGTCTCTGGTCTCTTGTGTCACTTATGTCTCTGGTCTCTTGTGTCACATATGTTTCAGTGTCTCTGGTCTCTTGTGTCACTTATGTCTCTGGTCTCTTGTGTCACATATGTCTCAGTGTCTCTGGTCTCTTGTGTCACTTATGTCTCTGGTCTCTTGTGTCACATATGTTTCAGTGTCTCTGGTCTCTTGTGTCACTTATGTCTCTGGTCTCTTGTGTCACATATGTCTCAGTGTCTCTGGTCTCTTGTGTCACTTATGTCTCTGGTCTCTTGTGTCACATATGTCTCAGTGTCTCTGGTCTCTTGTGTCACATATGTCTCAGTGTCTCAGGTCTCTTGTGTCACATATGTCTCAGTGTCTCTGGTCTCTTGTGTCACATATGTCTCAGTGTCTCTGGTCTCTTGTGTCACTTATGTCTCTGGTCTCTTGTGTCACATATGTCTCAGTGTCTCTGGTCTCTTGTGTCATTTATGTCTCTGGTCTCTTGTGTCACATATCTCTCAGTGTCTCTGGTCTCTTGTGTCACACATGTCTCAGGGTCTCTAGTCTCTTGTGTCACATATCTCAGTCTCTGGTCTCTCATGTTGCAGATGTTACAGGTGTCTCGCCTCTGCAGCTTCCAGTTGATGGAGATGCTGTATGGGCGGCTGTCCAAGAACCAGGTCAGCAGTAAGGAGAGCAAAGTCAATGAGGTCTTTTGCCAAGGTCATGTGGAAAAGGGCAATGAACTGACCACTGCCATCACCAAGTATGTGGGGTTATTGCCAGATTTGATTGTGTGTAATATCAAACAATGTTTATCGACAAATCATATGGAATAAAAATAAGACGAGTTAGTCGACATTCTGAGAATGCTAGTGCCATGTATAAGCATGATCATCACGTTTCGTACAATTTATTCATGAAACGAGACCTACCTAGTATTTACTATGACTGGCAAGTGTATATGTCCATATTTATTTCACTTTAGTGAAGTTACTTGGTGAACTATAACATTGTTTATTGTTGTTCAATGTGTAGTTCACTAGTTGTAGGACTTGAATATGGAAAAAGTGATTTAATTATGCATTTTAACACATAGCTACAGTCTTGTCCAAGTGTAGCTAGGCTTGAGACATCAGTCAACCAGACATACATGTCATCTTTGTCAACCAGACATCTAGGTCACTATTGTTAACCAGACATCTTTTGTCAACCAGTTTAATGTGTCACTATTGTCAGTCAGATATGTGTCACCATTGTAAACCAGATGTATGTGTCACCTTTGTCAACCAGATGTATATGTCACCATTGTAAATGAGACAAATGTGTCCCCATTCTCATCCAGAGGTCTGTGTCACCGTCATCATTTTGATGTCTGTGTCATATTTCCAGGGTGGCTCACCAAGTGAAGTCAGAAGATGCGAGGGGTGAGGATGTGACCTCTGAACTGGGGCGTCAGTTGCGATGTGCAGCCTACAATGCCCTAGTGGCTGTCATCACATGCACCCAGACGGATGAGAAGTTCTTCCGAGCCTTTCTTTTCACCGAGAAACCACAGCAGGTGGGGCTTTTGACTCTTGTCACTCAATCCTTGACAGTTGTCAGAAGGACCTGTCTAAACACAACATATATAGAATTGTTTATCACATGTAGTACTTACATACCTCCTATTTCTAACCATCACTACCCGTAGTTAAACTCGACCCTTAAGTCCACACATTCCCAACAATGTTTCGTTCCTGTATCTAAGCCCGGTATTGGCGAATATGTTTTCTTTGTAGCTGTGCTAGAAATCTGGAGCCGTCTCCCATCACTACGAAAATATAATCTGAAACAATAGCCACTTTTCGCAAAAAGAAACTGAAGTCACGTTTGTTTGAAATCGCATTCCCGTCCTAAAGTGTTGGCAGTCCATGCTCTGATGATGTATATATGCATAACTTGTATTGTGGGTTTATGCTGTTAGAGAAATAAACTTATCCTTACCCTTGATAAATGTTGACTATTGCTCCTATGAGCTTGGACATGGATAAAGGCACTGTAGATGTTTTACTGTTATTATTAGTAAGCATACAGTATGTTTTAGATGTATTATACAGTTGCACAAATGTCTGCTTCTTACACCGCTATGAAAATGACAACCTGTGGTGCCACCTGGTGTCACTTCTTAATATCTCCTCTCAACATTAATGTTGAGCTGTGAGGCAAGTTTCGGCGTTAGTCTTTTACTTGTCAGTAAAACTAGTTCATTGAACAAAAAACTCCCTCAACGTCCTCTGTGGTCAGTTGGTTATTTTGTCAATCCTGTATGTGTCATCAGAAATGTTAAGTAGGATAACATGCAGTTTTGAAGTGAATATAAAATATTTTAGAGCTTATTTGTAATGTTTTAATGGCTTCTACAAAAATGTAGGCACTTATGTAAGTGAAGAGTTTTGGGTGATGTCTGATGCATCAGTGAAATGACCGAGATGTGTTTTCAGGGTCAGTTCTTGCTGGACAACTTGGTGGACACTCGGCGCACCTATAAATTTGACATCGAGTTAGATGTAAGTCTCCTTACGTATTCATTACCCTTTCTCCGTCTGTTCTTTGTCTCTCGAATTTGGCAGCTGTTTCTTAACTTGTCCGTGTTGTGTCTGTTGAGTGAGCTGTGAATCAAATGTAGACTTGCCACAGTTAGTGCCGTAATAGTGATGATAATAATGATAAATAATATACTTCACTTTTACTCTCATTTCCAGAGTTGCACTCTGTTTAAGGGTGTTTGCAGTCATGTCGTATATCTACTAAAATGTACATAATAATACAACACTAGAACTCAACGTGCTGAAGAAACCTAGCTAAAAAGTTTAAAGACAATATATACGTAAAACATTTATAGTTTATTTTATATTTTGTATTACAAATTTTACTGTGATATACATTTTTATAACTTTTTCTTTTAAAATGTATAATTTCATATACATTTTATTGTGATATGTTATTAAATCTCAAACAGTAAATGAGTGGATAAGTAATCTACTGGTTGTGTCAGTTGTAGAGGAATGAATAGGTTTAGCTCTTAACTGCGCAGACTGTCCAAAACCACCCAACCCCTCGTACGCACAGACCGTCCAAAACCACCCAACCCCTCGTACGCACAGACCGTCCAAAACCACCCAACCCCTCGTACGCACAGACCGTCCAAAACCACCCAACCCCTCGTACGCACAGACCGTCCAAAACCACCCAACCCCTCGTACGCACAGACCGTCCAAAACCACCCAACCCCTCGTACGCACAGACTGTCCAAAACCACCCAACCCCTCGTACGCACAGACCATCCAAAACCACCCAACCCCTCGTACGCACAGACCGTCCAAAACCACCCAACCCCTCGTACGCACAGACCGTCCAAAACCACCCAACCCTCGTACGCACAGACCGTCCAAAACCACCCAACCCCTCGTACGCACAGACCGTCCAAAACCACCCAACCCCTCGTACGCACAGACCGTCCAAAACCACCCAACCCTCGTAGACAGACCGTCCAAAACCACCCAACCCCTCGTACGCACAGACCGTCCAAAACCACCCAACCCCTCGTACGCACAGACCGTCCAAAACCACCCAACCCCTCGTAGCAAGACCGTCCAAAACCACCCAACCCCTCGTACGCACAGACCGTCCAAAACCACCCAACCCCTCGTACGCACAGACCGTCCAAAACCACCCAACCCCTCGTATGCACAGACCGTCCAAAACCACCCAACCCCTCGTACGCACAGACCGTCCAAAACCACCCAACCCCTCGTATGCACAGACCGTCCAAAACCACCCAACCCCTCGTACGCACAGACCGTCCAAAACCACCCAGTAAACTTACAGTTTGTGGGCCTTTCGTTTACCGCGATCAGATCCTTCTTTTACATTAACCAGCCAGCTCAAAAACTGATGATCTAAGCTCTATGTAGGTCACAGAAACATGTGCTGTTGCCATCTTGTGGAAAAAAATGTCGTTTGCGAATTGAATGAGTTTATTTGGAAGGATGTTGAGGTGCGTTTGTCTAGTTAACCTCCTACATCATGCAGCATTTGATGGATTTTACTGAGATAATTTCTCGACGATTTCAAGTCGGATATCGATGTTTGCAACGTAAATTTTCTTAACCCATAATGTTTCTTTTAGTCATGTTGATATGGACATTTCAAACTGAGTCACTCTAAGATGTTTCCTAGTAGACACCTGTTTCAGTTGATTTTGTCAGTTTGACGACACCTGTTCCAGTAAACTCTGTCACTTTGTAGGCACCTGTGGCCCGCAAGAAGTTTGTGTCGATCAGACAAGAGGCACGGAACCAGTCAGTGACAGCGGACAGAGACAGTGACGCATCGGTGAACTACCTAGCCTCACAATACCTCGCTGACAGCAGCCTTAGTGTTGACGTCACTCGCTTCGACTTCCACGCGTCAGTGCAGGCCAGTGTAAGTGACAACTTGTGTGACGTGTATGCCAGTGCAGGTGACAACTTGTGTGACGTGTATGCCAGTGTAGGTAACAACTTGTGTGACGTGTATGCCAGTGTTGGTGACAACTTGTGTGACGTGTACGCCAGTGTAGGTGACAACTTGTGTGACTTGTATGCCAGTGTAGGTGACAACTTGTGTGACGTGTATGCCAGTGTTGGTGACAACTTGTGTGACGTGTACGCCAGTGTAGGTGACAACTTGTGTGACTTGTATGCCAGTGTAGGTAACAACTTGTGTGACGTGTATGCCAGTGTTGGTGACAACTTGTGTGACGTGTACGCCAGTGTAGGTGACAACTTGTGTGACTTGTATGCCAGTGTAGGTGACAACTTGTGTGACGTGTATGCCAGTGTAGGTGACAACTTGTGTGACTTGTATGCCAGTGTAGGTGACAACTTGTGTAATTTGTATGCCAGTGTAGGTGACAACTTGTGTGACATGTATATCAGTGTAGGTGACAACTTGTGTGACATGTACGCCAGTGTAGGTGACAACTTGTGTAACATGTATGCCAGTGTAGGTGACAACTTGTGTGACATGTATATCAGTGTAGGTGACAACTTGTATGACATGTATGCCAGTGTAGGTGACAACTTGTGTGACATGTATGCCAGTGTAGGTGACAACTTGTGTGATTTGTACGCCAGTGTAGCTGACAACTTGTGTGACATGTATACCAGTGTAGGTGACAACTTGTGTGACATGTATGCCAGTTAAGTGACAACTTGTGTGATATATACGCCAGTATAGGTGTCAACTTGTGTGACATGTATGCCAGTGTAGGTGACAACTTGTGTGACATGTATGCCAGTGTAGGTGACAACTTGTGTGACATGTACGCCAGTATAGGTGTCAACTTGTGTGATATGTACGCCAGTTAAGTGACAACTTGTGTGATATATACGCCAGTATAGGTGTCAACTTGTGTGACATGTATGCCAGTATAGGTGTCAACTTGTGTGACATGTATGCCAGTGTAGGTGACAACTTGTGTGACATGTATGCCAGTGTAGGTAACAACTTGTGTGACATGTACGCCAGTATAGGTGTCAACTTGTGTGATATGTATGCCAGTTAAGTGACAACTTGTGTGACTATCTACACACATTCCAAACTATTAGTACTGACAGTTATAACAAACAACACTGACAATTGTTACAACTGTAAGTGCATCAGAGCAGCTTGTGATGCTGTAGAAGTGGGTTTATTACTACTATGTTAGCTGTTGTTTTTGTCATGGCAGACGATCTCAGTGTCCATGGAGTCGGACAGTGCAACATCTCGGAGTCAACTGTCATCAGCTGCAGTCCAGGTACTGGGCTCTAGCGACTGACACTGAAGTTAGAAAGTTTAGTTCCACAAACAAAAACAGAAGTGTTTCAGGCACTTATTAAGCTAAGATTCTCATAAATGTAAAATAGTAAGCAGCTACTTCAGACTTCCCATCATCATCACAGTTTGGGTGAATATGTAACTGATTACACTGTTACAAGGTGTGAATCAGACAATACGCTGCCTGTGGTTTCTTGTGTGAAATTTGGTCTCATTTGACAATTGTTGTTTAATTTCTCTTCATTGTTCCTAGTTCTATCACCTTTTTTTCAAAATGGTGGTATTGTGCACACAATTGTCCACTGAATGATGTTGACAGGGGGTGTATTATAAAAATCTTTATCTTTCACAATAATATTTTAGCAGTATTAGATCCACTATCACCTGTTTTAGTTAGATAAGATAAGAAGAATTATTTATACAGTGCCATAAATTGAGATACATTTATTCAGAGGTGCAGTTCTCATGTTTTGTAGGAGCAGTCAGTTGCTGTAAAAGAAGACTTTGTGGAGATGGACATGGATGAGTTGAACCAGCATGAGTGCATGGCTACACTGACCGCCCTGGTCAAACACTTGGACCACACTATCTCTCCAGTCGACTCGGTCAGTGTAAAGCCTCTGGTCAGTCTTGTAGCATCTAGGATGGTAAAACTGCATAGTTCCCAATACTGACACAATAGATGTGCACTACTGTATATAAATTTACAATAACAGTATTTTATACTTGTGATGTCACTGGAAAGATAATATTGTCTACAAGTATGCCTCTGGAGGTATCCGTGAAAAGTTTTAGTTTCTGCAGTATGTTGTAGTATAATTTAACTTACTTTGGAGCTTATGTCGAAGATGAGTACGACGTTTCAATTCGTCAGCTACGGACCTTGTTCACGTACTGGTGTCACGTGTGTTGCCTCAGATTTCAAGCTCCAAAGTAAGTTAAATTATACTACAATAAACCATTCGTGGAGCCATGAACAATATATTCACTATTGTTTCTGCAGTATGTTTGGGATTGTTTGATTGCTGTATAGTGAGCAAACAGCTGCAGATGTAATGCATTCAGATTGCATTGCTCGTACAGCAGCACGTAAACAATGAAGAATATTCGTATGTATGTCCAGCAAAATATTTACAGATAACATTTATGATGAGGTCAAAAAATTAAAAAATTATGCGATTGCAATTTCACATTCAGCCCGATCAGATCACAAGCCACTAAACTAAACAGCTCAGTGGCTCATACTGACAAGTCTCCCCAGCATCTTATGAGCTGGATGTTTAGTGACACGCATATCACCATGTTTGATTGAGCTCAGTGATATGATTTTATAATCAACAGCCTTAATCATCTCATCTAACCTCGTGGCATAGACACCAGACAGAAGGGACCACCGGCTTTTAGTGTCATTTCCGAAAGACACAGGCAAATGTGGGGTGAAGAAATTGCCTAAGTTTTGAAACAGCGGTAGGTGGGATTGAACCACCGTCCCCTCGATTGACAGTCCGGCTCTCTACCGCGCGACCACCGCTCCCCACGTTCTCCTCTGGTACAGGCTGATGGGTGACGAAACCTATCCGAGATAGGCAAATTCACGGTCTGTGCAGTGGTGGTTTCAGATGGTTAGGCTAGCGCTGTTAATCGCCAATTGCACCATAGGCGAGACGGTTTGCTACATGGCAAAAATAAAACAAACCTCTGCCAAATTGGCGAAATGTTATTTTGGTCATTATTATTGACGTTATCATCAGCACATGACTGTATTATTCACCGCCCGGTTCTGTTGAAGTTCCCTAAACGACTACACATCACACCAACCCAAATTACCAGTTAACGTGACATGCCTAGCAGGCTAAACAATAGGTCGCTAATCCATTTAGCCATGTTTATAGACAATAGCGTGGCTTTTTTTAATTAAGAATTGTGTAGCCTGAACAATGGGACCCTGCTGGATGACACTGGTTACAAGTTACAGAGTACCTAACACTGTACCTGACAGCTTCTCTGTCGGCGCAGTCACATGGCATGACCATGAAATTATTCGTGCGTGCGTCACCAGTTCACGCGATTGGTTCATTGGTTGCTTGTGTTGTCCACTGACAGAAACTGACATGGCAAGTGACCTTTTAAAAATGTCTTTGTATCTTTTTTGAGGTTCCCATCTGTCACGATAGTCAGTGGATAGTTCTCCATATGGCATGATCTTTGGTAGGTGACGGTCTTTCATCCTGGAAACATGTCCTGCCCAATTATTGGCCGAGACAATGTTGCGATGCCCACATCTTTTCTTCAGGGTGCGAGTCCCAATGCGATGCCATCGTGGATGGAGTGTCTCCACAGGAAGTTGACAGACAGCAGGACCGCAGCAAATGTGAAGCTGTTCATCAGCCGACTCATCGTCAATGTAGAGGAGGTGGGTGAGAGAGGAAAGGACAGGTGCTGTCTGTCACTGGCTCCTTTCAGTCAATATATATAACCTTTTTAGATAACTCCCATTCACAAATCTACAGTTTCTGTCTCTGCCTGTCTGTCTCTCTCTCTCTGCCTCAGTCTCTCTCTCTATCTCTCTGCCTCAGTCTCTCTCTCTCTCTGCCTCAGTCTCTCTCTCTCTCTCTCTCTCTCTCTCTCTCTCTCTCTCTCTCTCTCTCTCTCTCACACACACGCACACGCACACCACACACCACACACACCACACACACCACACCACACACACCACACACACCACACACACCACACACACCACACACACCACACACACACACCACACACCACCACACACACACACCACACACACACCACACACCACACACCACACACCACACACCACACACCACACACCACACACCACACACCACACACCACACACCACACACCACACACACACACACACACACACACACACACACACACACACACACACACACACACACACACACACACACACACACACACACTTATTTGGCAACACTAGCTTTCATAAGTGTTTGGCTAATTAACAAATTAGAAGACATTTTGGCAATCCAAGTTGTGAATGAAAGCAGTGTGCATTGTGTTCATTTCAAAAGTAACATACCGCGGGACCTGACACATGCTGTCTCCCTACAACGAGGTATGTGCACCTGCAGTGTCTCCCTCTACTGGCTTAGTGTGTGCATGATGTACCAGAGACATTGTTTCAGGCATTCCGGCCATATGCCCGGTTCTGGCTGTCTCCTCTCATGGACGTTCTTGTGACGGGAGTCGCGGGAACAGACGGAATCAACTACTTCATTGTCGACTTGGTCGTCACACTCCTCTCATGGCACAGTGTCGCCATCCCTGAGGTACGTGTCACTTCTGTCATGGCACAGTGAAAGTTCTGTCATGGCACAACGTCACTATGCCTGAGTCATGTGTCACTTCGGTCATATCACAGTGTCACTACACCTGAGGAACGTGTCAATTCGGTCATGTTACACCTGATGTATATTTCACTTCTGTCATGGCACAATGTCTCCATGGCCTGGTGTCATTATGCCTGAGGTTTCTGTCATTTTGATCATGGCATGATGTCACTATCCCTGAGGTACATGTCAAGGCACAGTGTCATTATACCTGTATATGTATAAATGAGTACCTGGCTATTAGACAGTGGTGGATATGTGTATATATATATATATATATATATATATATATATATATATATATATATATATATATCTTTGACTTGTTACTCAGACTTGTGTATGTGTTGTTGCTCAGGACAGTGCCACAGGTCGTGCCGCTGCTAACAGCCTGCTGGAGTTCCTGATGCGTCGGTGTCATCATGACACAAGACATGTCCTCAAGAACAACCTGGAGATGCTGAAGACACTAGTTGAAGTCTGGCATGACCGCGTCACGCCTCCCACTGGGTGAGTCACTGCGTCACACCTCCCACTGGGTGAGTCACTGCGTCACACCTCCCACTGGGTGAGTCACTGCGTCACACCTCCCACTGGGTGAGTCACTGCGTCACACCTCCCACTGGGTGAGTCACTGCATCACACCTCCCACTGGGTGAGTCACTGCGTCACACCTCCCACTGGGTGAGTCACTGCATCACACCTCCCACTAGGTGAGTCACTGCGTCACACCTCCCACTGGGTGAGTCACTGTGTCACACCTCCCACTGGGTGAGTCACTGTCACACCTCCCACTTGGTGAGTCACTGTGTCACGCCTCCCACTGGGTGAGTCACTGCGTCATGCCTCCCACTGGGCGAGTCACTGTGTCACGCCTCGCATTGGGTGAGTCACTGCATCATGCCTCCCACTGAGTGAGTCACTGTGTCATGCTTCCCACTGGGTGAGTCACTGCGTCATGCCTCCCACTGGGTGAGTCACTGCGTCACGCCTCCCACTGGGTGAGTCACTGCGTCACACCTCCCACTGGGTGAGTCACTGCATCACTCCTCCCACTGGGTGAGTCACTGTGTCACGCCTACCACTGGGTGAGTCACTGCATCACACCTCCCACTGGGTGAGTCACTGTGTCACACCTCCCACTGGGTGAGTCACTGCATCACGTCTCCCACTGGATGAGTCACTGTCACACCTCCCACTGGGTGAGTCACTGTGTCACGCCTCCCACTGGGTGAGTCACTGCGTCATGCCTCCCACTGGGCGAGTCACTGTGTCACACCTCGCATTGGGTGAGTCACTGCGTCATGCCTCCCACTGGGTGAGTCACTGCGTAGGTAGGTGAGTTAACACACAGTACCTCCAGTAGGTGAGTTGCCATAACACACCTTCCATTAGGTGATTTACCACAACACACCTCCCATTAGATGAGTTACCACAACACACCCCTTTAGGTGAGTTACCACAACACACCCAGTTAGGTGAGTTACCACAACACACTTCCCACTAGGTCAGTTAACACATCGCACTACATTAATCACCACAACACACGTTCCACTTTGTGACTCACCACGACACACCTCCCAAATTTGCTGCCAATTAGTTGATTAAACATACGTAACAAGTTTTTATTTGCATTTCAGAGTTATTTACGACAACTTCAGTGAAAAAAGTGCAAAAAGTAAACGGAATTTAACTGGCATTCAACTCGCTGCTGTGATGCTGGCCAACAAGATTAACCCTTTCTACCCCGACACAAGTGGTGATATTGACAAAGACAGGTAGGATGTGTTCCTTCACTGTGAATGTTGACATTGATGTAGTTGTCTGGTTGTCTTTGTTGCAATGTTATAATTGTAAAATTACTACATTTCTAAGGCTATTTTGGCTACTCAACCTGCTGACTGCATTTAGACACGGTTAGTATAATTTCAGGTAATTAAATGGTTAAAGCATAAATATATTCCAGTGCGTTAGCTTGCAAAGTGAATCGCTCTGGTATTTGACAGATTCTACAAGCAGCTTGCGATGAACATGACAAATGAGTCGAAGCAGGTGTACGCCCCCACAGCGGAGGTCGTTGGCATGGCAATGGCCCAGATGGCAGCCTTGGAGAACGAACGTGGTTGGTTGGAAGAGTTTACGGACAATGTCGCCAAGATGCTGCAGACTGTGAAACCAGACAAGTTCATCAACTGTGTGTGGGGCATGCAGCGTCACCACGCGGTCGTGGTAGACAGGTCAGTCACCACGCGGTCATAATAGGTGGTCATAATAGGTGGGTCAGTATCCCCATGCGGTTGTAGTAGACAGGTCATTGTTAATACGTGATTGTAGTGGATAGGTCATTGTTAACACATGATTGTAGTGGACAGGTAATATTCATTGTGATTGTAGTCACCTAGTCTTGTAGGTTTGTGTCAGTGACTCCACTAACACACTTTGTCTTGTAGGTTTGTGTCAGTGACTCCACTAACACACTTTGTCTTGTAGGTTTGTGTCAGTGACTCCACTAACACACTTTGTCTTGTAGGTTTGTGTCAGTGACTCCACTAACACACTTTGTCTTGTAGGTTTGTGTCAGTGACTCCACTAACACACTTTGTCTTGTAGGTTTGTGTCAGTGACTCCACTAACACACTTTGTCTTGTAGGTTTGTGTCAGTGACTCCACTAACACACTTTGTCTTGTAGGTTTGTGTCAGTGACTCCACTAACACACTTTGTCTTGTAGGTTTGTGTCAGTGACTCCACTAACACACTTTGTCTTGTAGGTTTGTGTCAGTGACTCTACTAACACACTTTGTCTTGTAGGTTTGTGTCAGTGACTCCACTAACACACTTTGTCTTGTAGGTTTGTGTCACAGTGACTCCACTAACACACTTTGTCTTGTAGGTTTGTGTCACAGTGACTCCACTAACACACTTTGTCTTGCAGGTGTGTGTCGCATTGACTCCACTAACACACTTTGTCTTGTAGGTTTGTGTCGTAGTGACTCCACTAACACACTTTGTCTTGTAGGTTTGGGTCGCAGTGACTCCACTAACACACTTTGTCTTGTAGGTTTGTGTCGTAGTGACTCCACTAACACACTTTGTCTTGTAGATTTGTGTCGCAGTGACTCCACTAACACACTTTGTCTTGTAGGTTTGTGTCACAGTGACTCCACTAACACACTTTGTCTTGTAGGTTTGTGTCGCAGTGACTCCACTAACACACTTTGTCTTGTAGGTTTGTGTCAGTGACTCCACTAACACACTTTGTCTTGTAGGTTTGTGTCCAGTGACTCCACTAACACACCTTGTCTTGTAGGTTTGTGTCGCAGTGACTCCACTAACACACTTTGTCTTGTAGGTGTGTGTCGCAGTGACTCCACTAACACACTTTGTCTTGTAGGTTTGTGTCGCAGTGACTCCACTAACACACTTTGTCTTGTAGGTTTGTGTCGCGGGTGCTGTTCATCCTGCCTCAGGTCCACGGTGAGTTCAAGACGTCCTGCCTCGAGATCATCCTCAGTCGCATCCAACACATTGACAATGTCTTCACGGAGCTGAAGAGCAAAGGCTTTGTTGCGTCTCTCAGTCACAGGTGGGTGGAGCAGGGTAGGAGATTTAGAGTGATGTGACTGTGCACATCATCGAGTTGTGGGTCCACACTCATTGGTGTGGGCTGAGTTGTGGGTCCATATTCACTGGTGTGGATTGAGTTATGGGTCCACACTCATTGGTGTGGACAGAGTTATGGGTCCACACTCATTGGTGTGGACTGAATTATGGGTCCACACTCATTGGTGTGGACTGAGTTATGGGTCCACACTTATTGGTGTGGACTGACTTATGGGTCCACACTCATTGGTGTGGACTGAGTTATGGGTCCACACTTATTGGTGTGGACTGACTTATGGGTCCACACTCATTGGTGTGGCCTGAGTTGTGGGTCCACACTCATTGGTGTGGACTGAGTTCTGAGCCCACTCTCATTGTGTGACTTTTGACATCTCATTGAGTTCTGAGCCCACTCTCATTGGTGTGGACTGAGTTGTGGGTTCATAGTCATTGGTGTGGATTGAATTATGGGTCCACACTTATTGGTGTGGACTGACTTATGGGTCCACACTCATTGGTGTGGCCTGAGTTGTGGGTCCACACTCATTGGTGTGGACTGAGTTCTGAGTCCACTCTCATTTGTGTGGACTGAGTTCTGAGCCCACTCTCATTGGTGTGGACTGAGTTCTGAGCCCACTCTCATTGGTGTGGACTGAGTTGTGGGTTCATATTCATTGGTGTGGATTGAATTATGGGTCCACACTCATTGGTGTGGACTGAGTTATGGGTCCACACTTATTGGTGTGGACTGACGTATGGGTCCACACTCATTGGTGTGGCCTGAGTTGTGGGTCCACACTCATTGGTGTGGACTGAGTTCTGAGTCCACTCTCATTTGTGTGGACTGAGTTCTGAGCCCACTCTCATTGGTGTGGACTGAGTTCTGAGCCCACTCTCATTGGTGTGGACTGAGTTCTGAGTCCACTCTCATTGGTGTGGACTGAGTTCTGAGCCCACTCTCATTGGTGTGGACTGAGTTCTGAGTTCACTCTCATTGGTGAACTGTGGCACATGGATATGATATGAATATGTTAATTGAAGTTGAAGCATGTTAATTTATACTAATAATTGTTAATATATGCCCACAATGGTAGTTGGTGAGATTATTGGAGCATTAAGTGAGATTTTCTGAACACAGCATAATGACAGTAGTTCCTTACATTTGAAATTATTTACATTTGAAGTGTTTACAAATATTAGAATATATGTCTACTGATGTGTTACCATAGAGACGAGGCAACTCAGTTGGTGAGTCTGAGGCTGGTGCAAGGCATGCTGGAACAGCTCAAACCACCTGACCTCTTGGCCCTGTTGTCATCAGTGACCGCATTCATCAGCCACCCCAGCGCCATCTGCAGGGCCATCATGTATGACATTCTCACCTGGATCTATGATAATTACAGGTGAGACTTAGGACTTTCAAGTAAGACGTGGGATTTACAGGTGAGACACAAAACTTACAGGTGAGGTATATATGTCTAATAGGTGAGAGCATAGAACTTATAGGTGACATATATGACTTACATGTGAGATGTAGATCGTACAGGTGAGATGTAGGTGTGACAGGACTTACAGGTGAGATATGGAACTTACTGGTGAAAATAATCTGACTCGTTTTGTCCCCAACTCTCCTTACATCTATCGCCTGACTCTCTCCTTACATCTATCGCCCGACTCTCTCCTTACATTTGTCGCCTGACTCTCTCCTTACATCTGTCGCCTGACTCTCTCCTTACTTACATCTGCGCCCGACTCTCTCTCCTTACATCTGTCATCCGAGTCTCTCCTTACATCTGTCGCCTGACTCTCTCCTTACATCTGTCTGACTCTCTCCTTACATCTGTCGCCTGACTCTCTCCTTACATCTGTCGACTGACTCTCTCCTTACATCTGTCGCCTGACTCTCTCCTTACATCTGTCACGTGACTCTCCTTACATCTGTCGCCTGACTCTCTCCATACATTTGTCGCCTGACTCTCTCCTTACATCTGTCACCTGACTCTCTCCTTACATCTGTCGCCTGACTCTCTCCTTATATCTGTCACGTGACTCTCCTTACATCTGTCGCCCGACTCTCCTTACATCTGTCGCCCGACTCTCTCCTTACATCTGTTGCCTGACTCTCTCCTTTCATCTGTCACCTGACTCTCTCCTTACATCTGCTGCCTGACTCTCTCCTTACATCTGTCACCTGACTCTCTCCTTACATCTGTCACCTGACTCTCTCCTTACATCTGTCACCTGACTCTCTCCTTACATCTGTCGCCTGACTCTCTCCTTATATCTGTCACGTGACTCTCCTTACATCTGTCGCCCGACTCTCTCCTTACATCTGTCGCCCGACTCTCTCCTTACATCTGTTGCCTGACTCTCTCCTTTCATCTGTCACCTGACTCTCTCCTTACATCTGCTGCCTGACTCTCTCCTTACATCTGTCACCTGACTCTCTCCTTACATCTGCCCCCTGACTCTCTCCTTACATCTGTGTTCTTACCTGTTGTGTTTGTGTTGTAGAACGGAGGAATCGGATGTTGGACTTGCGATAATGACATCTGTGAAGGACACGCTGCTACAAGGTCTCTCTGACGACGATGTCAACAACAGGTTGAGTTCTCATGTAACATTGAAAAATATATCTAACGGATGTTTCTGAATATTTCTCTACACCTGTATTAAAATGTATTGAAAGTTTGGTTTAAACTCATACTAGTTTTAACATAGTTTTATAATATTCCAGATTGTATATTTTGTATGTGTCGAATTTTATCTGAATCTGATGGCATTCTGTCAATTATTTTCTGATGTTTTAGGATATCAAAACCAATGTTTAAAATTGTAGTTTAACACGTCAGAAATCTGACAATATGGTAAAAGTTTTCTTTATGTACATATACCATTACCATCCTTTTTAAATTGATGTGTATTCAATTTTTGAAATGTATATACAATTTTTATTTAACTGTATTCATAAGAGTGATGATGGCACAATTTGTTTAAGTGATATTTTTTTAACCATCGTAACCCTTTATAATACTATTTTCCAGTGTTTTTTCATATAACATCCAGTGTGACTGGCTGGACACGATGCTTAAAACAAACGTGAAAATGCACTTACACATTGATATAACATTGCAGTTTGACAACTTGCAGTTAGATTAAGTTACCTCAAAGGTCACTAGGTCACTGTCACATGTTGTAGGTCAGAGGTCATATTCACATGATGCAGTCTTGGATAGTAAGAAATAAGTCATCCATAGATGATGTTGGTCAGAGGACACAAGTAACTTACTCTATGCAATGTATGTGAGAGGTCATGAGAGGTGAATCAGAAACACATGACGTAGGTCAGAGGTCATGTTCAGAGGTTGTTGCAGGTTGACGATGTTGAACTTTTGGAGTGACGAGACGCGTCTGCCGAGCAGTACGTTTGAGCGCCTGACGTCCATGTTAGAGGCGATGTACTCCCCCTCCACAGAGAACCAGTACCTCAGCTATGCCTCAAACCTACTTTTGGAGATGACCTCCAAGAGTCCGGACTTCAATCAGGACATCTTCGACTTCCCCCTGTCAGAGTGCAAGTTCCAGGTAATTGTCACCACTGTCTGAGTGCAACGTCCAGGTAATAGTCACCGCTGTCAGAGTGAAAGGTCCAGGTAATTGTCACCTCTGTCTGAGTGCAAGGTCCAGATAATTGTCACCATTGTATGAGTGCAAGGTCCAGCTAATTGTCACCCCTTGTCTGAGCACAAGGTCCAGCTAATTGTCACCCCTTGTCTGTGCACAAGTTCCAGCTAATTGTCACCCCTAGTCTGAGCACAAGTTCCAGGTAATTGTCACCCCCTGTCTGAGCGCAAGGTCCAGGTAAATGTTATAATGTCATCGTGTGGATGTGGGACATATTTACAAGTAGTTGACAAGTTATTTGGTTGCCAGGACTACCCAGTGCAGTCATCATGGCGACGCAGACATGCTGCGATGACGCCACACTTCGTGGCAACACAAGTCTCACAGACACAGTCCGGGGTCAGCCAGGATGTTGCCATGGAAACAGGACACGTCAGAGCAACACAAGACGTACAGCAATTTACACCCACGCAGGATGTAGGTCAGTAGGTCAGAGGTTATCAGAAATTTGTCGTATTACACATACACGCTTGTACGGGATGTAGGTCTAGAAATATCTCTTGAGACATTGTCTTGCTTAATATTAAAATTTACGTAGTCCACACGAAAACTAGAATTACTTCATGTCAACTTCATATGTGCTGTGTCATTTTGGATTCTCCAGAGAGAGACAAACAGAACTCAGTTGCGATTTGTTTCACGGCAGCCATCTTTCTTTGTTGTAGGTGTTGCGAGGGGCCCGTACAACTGGCTCACACAGAGCAGCCTCGACACCTTCGCTGACTTTCCAACCTCGGTGTCCCAATCCCAGTCTTCCCTCCTGTTCACTGTCGGGAAGAAACCAGCCCCAGCTGGAGGGAAAAGGCGGCTGAAGGCTGTTGGACCAGATTTTGGACAGGGTCGGCTGGGAGATGGCGGCATGGATGGGGTGGACAGCAAACAGGGTAAATACAGGGGATACAGTAGGTGCAAATGGGGAAAATGTGTACGGTATGATGGAAAGTATGAAATGGACAGATATTTATATACAGTCGCGCCTCGCTATAACGCGACTCGCTATAACGCGAATCGGCTATAACACGGTCGGTCGTGGACCCCGAATTTCTGCCGCCAGGGGGAAAATGTGCGCTACAGCTAACAATAACGCTGTAATTAACTGTCACTTATTTTTATGAAGTCCTCATGTTTGTCTTGTACAGGTGTATCTAGAAACAATTTATTGATATTAAGAAATTTAACACAGAAGTTCAACTGCGTTGCTGAGTTCATTGTTTGTTGTGCTCCTGGCTTCTGCTCTGCCGTCGGCTTCGCCTTCGCGACACCAATCCAATCGTTTTTCAAACCGATCTATTGTGTAACCAGCGCTTGGTTTGTGTGGTAATTTCTTAAGTGTTTGTTTAAAATGTTACCAATTCCTTTGATTGCATTTAATTAACTTTAGGCACAGTAAATTTGGTACAAAGTCCTGTTTGTTTGCGCCGATATCAATCGCGTTTGTCTCCTGCCAGTTCGCTGTGGCTTCGGCGAAGGCGCCCATTCACTGTGGCTTCCGCGAACGGGCGCCTTCGCCGGCTTGTAAATGGCAATTAAATTGCTTACGAATCGGGCGGTGACAAAAAATAATTATGGTACTGAAATGGCAGGCTAAAGTTATGTTATGTTTTCTTCACTACGTATACGAAAAAACATTTACTTGTGCGCAAATATACGAATTCGTCAACTGCGTGTGAACCGCAGTAGCCTCGAACCACCGTGAATTGCATTATAAATCGGCACGGTAAATGTGCGATCTAAATTTATATTTTGGGATTGATTAAAAGATGAAATTAAGCCAACAGTGAGCTCAATTAGTATAAGTATTAATATTTGACCGACTTCGGCAACATGTCAATTCATTTGTGCGTTTCGGCTGCTGAGTTCAAGGTTATTTTAGACCGCGACCGCGTACTGTGTTATCGCTCCGCCTCAGTTCGCATCGCCAGACGAGGCGCGTTGGCTCTGAATTTATTTCAAAACTGTACACCATTCGCAAGATTTACTCAGTTCAACATTCGACAGTGTATATTATTTTAACGTAATACACATTTACGTTGGTTTCAATGTCAGTTAGTTTTATAAATCACGCATACACCGCGCAACCAGCACATTGGCTTTGGTTGCTGTTGTGGTGTTTTGGGGGTGGTGGCGCCCCTGGCGGAATATAATCTATAATGTGCCTCGTTTACAACGCGGTTTCGTGGACCCCAACTACCGCGTTATAACGAGGCGCGACTGTATGTTGAATTATGACATCACCTAGGCTGTCAATCTCAATGTCACAGTAGTGTGTATCTATTGTTAGTCTCTATGTCACACTAGTGTGTATCTGTTGTCAGTCTCTATGTCACTCTGGTATGTCTCTGTTGTTAGTCTCTATGTCACACTAGTGTGTATCTGTTGTCAGTCTCTATGTCATGCTGTTGTGTATCTGTTGTCATTCTCTATGTCAAACTGGTGTGTATCTGTTGTTAGTCTCTATGTCACGCTGTTGTGTATCTGTTGTTAGTCTCTATGTTAAACTAGTGTGTATCTGTTGTTAGTCTCTATGTCACCCTGGTGTGTATCTGTTGTTAGTCTCTATGTCACCCTGGTGTGTATCTGTTGTCAGTCTCTATGTCAAACTGGTATGTATCTGTTGTCAGTCTCGATGTCACGCTGGTGTGTATCTGTTGTTAGTCTCTATGTCACCCTGGTATATATCTGTAGTTAGTCTCTATGTCACCCTGGTATGTATCTGTTCTCAGTCTCTATGTCATCTTGGTGTGTATCTGTTGTCAGTCTCTATGTCACCTTGGTGTGTATATGTTGTCAGTCTCTATGTCACCCTGGTATGTATATGTTGTCAGTCTCTATGACACCTTGGTGTGTATCTGTTGTCAGTCTCTATGTCATCTTGGTGTGTATCTGTTTTCAGTCTCTATGTCACCCTGGTATGTATCTGTTGTCAGTCTCTATGTCACCCTGGTGTGTATCTGTTGTCAGTTTCTATGTCACCCTGGTTTGTATCTGTTGTCAGTTTCTATGTCACCCTGGTTTGTATCTGTTGTCAGCATCTATGTCACCCTCGTATGTATCTGTTGTCAGTCTCTATGTCACCCTGGTGTATATCTGTTGTCAGTCTCTATGTCACCCTGGTATGTGTCTGTTGTCAGTCTCTATGTCACCCTGGTATGTATCTGTTGTCAGTCTCTATGTCATGCTGGTGTGTATCTGTTGTCAGTCTCTATGTCACCCTGGTGTGTATCTGTTGTCAGTCTCTATGTCACCCTGGTGTGTATCTGTTGTCAGTCTCTATGTCACCCTGGTATGTATCTGTTGTCAGTCTCTATGTCATCCTGGTATGTATCTGTTGTCAGTCTCTATGTCATGCTGGTGTGTATCTGTTGTCAGTCTCTATGTCACCCTGGTATGTATCTGTTGTCAGTCTCTATGTCACGCTGGTGTGTATCTGTTGTCAGTCTCTATGTCACGCTGGTGTGTATCTGTTGTCAGTCTCCGTCATGCTAGTGTGTATCTGTTGTTAGTCTCTATGTCACCCTGGTGTGTATCTGTTGTCAGTCTCTATGTCATCCTGATATGTATGTGTTATCAGTCTTAGTCACCCTGGTATATATCTGTTGTCAGTATTTATGTCACTCTGGTGTACATATATTGTCAGTCTCTCATGTCACCCTGTTATGTGTCTGTTGTCAGTCTCTATGTCACCCTGGTATGTATCTGTTGTCAGTCTCTATGTCACCCTGTTATGTGTCTGTTGTCAGTCTCTATGGAGGAGACAGATATCCTGAGACTGAAGCGACGCTTTGTGCGGGACAAAGAGTCGACACAAGTGCACTTTGCGAGACGCCAGGCACGACTCAATAAGCAGCGACAGGTCAGGCAGTGGTGTCTTGTTGAGTTGGCCCAAGCCGGTTCCCATTGTGTCATATCAGCCAGCAGTTTGATGGTCAAGTTTGTTCACTATGCTATGTACATACCTCACGTTTGTTCAGTAATTTGTTTTATTTATATATTTATATCAGGCTGTAAACGGCTGTGGGTGCAGCTGCATCAAGAAATGCTTCTTTCATTCACTAATAGCACTGTAGCTGAATGCTCAGGAGTTAAGTCCAATAGTTAGACACGCTGTAAATGAAATGCTGTCAACAACTGTAAGTCATCACGTCTGTTCAAGAAACTTACCTTCTAGCCAGCATATCACCTGAAAAATTAACATCTTCAAATTAATTTTCAATTATATGTAAATGGATGTGAATCTCGCAGTAACAACCTTAAAACCCAGTTGGCTGTGACAGCACAAAATAACACCAACTCAGGTGTAGACTGATGTAAACAGCCTCCTGGTGGTTGATGCAGGAACTAGAGCGCGAGAGGAAACTACAACGAGAGAATCAGGTGACGATGTATCGCTGTTACCGCATCGGGGATTTGCCGGACATCCAAATCAAGCACTCTGCCATCATCGCACCTCTACAGGCCCTCGCTCAGGTCAGTAGGCCCTCGCTCAGGTCAGTAGGCCCTCGCTCAGGTCAATAGGTTTTTGCTCAGGCCAGTAAGCTGTCGCTCAGATCAGTAGGCCCTTGCTTAGGTTGAACATAACTTTATGCAGAGACCTGTCCGCCCATCATTTGGATAGGTAAAATCCATTGTGGACGGGTAGAAATATCAGTGGACAGGTGTTGGATTGTAAAAAATAAAGGAGCAAAAAAGGTTTAAAAAATCATAGATATTGTCAGCAATGCCTTGAAAATTACCATATTTTAGGTCATAGAACCCATCACAACTGGCATGTATGTAGGTTATCATCCATGTGTCCACTGTCCATCCATAAATGTGACCAGCAAAACGTTTAGACTGCATAAAGCCCTGGGTTGATAGGCGTCCGCCTAAGTCAGTAGGCCCTTGCTCACATCAAGTTGATAGACCTATGCTTGGGTCAGTTGACCCTCGCTCAGGTTGGTGTCATCTTGCTCAAATCAACAGGCACTTGCTCAGTTGAGTTAGTACATGCATGTCTGCTCAGGGGAACATCAGCAGGCATGAGCTCTGTTCAAACTGTCAGTAGGCCTTCACTTGTATGAGACTCCGTAGGCCCTGCGTAGGCTCTCACACAGGTGAGACTGTCAACTGGCCCAGTCACGTCACAGTCAGCAGTGATTTGCTCAGGTGAGTAGCTCTAGCTTAGGACAGGACCTACTTAAGAAAGCTGTTGACAGGTGCATCACTTAAAGCTCTACATCGTCATCGCTTAAACAACTTTAACTGATGCAGTGTTTGTGTCTCACACCCACAGAGAGACAGTCCACTCGCACGGCTGCTCTTCAGCTCTGTCTTCAAGGCGATCTTTGCGAAGATAGAGGAAGAGAAGACTGAGAGAGAGGCCCAGGACATGACTGACACACTCAGACACAGCCTCAACAACATGCTGGAGCAGTCGACTCAATACTTCCCACCATTCATTGGCTGTGTCCTGGTAAGACTCAATACTTCCCTCCATTCATTGGCTGTGTCCTGGTAAGACTCAATACTTCCCTCCATTCATTGGCTGTGTCCTGGTAAGACTCAATACTTCCCTCCATTCATTGGCTGTGTCCTGGTAAGACTCAATACTTCCCTCCATTCATTGGCTGTGTCCTGGTAAGACTCAATACTTCCCTCCATTCATTGGCTGTGTCCTGGTAAGACTCAATACTTCCCTCCATTCATTGGCTGTGTCCTGGTAAGACTCAATACTTCCCACCATTCATTGGCTGTGTCCTGATAAGACTCAATACTTCCCTCCATTCATTGCCTGTGTCCTGGTAAGACTCAATACTTCCCTCTATTCATTGAGTGTGTCCTGGTAAGACTCAATACTTACCACCATTCATTGACTGTGTCCTGGTAAGACTCAATACTTCCCTCCATTCATTGGCTGTGTCCTGGTGAGTCTCAATACTTCCCACCATTCAGTGGCTGTGTCCTGGTGAGTCTCAATACTTCCCACCATTCAGTGGCTGTGTCCTGGAAAGACTCAATACTTCCCTCCATTCATTGGCTGTGTCCTGGTGAGTCTCAATATTTCCCTCCATTCATTGGCTGTGTCCTGGTAAGACTCAACATTTCCCACCATTCATTGGCTGTGTCCTGGTAAGACTCAATACATCTCTCCATTCATTGGCTGTGTCCTGGTAAGACTCAATACTTCCCACCATTCATTGACTGTGTCCTGGTGAGACTCGGTACTTCCCACCATTCATTGGCTGTGTCCTGGTAAGACTCAATACTTCCCTCCATTCATTGGCTGTGTCCTGGTAAGACTCAATACTTCCCTCCATTCATTGGACTGTGTCCTGGTAAGACTCAATACTTCCCTCCATTCATTGGCTGTGTCCTGGTGAGACTCAATACTTCCCTCCATTCATTGGCTGTGTCCTGGTGAGACTCAATACATCCCTCCATTCATTGGCTGTGTCCTGGTAAGACTCAATACTTCCCACCATTCATTGACTGTGTCCTGGTGAGACTCAATACTTCCCTCCATTCATTGGCTGTGTCCTGGTGAGACTCAATAACCCACCATTCATTGGCTGTGTCCTGGTGAGACTCAATACTTCCCACCATTCATTGGCTGTGTCCTGGTGAGACTCAATAATTCCCACCATTCATTGGCTGTGTCCTGGTGAGACTCAATACTTCCCTCCATTCATTGGCTGTGTCCTGGTGAGACTCAATACTTCCCTCCATTCATTGGCTGTGTCCTGGTGAGACTCAATACTTCCCTCCATTCATTGGCTGTGTCCTGGTGAGACTCAATACTACCCACCATTCATTGGCTGTGTCCTGGTGAGACTCAATACTTCCCACCATTCATTGACTGTGTCCTGGTGAGACTCAATACTTCCCTCCATTCATTGGCTGTGTCCTGGTGAGACTCAATACTTCCCTCCATTCATTGGCTGTGTCCTGGTGAGACTCAATACTACCCACCATTCATTGGCTGTGTCCTGGTGAGACTCAATACTTCCCACCATTCATTGGCTGTGTCCTGGTGAGACTCAATACTTCCCTCCATTCATTGGCTGTGTCCTGGTGAGACTCAATACTTCCCACCATTCATTGACTGTGTCCTGGTGAGACTCAATACTTCCCTCCATTCATTGGCTGTGTCCTGGTAAGACTCAATACTTCCCACCATTCATTGACTGTGTCCTGGTAAGACTCAATACTTCCCTCCATTCATTGGCTGTGTCCTGGTGAGACTCAATACTTCCCTCCATTCATTGGCTGTGTCCTGGTGAGACTCAATACTTCCCTCCATTCATTGGCTGTGTCCTGGTAAGACTCAATACATCCCTCCATTCATTGGCTGTGTCCTGGTAAGACTCAATACTTCCCACCATTCATTGACTGTGTCCTGGTGAGACTCAATACATCCATCCATTGATTGGCTGTGTCCTGGTGAGACTCAATAATTCCCACCATTCATTGACTGTGTCCTGGTGAGACTCAATACTTCCCACCATTCATTGGCTGTGTCCTGGTGAGACTCAATACTTCCCACCATTCATTGGCTGTGTCCTGGTGAGACTCAATACTTCCCACCATTCATTGGCTGTGTCCTGGTGAGACTCAATACTTCCCACCATTCATTGGCTGTGTCCTGGTGAGACTCAATACTTTCCACCATTCACTGGCTGTGTCCTGGTGAGACTCAATACTTCCCTCCATTCATTGGCTGTGTCCTGGTGAGTCTCAATACTTCCCTCCATTCATTGGCTGTGTCCTGGTGAGACTCAATACTTTCCACCATTCACTGGCTTTTCCTGGTAAAAATACTTCCATTCATTGGCTGTGTCCTGGTAAGACTCAATACTTCCCACCATTCATTGGCTGTGTCCTGGTAAGACTCAATACATCCCTCCATTCATTGGCTGTGTCCTGGTAAGACTCAATACTTCCCTCCATTCATTGACTGTGTCCTGGTAAGACTCAATACTTCCCTCCATTCATTGACTGTGTCCTGGTGAGACTCAATACTTCCCTCCATTCATTGGCTGTGTCCTGGTGAGACTCAATACTTCCCTCCATTCATTGGCTGTGTCCTGGTGAGACTCAATACTTCCCACCATTCACTGGCTGTGTCCTGGTGAGACTCAATACTTCCCACCATTCATTGACTGGGTCCTGGTAAGACTCAATACTTCCCACCATTCACTGGCTGTGTCCTGGTAAGACTCAATACTTCCCTCCATTCATTGGCTGTGTCCTGGTGAGACTCAATACTTCCCTCCATTCATTGGCTGTGTCCTGGTGAGACTCAATACTTCCCTCCATTCATTGGCTGTGTCCTGGTAAGACTCAATACTTCCCACCATTCATTGGCTGTGTCCTGGTGAGACTCAATACTTCCCTCCATTCATTGGCTGTGTCCTGGTGAGACTCAATACTTCCCACCATTCATTGACTGGGTCCTGGTAAGACTCAATACTTCCCACCATTCATTGGCTGTGTCCTTGTAAGATAATATACAGTATCTAAATACAGTAGATCTCATGAAAGACCACCCTGATTAATGACCACTTGCTTTTTACGACCATTTTTTCACTGTATAAACGACCCCTCATCAACGACCACCCGGCAAACGCGACCAGCGACCATGGCAATTTGACTTTAGTTTAGCACGATTTTGATTTGTGGATTTTATTCTTCACAGGAATTTAAATGATTTCATTTTATGACCTAGCATGTGGGCTGTAAGAGGTCGTTTTCATGATTAGATCAGAAAGTAAAAGATCATTTTGCGCCGCTGGAAAGAACAACAAAATGGCAACCGCAGTGCGATTACTCAGCCTCTCGGACCGAATTTTAAATAATTGTTATCACATATTATTAAAAATGATTTCAAATGAGGATACTTTTTATCAGATAATAGTATTAAAAAAAAACGTTTCCAAATTAAACTGATGCTGAAACATGTCATAATTTATTTTTATTTTGTCTCATTTGTTATTATCTACTTTATATTTTATGTATTTTATTACTTAGCTTTTTATCAAACGTATACATGCTATATGGACTTATTATGATATGCGTAAATGTATGAATTAATCCAAAACATAAAAATAACCAAACCCTCACGAGAGACCACCCCTCTTTTAAGACCGCTCAACTACGATTTGGGGGGCGGTCTTAAATGAGGGGTACATACAACAGTCACTACAAAAGTCTGTGGATGTTGGCTTTATTCTAATTCAACAGTCTCAATCAAAATGTACCTTGTTGTTTATTAACAATATTTTCAAATTATCGCTCCCATGCCCCATAAACTTGTATGTAACGAGAACCTCCCATTGCCTGACTGTGCATTGACCATTGTCCATTTCAGGACATTGCCCATGGCAGTCCAAAAAAACTGGAGCTGGACGCAAGTGCAATGAACACAGCTTGTCTTGCCAGTCTACAGCAGCCCCTGGGTAAGTTACTAAGTACAAGTCCAACGCTGTGTACTTAGGTGAGTAGATAGCTCCGAAATTCATGTCCTTAAAAATGGGTATATGGTCATACAAGCTGTATGTTGGTGCCAGGGAAAGTCTTGTTTTGTTCATAAAAGACATGCGTTATGATACGCATGTGAGACATTACTCTGGCAGTTTCTTAATGATGTGTGTTCATTCCTTGATAGTGGCCACTGAATATGCTTCCCTTAAAAGTAGGAGTAAAGGTTTTATTTCATGGTAGTGACCAATTTAACAGTGTGATTTTCAGTGGGCCATTGGAAACACATACACTCCTGCGTCCACAGTTAAACAAGCCTCACTCTCACGAAAACTGGAGAATGTGCAACGACGGATACAAATTCAAATTGTGTAATTTTTTTAATGTTGTGCCAACTGTAAGCTTAATATCTTCTGGCTTCAGAAATATTAAAAAGAAAATAACTAGCCTAGATGTTGTATAATCGGAGTATTTTCAATCAAAGTATACTAGTGTACCAAATACTGAAATTGCCCACAGCTAGCATGATACAGGAATTATTTTCACAATTTTTTTTTATTAAGAAAGCATTGAGCTGATAATGTTTATGTCATTAATATTTTACCAAAATACAATAACACCTACAAGCTTTTTTGTTCACTGAATGGTAAGTTATAAATTACAACCATTGAAAAATGCATGCGCCTCGCTCACACACGCAACTCTGACACCAAGCACTTGGCGTCTTTGTCACGTATGAGAGATATCCCAGACCTTCAGTTCAAAATTTATTCACAAACCAATACTATTGTAACATGTCTCTGCATCGATACCAATACACGTTATTCATTTTCAAAAAAAGTAATGAACTTTTACGCAAAAGCCCTAAAACTTATGTCATGCTGAATAAAATCATTCCCAGTGTTTGTACGTAACATCTTGCATCAATTGGTCAGATCCTTCGACTTCAAACTTTCATAACTTCCAAACGGAAGCTTGCAAAACAGCTGTACCGACTGTGTATGTGCGAAATGAACCCGAAAACACCTATGATGTGTTATCAGGTGTGTTATTAGGTGTGTTATGATGTGCTATCAGGTGTGTTGTTGCTGGAAGACTTACTCATCCAGACAGAGGGTGACGACGCTGCCCCGAGCAGGAAGAGGCGGGCGGGGCCAGCCGTGTCATATGACACCACCAACTGGATTGAACTTGCACGGTGAGTATTACTGCATTTGTCCCTAGGTGGTGCCACCGTCATTACATACTGGGAATCTTTTTTGTAAGTAATATGAACCATACTTTAAGCACTTGTTCTGTGAAGTGTATGATGTAAACAAAATAATGTTTTCATATTTTTGGGTGGTATTTTATTTATCATTGTTAGGTCATAACTCTTTTGTAGACTCTGTCAGTGCACAGAGTGTATAGTGTAAAGTGTTAGCTTCTCAGAGTTCTGCCCAACCGTTTACTTGTCCCCTCCAACATGTACCCATTCAAGCTTCACCCACCGAAAGGACTGTTTGACTGGTCTGTAGATAAAGTTGTACAAGTCACTAGGCGACTACGGTGTTCTGAGGGCAATCGTTTCTAGACTGTACAAGTCACTGGGCGACTACGACGTTCCGAGGGCAATCTTTTGTAGACTGTGCAAGTCACTGGGCGACTACGACGTTCCGAGGGCAATCTTTTGTAGACTGTGCAAGTCACTGGGCGACTACGACGTTCCGAGGGCAATCTTTTGTAGACTGTGCAAGTCACTGGGCGACTACGACGTTCCGAGGGCAATCTTTTGTAGACTGTGCAAGTCACTGGGCGACTACGACGTTCCGAGGGCAATCTTTTGTAGACTGTGCAAGTCACTGGGCGACTACGACGTTCCGAGGGCAATCTTTTGTAGACTGTGCAAGTCACTGGGCGACTACGACGTTCCGAGGGCAATCTTTTGTAGACTGTGCAAGTCACTGGGCGACTACGACGTTCCGAGGGCAATCTTTTGTAGACTGTGCAAGTCACTGGGCGACTACGACGTTCCGAGGGCAATCTTTTGTAGACTGTGCAAGTCACTGGGCGACTACGACGTTCCGAGGGCAATCTTTTGTAGACTGTGCAAGTCACTGGGCGACTACGACGTTCCGAGGGCAATCTTTTGTAGACTGTGCAAGTCACTGGGCGACTACGACGTTCCGAGGGCAATCTTTTGTAGACTGCAAGTCACTGGGCGACTACGACGTTCCGAGGGCAACTCTTTGTAGACTGTGCAAGTCACTGGGCGACTACGAGTGTCCGAGGGCAATCTTTTGTAGACTGTCAAGTCACTGGGCGACTACGCGTTCCGAGGGCAATCTTTTGTAGACTGTGCAAGTCACTGGGCGACTACGACGTTCCGAGGGTAATCTTTTGTAGACTGTACAAGTCACTGGGCACTACGACGTTCCGAGGGCAATCTTTTGTAGACTGTGCAAGTCACTGGGCGACTACGACGTTCCGAGGGCAATCTTTTGTAGACTGTGCAAGTCACTGGGCGACTACGACGTTCCGAGGGCAATCTTTTGTAGACTGTGCAAGTCACTGGGCGACTACGACGTTCCGAGGGCAATCTTTTGTAGACTGTGCAAGTCACTGGGCGACTACGACGTTCCGAGGGCAATCTTTTGTAGACTGTGCAAGTCACTGGGCGACTACGACGTTCCGAGGGCAATCTTTTGTAGACTGTGCAAGTCACTGGGCGACTACGACGTTCCGAGGGCAATCTTTTGTAGACTGTGCAAGTCACTGGGCGACTACGACGTTCCGAGGGCAATCTTTTGTAGACTGTGCAAGTCACTGGGCGACTACGACGTTCCGAGGGCAATCTTTTGTAGACTGTGCAAGTCACTGGGCGACTACGACGTTCCGAGGGCAATCTTTTGTAGACTGTGCAAGTCACTGGGCGACTACGAGTTCCGAGGGCAATCTTTTGTAGACTGTGCAAGTCACTGGGCGACTACGACGTTCCGAGGGCAATCTTTTGTAGACTGTGCAAGTCACTGGGCGACTACGACGTTCCGAGGGCAATCTTTTGTAGACTGTGCAAGTCACTGGGCGACTACGACGTTCCGAGGGCAATCTTTTGTAGACTGTGCAAGTCACTGGGCGACTACGACGTTCCGAGGGCAATCTTTTGTAGACTGTGCAAGTCACTGGGCGACTACGACGTTCCGAGGGCAATCTTTTGTAGACTGTGCAAGTCACTGGGCGACTACGACGTTCCGAGGGCAATCTTTTGTAGACTGTGCAAGTCACTGGGCGACTACGACGTTCCGAGGGCAATCTTTTGTAGACTGTGCAAGTCACTGGGCGACTACGACGTTCCGAGGGCAATCTTTTGTAGACTGTGCAAGTCACTGGGCGACTACGACGTTCCGAGGGCAATCTTTTGTAGACTGTGCAAGTCACTGGGCGACTACGACGTTCCGAGGGCAATCTTTTGTAGACTGTGCAAGTCACTGGGCGACTACGACGTTCCGAGGGCAATCTTTTGTAGACTGTGCAAGTCACTGGGCGACTACGACGTTCCGAGGGCAATCTTTTGTAGACTGTGCAAGTCACTGGGCGACTACGACGTTCCGAGGGCAATCTTTTGTAGACTGTGCAAGTCACTGGGCGACTACGACGTTCCGAGGGCAATCTTTTGTAGACTGTACAAGTCACTGGCGACTACGACGTTCCGAGGGCAATCTTTTGTAGACTGTGCAAGTCACTGGGCGACTACGACGTTCCGAGGGCAATCTTTTGTAGACTGTGCAAGTCACTGGGCGACTACGACGTTCCGAGGGCAATCTTTTGTAGACTGTGCAAGTCACTGGGCGACTACGAACGTTCCGAGGGGCAATCTTTTGTAGACTGTGCAAGTCACTGGGCGACTACGACGTTCCGAGGGCAATCTTTTGTAGACTGTGCAAGTCACTGGGCGACTACGACGTTCCGAGGGCAATCTTTTGTAGACTGTGCAAGTCACTGGGCGACTACGACGTTCCGAGGGCAATCTTTTGTAGACTGTGCAAGTCACTGGGCGACTACGACGTTCCGAGGGCAATCTTTTGTAGACTGTGCAAGTCACTGGGCGACTACGACGTTCCGAGGGCAATCTTTTGTAGACTGTGCAAGTCACTGGGCGACTACGGCGTTCCGAGGGCAATCTTTTTGTAGACTGTGCAAGTCACTGGGCGACTACGACGTTCCGAGGGCAATCTTTTGTAGACTGTACAAGTCACTGGGCGACTACGACGTTCCGAGGGCAATCTTTTGTAGACTGTGCAAGTCACTGGGCGACTACGAGTTCCGAGGGCAATCTTTTGTAGACTGTGCAAGTCACTGGCGACTACGGTTCCGAGGGCAATCTTTTGTAGACTGTACAAGTCACTGGGCGACTACGACGTTCCGAGGGCAATCTTTTGTAGACTGTCAAGTCACTGGGCGACTACGACGTTCCGAGGGCAATCTTTTGTAGACTGTGCAAGTCACTGGGCGACTACGACGTTCCGAGGGCAATCTTTTGTAGACTGTACAAGTCACTGGGCGACTACGACGTTCCGAGGGCAATCTTTTGTAGACTGTGCAAGTCACTGGGCGACTACGACGTTCCGAGGGCAATCTTTTGTAGACTGTCAAGTCACTGGGCGACTACGACGTTCCGAGGGCAATCTTTTGTAGACTGTGCAAGTCACTGGGCGACTACGACGTTCCGAGGGCAATCTTTTGTAGACTGTGCAAGTCACTGGGCGACTACGACGTTCTGAGGGCAATCTTTTGTAGACTGTGCAAGTCACTGGGCGACTACGACGTTCCGAGGGCAATCTTTTGTAGACTGTGCAAGTCACTGGGCGACTACGACGTTCCGAGGGCAATCTTTTGTAGACTGTGCAAGTCACTGGGCGACTACGACGTTCCGAGGGCAATCTTTTGTAGACTGTGCAAGTCACTGGGCGACTACGACGTTCCGAGGGCAATCTTTTGTAGACTGTGCAAGTCACTGGGCGACTACGGTGTTCCGAGGGCAATCTTTTGTAGACTGTGCAAGTCACTGGGCGACTACGACGTTCCGAGGGCAATCTTTTGTAGACTGTGCAAGTCACTGGGCGACTACGACGTTCCGAGGGCAATCTTTTGTAGACTGTGCAAGTCACTGGGCGACTACGACGTTCCGAGGGCAATCTTTTGTAGACTGTGCAAGTCACTGGGCGACTACGACGTTCCGAGGGCAATCTTTTGTAGACTGTCAAGTCACTGGGCGACTACGACGTTCCGAGGGCAATCTTTTGTAGACTGTGCAAGTCACTGGGCGACTACGACGTTCCGAGGGCAATCTTTTGTAGACTGTGCAAGTCACTGGGCGACTACGACGTTCCGAGGGCAATCTTTTGTAGACTGTGCAAGTCACTGGGCGACTACGACGTTCCGAGGGCAATCTTTTGTAGACTGTGCAAGTCACTGGGCGACTACGTGTTCCGAGGGCAATCTTTTGTAGACTGTGCAAGTCACTGGGCGACTACGACGTTCCGAGGGCAATCTTTTGTAGACTGTGCAAGTCACTGGGCGACTACGACGTTCCGAGGGCAATCTTTTGTAGACTGTGCAAGTCACTGGGCGACTACGGTGTTCCGAGGGCAATCTTTTGTAGACTGTGCAAGTCACTGGGCGACTACGACGTTCCGAGGGCAATCTTTTTGTAGACTGGGATACACGTTCCGAGGGCAACAGAGAAGTCACTGGGCGACTACGACGTTCCGAGGCAATCTTTTGTAGACTGTGCAAGTCACTGGGCGACTACGACGTTCCGAGGGCAATCTTTTGTAGACTGTGCAAGTCACTGGGCGACTACGACGTTCCGAGGGCAATCTTTTGTAGACTGTGCAAGTCACTGGGCGACTACGACGTTCCGAGGGCAATCTTTAATTTTGGGTAGACTGTAGCCCAAATCACTGGGCGACTACGACGTTCCGAGGGCAATCTTTTGTAGACTGTGCAAGTCACTGGGCGACTACGACGTTCCGAGGGCAATCTTTTGTAGACTGTACAAGTCACTGGGCGACTACGACGTTCCGAGGGCAATCTTTTGTAGACTGTGCAAGTCACTGGGCGACTACGACGTTCCGAGGGCAATCTTTTGTAGACTGTGCAAGTCACTGGGCGACTACGACGTTCCGAGGGCAATCTTTTGTAGACTGTGCAAGTCACTGGGCGACTACGACGTTCCGAGGGCAATCTTTTGTAGACTGTGCAAGTCACTGGGCGACTACGACGTTCCGAGGGCAATCTTTTGTAGACTGTGCAAGTCACTGGGCGACTACGACGTTCCGAGGGCAATCTTTTGTAGACTGTACAAGTCACTGGGCGACTACGACGTTCCGAGGGCAATCTTTTGTAGACTGTGCAAGTCACTGGGCGACTACGACGTTCCGAGGGCAATCTTTTGTAGACTGTGCAAGTCACTGGGCGACTACGGTGTTCCGAGGGCAATCTTTTGTAGACTGTGCAAGTCACTGGGCGACTACGACGTTCCGAGGGCAATCTTTTGTAGACTGTGCAAGTCACTGGGCGACTACGACGTTCCGAGGGCAATCTTTTGTAGACTGTGCAAGTCACTGGGCGACTACGACGTTCCGAGGGCAATCTTTTGTAGACTGTGCAAGTCACTGGGCGACTACGACGTTCCGAGGGCAATCTTTTGTAGACTGTGCAAGTCACTGGGCGACTACGGTGTTCCGAGGGCAATCTTTTGTAGACTGTGCAAGTCACTGGGCGACTACGACGTTCCGAGGGCAATCTTTTGTAGACTGTGCAAGTCACTGGGCGACTACGACGTTCCGAGGGCAATCTTTTGTAGACTGTGCAAGTCACTGGGCGACTACGACGTTCCGAGGGCAATCTTTTGTAGACTGTGCAAGTCACTGGGCGACTACGACGTTCCGAGGGCAATCTTTTGTAGACTGTGCAAGTCACTGGGCGACTACGACGTTCCGAGGGCAATCTTTTGTAGACTGTGCAAGTCACTGGGCGACTACGACGTTCCGAGGGCAATCTTTTGTAGACTGTACAAGTCACTGGGCGACTACGACGTTCCGAGGGCAATCTTTTGTAGACTGTGCAAGTCACTGGGCGACTACGACGTTCCGAGGGCAATCTTTTGTAGACTGTCAAGTCACTGGGCGACTACACGTTCCGAGGGCATCTTTTGTAGACTGTGCAAGTCACTGGGCGACTACGACGTTCGAGGGCAATCTTTTGTAGACTGTCAAGTCACTGGGCGACTACGACGTTCCGAGGGCAATCTTTTGTAGACTGTCAAGTCACTGGGCGACTACGACGTTCGAGGGCAATCTTTTGTAGATTGTCAAGTCACTGGGCGACTACGATGTTCTGAGGGCAATCTTCAGCAGCACGTGTGGGACACAAGAGTTGACGAGGCAGGCAATTTTGGGAGCGGAGTGGTGGGCGACTACAGACTGCAGGGCTCTGACGCAAGTACGGGTGCCCCTTGATCAATCTGTTGTAGCTGTGCAGTCACTGGGCGACTAGCGCGTTGCCGAGGGCGAATCTTGAGCGCAAGTCACTGGGCGATAGCGGCGAGGGCAATTTTTGAGCGGCAAGCAGGGCGAGCGAGCGAGGACAATCTTTATGTCTGTCTGTCCTGAACTCATTCCCAATCTTTTCAGACTGTCTCCTGCACACTGTGTCAACTTGTGTAGACTGTGTCACTGCGACTACATGCTCAGAAGTTTGTTGTACTGAATGAACATTGGCAGCAAACATTCAGGGCTAACTTTGTGTTAGACTTGAGTACGTGGGATGTTATTCTGAGGGTTTTTTTAGAATGTCAAGTTGTGAGCATACAGTAGGGATTTAGTGTCTGAGCAGACTGAATACGTTTCTTACATTTAGATGGCATGTCTGGTCAGTACGACATTCCGGCAATCTTTTACAAATAGATCAATATGTTCTCGAGTGTCGAAAATCTTGTGTTTAGAGTTTCAGCAATGAGGATTTGAGGCAATCGAAGGTGTTGTGTTTAGCGTTTTAGTTGAGAGGGTTTGTGTTTGGGGTTTGAGCATGGAGGGTGTTGTATTTAGGGTTAGAATACGGAGAGTGTTGTGTTTAGGATTTGAGTATGGATGGTGTAGTGTTTAAGGTTTGAACTTGGAGGGTGTTATGTTTAGGATTTGAATACAATGTTGTGTTTAGGGTTTGAGCATGGAGGGTGTTGTGTTTGGGATTTTAATACAGTGCTGTGTTTAGGGTTTGAGCATGGAGGGTGTTGTGTTTAGGGTCTGAGCATGGGGAATGTTGTATTTAAGGTCTGAGCATGGAGGGTGATGTGTTCAGGGTCCGAGTAAACAGGGTGTTGTGTTTAGGGTCTGAAAATTGAGTGTTGTGTTTAGGGTCGAGCATGGAGAGTGTTGTGTTCAGGGTCTGAGTAAAGAGGGTGTTGTGTTTATGGTCTGAGTATAGAAGGTGTTGCATTTAGGGTCTGAGCGTGGAGAGTGTTGTGTTTAGGGTCTGAGCGTGGAGAGTGTTGTGTTTAGGGTCTGAGCATGGAGAGTGTTGTGTTTAGGGTCTGAAAATTGAGAGTGTTGTGTTTAGGGTCTGAGCATGGAGAGTGTTGTGTTTAGGGTCTGAAAATTGAGAGTGTTGTGTTTAGGGTCTGAGAATGGAGAGTGTTGTGTTTAGGTTTGAGCTGGAGAGTGTTATGTTTAGGTTCTGAATTGGAGGTGTTCATTTAGGGTCAGAGTGTTGTGTTTAGGGTTTGAGCATGGAGGGTGTTGTGTTTGGGATTTTAATACAGTGTTGTGTTTAGGGTTTGAGCATGGAGGGTGTTTTGTTTAGGGTCTGAGCATGGGGAATGTTGTACTTAAGGTCTGAGCATGGAGGGTGATGTGTTCAGGGTCTGAGTAAAGAGGGTGTTGTGTTTAGGGTCTGAAAATTGAGAGTGTTGTGTTTAGGGTCTGAGCTGGAGAGTGTTGTGTTTAGGGTCTGAGCATGGAGAGTGTTGTGTTTACTGTCTGAGCATGGAGAGTGTTGTGTTTAGGGTGTGAGCGTGGAGAGTGTTGTATTTAGGATCTGAGCATGGAGAGTGTTGTGCTTAAGGTCTGAGCGTGGAGAGTGTTGTGTTTAGGGTCTGAGCATGGAGAGTGTTGTGTTTAGGGTCTGAGCATGGAGAGTGTTGTGTTTAGGGTCGAAATGGAGAGTGTTGTGTTAGGTCTGAGATGGAGGTTTGTTTAGGGTCTGAATGAGGTGTTGCTTTAGGGTTGAGGTGGAGAGTGTTGTGTTTAGGGTCTGAGCATGGAGAGTGTTGTGTTTAGTCTGAGTGGAGAGTGTTGTGTTTAGGTTGAGCTGGAGAGTGTTGTTTTAGGGTCTGAGCATGGAGAGTGTTGTGCTTAAGGTCTGAGCGTGGAGAGTTTGTGTTTAGGGTGAGCTGGAGAGTGTTGTTTTAGGGTCGGAGCATGGAGAGTGTTGTGTTTAAGGTCTGAGCGTGGAGAGTGTTGTGTTTAGGGTCTGAGCGTGGAGAGTGTTGTGTTTAGGGTCTGAGCATGGAGAGTGTTGTGTTTAAGGTCTGAGCTGGAGAGTGTTGTGTTTAGGGTTGAGCGTGGAGAGTGTTGTTTTAGGATCTGAGCATGGAGAGTGTTGTGCTTAAGGTCTGAGCGTGGAGAGTTTGTGTTTAGGGTCTGAGCATGGAGAGTGTTGTGTTTAGGGTCTGAGCATGGAGAGTGTTTGTTTAGGGTGTGAGTGTGGAGAGTGTTGTATTTAGGTCTGAGCGTGGAGAGTGTTGTGTTTAGGGTCTGAGCATGGAGAGTGTTGTGTTTACTGTCTGAGCATGGAGAGTGTTGTGTTTAGGGTGTGAGTGTGGAGAGTGTTGTATTTAGGATCTGAGCGTGGAGAGTGTTGTGCTTAAGGTCTGAGCGTGGAGAGTGTTGTGTTTAGGGTCTGAGCATGGAGAGTGTTGTGTTTACTGTCTGAGCATGGAGAGTGTTGTGTTTAGGGTGTGAGTGTGGAGAGTGTTGTATTTAGGATCTGAGCGTGGAGAGTGTTGTGCTTAAGGTCTGAGCGTGGAGAGTGTTGTGTTTAGGGTCTGAGCATGGAGAGTGTTGTGTTTACTGTCTGAGCATGGAGAGTGTTGTGTTTAGGGTCTGAGCGTGGAGAGTGTTGTGTTCAGGGTCTGAGCATGTAGAGTGTTGTGTTTAGGGTCTGAGCATGGATGGTGTTGTGTTTAGTGTCTGAGCATGGATGGTGTTGTGTTTAGGGTCACAGCGTGGAGTATTGTGTTTAGGGTCTGAGCATGGAGTGTTGTGTTTAGGGACTGAGCACGGAGGACTGGGGTGACCACCAGCCACTGGAGGTGGAGGAGGAACTGTGGGACGACGCAAGACTTGAGGTGAGACTTGAGACTTGAGGTGAGACTTGAGACTTGAGGTGAGACTATAGACTTCAGGTGAGACTATAGACTTGAGGTGAGACTTGAGGTGAGACAACAAACTGATCTAGACGCGACATCTATGTGGGTGTGTGAGTTTGTTTATGGCTCAGTCTCACGAAAACTGCAAAAATGTGACATGACGGGTAAACATTCAAGCTGTGTTTTTATTTTTTTATTTTGTGCCGACTGAAAGCTTTACATCTCCTGGCCTCAGATATATAAAAAGGAAATCAATAGCTAGCCTAGATGTTGTGTAATCAGGATATGTTCAATCAAAGTATACTAGTGTGTTAAATGCTGAAATTGGCCACAGCCAGCATGACACAGGACTTATTTTCACAAACAAGTTTTAATAAGAAATAAATAAGGTGATAATGTTGAATGTCGTTAATAATATGCATGGTTTGTTTGTTGTGTACGAAGTGCAGCCCGGAATTAAATTCACAAATCAATAATATTGTCACATGTCACTGCATCACTACCAAATCATGTTATTCATTTTCAAGAATGTAATGAAATTTGATTCCAAAAGCTACAACTTAATCATGCTGAATAAAAAAAATTGTGAGAAACACCATTAATTAATTTTCATGACATGACTTCTTCCGGTAGCTCAACATTATATATAAATTTTGTTTATATTCAACAAACAATTAGTGCCCAGAGAAATGTTTCAACTCTGGGAAACAAAGAAGTTGTCTGCTTTTCAAGATGCCACATGCTGTGTACGGACGCATTTTGTGTTCGCTTTTGTTAGCGATAATAATATTTCGCACCACTGAACATGATCACACTTCACGGCAGCTATGATTCTTGCATTATGGCAACTTTTAACCACATTATGTTTGAGTAATTTTAGTATTAGTGGCGACTTTCTGACGGGAAAAAAACAATATTTTTCTAACCAAAAACATCCAGAGGGCAAAACAAACATGACATCCGCTCTTTAAAACTGATTTGTGCAATTCTGTAGCCAATTCTAATTTTAAAGATGTTTCAAGTTACACAAATGTGTTTTCCAATCTACATTTATTTCCATTTGTTTTTCGATTGTACAGTTTTCGTGCGAGTGAGTCTGATGCACATTAAATATAATATGCAGCTTTTCTCCTAGATGATCTGCATCTCTGATCCACCGTAAGAACAAGTGACATATTTTAAATTTGACCTGTTGATGGTTCTGTACCAGAATATGTGTGCGTGTGTGCGTGTGCGTGCGCGCATGAGTGCGTGCATGCGTGCGTGCGTGTGTGCATATGTATGCATCATAAAAAAATGCAACTTTGCAACAACAACAACAAAATTATGTAATGTTAATGTTCAAATCAAAACCAAGTTCATACCCTGTGCTTTCACGTTGAACCTTGGACAAATTAATTCACTCTTCAACTCATTCAAGTTTGAGTAGTTTCATGGACTGGTTACTGCAGTATGTAAGGACTGACCTACCCATTAGTTTACTTCAGTAGACTGTTAAGTACTTTAGGTAGTATAAAAGATGGGTTCTGATGTAAACACATTTATATTTTTGCCGCAGTGTTACGACCATCTCACCCAGTGGGACCGCCTGGAGTCAGCTGCTACGGCCAACTGGGCCACTGATACGGGCCACCGGGCCACTGATAGTGTCGACCTCCTAAAGATTTGGGACAACACCTACTATGAAGTACTTCTTCTACCACAGCTCTGTTTTTCTGGACTGGTGGTTCTGGTCATATCTCAGCTAAGAGATGAATATGCTGGGCTGCATAATACCTGAAATAGTAAACATTAACAGAATGAAAATGTATTCAAATATAAATATCATTCTTGTCAGAAATCGTAATGCTAAAGAATCAAGCCATCAGTAAATTTGCAACATCCTGCTCACAGGTGTCACTGTCAGTTTGAAACAAAGACACGTCTCTACGGTACCCATGCTTCTACTGGCAACAGGTTTCCACTTTGTTTGCTACGTGTAAAGTCCTGATTGTTGTACTTGCTGCTGTTTAACGTGTTCTGCTAAGACTATGTTGTTCACTTTCCTTTTTATCCCTCTCAGTCTACGTGACTATTGGCTAAGTGTCATTTCTTCCTAGGAGCATTACCTTCCATTCATGCTACGAGCAAAACTGAAACAACTTCTTGATGGCGACAATTCCCAGGATGCACTGCTGCGGTTTGTTGATGAATCAATGAAGGTGGCAGAGCGGAAGGCTTTGCTGGAGGTAAGACTGTCATTCCACAACCACAGTCATTGATCTCAACGTGTAAATCAATCCACAGCTTGGGTTTGTCCTCAGTGTCCTTGTGAGCTGGTCATGTGATCATCGCAAGGGTTGTGACAGTGACGAGGGGTCATTGTGACAGTGTGACAGATCTAGTGATTACTGTCTTGTGTCTTACCCAGAGTCGTCACAGTCTGGAGATGGCGTTGATGTACGTGTGGCAGGAGGACTATGACCGTGCCAGATTCTACGCTGACACGGCCACACAGACCTTCCTCCAGGTACGTCCTTGTTGACACTTGGCTGTCAGCTCCGTAGTTATCAGACTAAATGACTGCCCAGAATCCCGGAAATTATCCAGTTTTGAACTGCATCAGTTTTCATATACGAATTTAATTGCAGTTAACTGTATATGTTGTTTTTAGTTATTGTTTTATATTCACTTTAGACATTTTAGTTATTTATGGTATTTTAATTAAATTCAATAACTTTATTCCAGACTCAACAAGGCACATACAACAAGTACATATGACTGAGGTCCATATGATGACGTTAGACAGACAATATGTAAAATATGCATTCTGACCTACCCTCGGGGTATTGCTGTATACATTAGAAAATATATTTACAGTTGTTTTGGTCAAGTGCTCACTTAACCAGGTTGTGGTTCACCTTCAACAGGTTGTATATTCCTTTTAGTGCCTAATTAATCTACTTCATTTAATTGTTTTACAGTATTTATCAGGCATTTTAATTTGTTATAATTTCACTTATTTAGGTTCTGTATTTCATTCATAGTTCTAATAATTTATTTTATTTTATTGTTTATTTTTATCAATTTTAATGTTCCTATTGGACTTTTCAGTCACAATGGCTGCCAAGGAGAAATAAACTTTAAAATCAGTGCCCGTGTGAAGCCCAAACACTACCCAGGTTTTGCTCCGCATAAATGCTGTCCAATAATTGTCCCAGTCAAGTCCAGTGAGAGCAGAAGTGAGCCCAATGGTCATCTGCTTGCAGGAGTGGGGCAGTCTTGACCCCCTGATGACCTCCAGTCGGGCTGCCCGACTACAGACGCTGCAGACAGTGACAGAGTTGCAGGAGTTCCTGGCCTTCATGAAGAGAGACAGTGAGTCACTTTGCCTCGATTAATTCAATTAACTTTACTGTCCTCTTCCGTTAATGACCATTGGTCAAATTGCTGACCATTGGTTTTCAGAGTCATCCTTAACTAGAATTAGTGAGTCCACTACAGGTTACACATTTATCCCCTGGGAACTTTTACTTCCCCTGGCATAGACACCAGATAGAAGGGACGACCGGCTTTTAGTGTCTCTTTTGAAAGACACAGGCAAATGTGGGGTGAACAAAATTGCCTAAGTTTCGAAACAGTGGCAGGTGGGATTGAACCACTGTCCCATCGATTGACAGTCTGGCGCTCTACCACATGACCACCGCTCCCCGCAAATAAGGATATGTCATACTCATGATCTCATGTGCAAGAAAGACATTTTTGCTTTTTTAGGATTATCAGATTATCAAAGATGAGAAATAAAATGCAAGAATGTCCAGCCCAAAACAAGAGTCTATGGCAGTCAGAATGCCGAACCCATCACATCAGTAGCACAGATTCAATGTTCTGATCACCGCAGGCACAAAACTTCTGCTGTACAAAACCCTTTTGCAATGCATGCTATTTAGTTTGTTGTTGAAGCTCACTCTCTTTACTGTAACTAATATTTATATAGCGTCATAAATCCAGGATCATTCCACTCCTAGGCATGTACACACACTATAAAACATACATGGGATCATAGCAATGTTTCAAAAAATATTCAGGTACATATATTGGATAGATTTCTAAGATGTTAAGAAAATTACGTAAATAGTTATGGTATATTAAAACAATTATTTATATAATAAAAATAATTAAGTAAATAAAAATTCACAAAATGTGTCTTATAGAACAGGTCCTTATTGGAAGAATATCAGCTTAAACATTAACATTTTAAGTGGAGACTTGAATCTAGTCAGAATGTCTATCTGATGTATGTTTTTGGCAAACCATTCCCTCAAGCTCATGTCTTAGATACCCTCTGGTTGGGAACGGAACAGCCCCAGTCACCTGTTGTGACATTCCATTCAACATGAGGACACAGTCTTGCGTGAAGCTGACAAATAAGACAGTACAAAGTGAATTATCTTCTGCCTCCTGTAAACAGCTGTTTTCTGTGCAGGTAACTTTGTGTCGGTGACTGCCGCCACTGATCTCATTGACACCTGGCGCAAGAGACAGCCTGACACCGTGCTCGACCCCCCCGCTGTCTGGGACGACATCACCACCAACAGGTAGGACAGGTATCAGTCCTCGGCTGTATCAGTCCTCGGCTGTATCAGTCCTCTGCTGTATCAGTCTTCCATTGTATCAGTCCTCTGCTGTATCAGTCCTCCGCTGAATAACTCCTCCGCTGTATCAGTCCTCCACTGTATCAGTCCTCTGCTGTATCAGTCCTCTGCTGTATCAGTCCTCCGTTGTATCAGTCCTCCGCTGTATCAGTCCTTTGCTGTATAAGTCTTCCATTGTATCAGTCCTCGGCTGTATCAGTCCTCTGCTGTATCAGTCCTTGGCTGTATCAGTCCTCTGCTGTATCAGTCTTCCATTGTATCAGTCCTCTGCTGTATCAGTCATCAGCTGTATCAGTCCTCCACTGTATCAGTCCTCTGCTGTATCAGTCTTCCATTGTATCAGTCCTCTGCTGTATCAGTCTTCCATTGTATCAGTCCTCTGCTGTATCAGTCTTTCCTTGTATCAGTCCTCTGCTGTATCAGCCCTCAGGCTGTATTAGTCCTCGGCTGTATCAGTCCTCTGCTGTATCAGTCCTCGGCTGTATCAGTCCTCTGCTGTATCAGTCTTCCATTGTATCAGTCCTCGGCTGTATCAGTCCTCTGCTGTATCAGTCCTCAGCTGTATCAGTCCTCTGCTGTATCAGTCCTTCCTTGTATCAGTCCTCTGCTGTATCAGTCATCAGCTGTATCAGTCCTCCACTGTATCAGTCCTCTGCTGTATCAGTCTTCCATTGTATCAGTCCTCTGCTGTATCAGTCCTCAGCTGTATCAGTCTTCCATTGTATCAGTCCTCTGCTGTATCAGCCCTCGGCTGTATTAGTCCTCGGCTGTATCAGTCCTCTGCTGTATCAGTCCTCAGCTGTATCAGGCCTCCACTGTATCAGTCCTCTGCTGTATCAGTCCTCTGCTGTATCAGTCCTCTGCTGTATCAGTCCTCTGCTGTATCAGTCCTCCGCTGTATCAGTCCTCCGCTGTATCAGTCCTCCGCTATATCAGTCCTCCGCTGTAACATTCCTCCGCTGTATAAGTCCTCTGCTGTATCAGTTCTCCGCTGTATCAGTCCTCCGCTGTAACAGTCCTTGGCTGTATCAGTCCTGCTGTATCGGTTCTCCGCTGTATCGGTCCTCCGCTGTATCAGTCCTCTGCTGTATCAGTCTTCTGCTGTATCAGTCCTCCGCCGTATCAGTCCTCTGCTGTATCAGTCCTCCGCTGTATCAGTCCTCCGCTGTAACAGTCCTCCGCTGTATAAGTCCTCTGCTGTATCAGTCCTCCGCTTTATCAGTCCTCCGCTATATCAGTCCTCCGCTGTAACATTCCTCCGCTGTATCAGTTCTCCGCTGTATCAGTCCTCCGCTGTAACAGTCCTTGGCTGTATCAGTCCTGCTGTATCGGTTCTCCGCTGTATCGGTCCTCCGCTGTATCAGTCCTTGGCTGTATCAGTCCTTGGCTGTATCAGTCCTCCGCTGTATCAGTCCTCTGCTGTATCACTCCTCCGCTGTATCAGTCCTCCGCTGTATCAGTCCTCCACTGTATCAGTCCTCCGCTGTATCAGTCATCCGCTGTATCAGTCCTCGGCTGTATCAGTCCACCGCTGTATCAGTCCTCCGCTGTATCAGTCCTCCATTGTATCAGTCCTCTGCTGTATCAGTCCTCCGCTGTATCAGTCCATGGCTGTATCAGTCCTCCACTGTATCAGTCCTCTGCTGTATCAGTCCTCCACTGTATCAGTCCTCCGCTGTATCAGTCCATGGCTGTATCAGTCCTCCACTGTATCAGTCCTCTGCTGTATCAGTCCTCCACTGTATCAGTCCTCCGCTGTATCAGTCCTCCACTGTATCAGTCTGTAACTCAGTCCTGATGTACCTCATCTTCTCCCTTGTAGATGTGTCTACATTGACCACATGACTAGTCGGCTGGAGAGTAGTGAACATTTGATGGACACTGGTCAGGACTTTTTTGATCGACAGAAGGTGTTGCTACATCTGTCTCAGGCGGACGCGGCCCGGAGCCAGGGCAACATCCCAGTCGCACTGAAGCAGCTCAAGAACACCCGGCCGGTATGTTCACCTGGCTGGTATGGTTACCTGGCCGGTATGTTCACCTGGCTGGTATGGTTACCTGGCCGGTACGTTCATCTGGCTGGTATGGTTACCTGGTTGGTATGGTTACCTTGTCGGTATGGTTACCTGGCTGGTATGGTTACCTGGTGGCTGGTATGGTTATCTGGCTGGTATGGTTATCTGGCTGGTATGGTTACGTGCAGCTAGTATGAGTGGCATGTGCTGTCGATATGAGTGATATGTACTGCTGGTATGTGTGTATGTGCTGCTGGTATGATTGACAAGTGTTGCTGGTATGAGTGGTATGTGTTGCTTGTATGAATGGCAAGTGTTGCTGGTATGAATGGTATGTGCTGTTGGTATGAGTGACAAGTGTTGCTGGTATGAGTGACAAGTGTTGCTCGCATGAGTGGTATGTGCTGTTGGTGTGAGTGACAAGTGTTGCTGGTATGAGTGACAAGTGTTGCTGGTATGAGTGACAAGTGTTGCTGGTATGAGTGGCAATTGTTGCTCGCATGAGTGGTATGTGCTGCTGGTATGAGTGGCAAACATTCCCTATCTATATATAAGATATGTGCAAAATAGATTACATGTATTCACTCGATGCTTTAAGACCTGTACTGTGACACATGCTGCTACTTACACAGTCCTTGTGCCCTGTGTGCCACAAACAACACTGTGTCTGTCTGCAGCCTCTTTTTCAGCCTCGCCCCAGCTTACATGAAGTTGTTTGAGTTCTTTGTCTATATTCTTTCTCAAGGTGTTTGTGACACGTAGTTGTGACTAAGTCTTCCTGTGTGGTCAGATGGTCAAGGGGTTGAGGGAGACAGATGCTGACCTCCAGCTGCTCTGGACACACACCTACGCTCGCACTCACCTGCGACGATCTCACTTTGTGGACATGACCCCCTCCGACAAGGTCACTGCCCTTGTTGGCACCTGGGATCATTTGGGTATGTAGGATCATTTGAATATGAAGGATCATCTGGGTATGTGAGATAAACTGAGTAGTTTGAATCATCTGTGTACTTTGAATCATCTGGACATGTTGGATTATTTAGCTCTAGGATCATGTATGTGTAGGATCATCTTAATAGATCGGATCATGTGTTTATTTTGGATCATCTCGATATGCCGGATCACTTTGGTATATGGGTTTATCTGGTTATGTTGAATCATCTGGATTTTTGGGTCATCTGGATATGTTAGGTCATCTATTCTTTAGGACATAATTTGCATGTAAGGTACTCTTGGTATGTTATACTATGTAGGATCATCCGGACATCTGGGTGTTGGATCATCTGCACATGTGGGATAATCTGGGTGTGTTGGATCATCTGGCCATGAATGATAACCTGGGTATGTTGGATAATCTGGCCATGAATGATAATCTGGGTGTGTTGGATCATCTGGACATGTGGGATTATCTGGGTGTGTTGGATCATCTGGACATGTGGAATAATCTGGGTGTGTTGGATCATCTGGCCATATGGTATAATCTGGGTGTATTGGATCATCTGCACATGTGGGATAATCTGGGTGTGTTGGATCATCTGGGTATGGCTGGCTAAGTTGTGTGTAATGTACACAGGTACTGTTGGTTGCAGTCAAGCACAGCGGTGACGTCACTCCTGGTCATGGTCAGAGCGTCCAGCATTCCCTACTGCTGGGAGAGACTGTCCACTCTCTCATTAATGTCATTGACCATGGTGACCTTGACCCCACGACCCAGCAGAAAATGGCCACCATCGCGGAATTGTCTCATGCCAGTTGCGACGAGGTTTGCAACTTTGATGATTCTGATTTCAGTTATTCTGTAGAACATGTCTTGATGGTATAATTGTGATTGAGCATGTCACAAGTTGACATGGTTTTTGTCTCTAGTTGGTTTAATAAGAGTGCAATTTAAAAAAAAAAATGTTATTGCTTGTCCGATCTGCGTGTCAGAGTGTTGTGACGAATGTTTGACTTTTTTAGCCACACCAGTTTCACCTTTCTCACTCAAGTTTAACTGGGTCTTTTTAATAATAATGTTGTAATTCATCGAATGGCCTCCTTAGAACAATAAAGACTTTCAAACAAACTACCAACATGAAAATGGGATGTGCAAATGTTAAATTGTGAAAGCAGATTTAAATGTTGTTTTGTTGATTTGCCTCTTCAGACTTAGTTCAGATGTGTTTTTTTCATCACAGATCCGAACCAAGCTCCTGGAGAAAGGCTACCAGCACTTGAAGACAGCTGTCTCTATGGCACTGGACCAGAGTGAAAATGAAACCACAAGAGAAGCTGTAAACAGCGCTCATATGGCCCTGGTGAAGTACTGTGACGAACACCTGCGTGCTGATGAAGGTGGGCAAGGTTAACATGACAGGTGTGAGATGGTGACATAGGATATGACAAATGTGAGATTGTGACATAGGACATGACAAATGTGAGATGGTGACAGAGTGCATGACAAATGTGAGATGGTGACATTGGACAAGACAAGTGTGAGATTATGACATAGGACGTGACAAATTTGAGATGGTGACGTAGGACATGACAAATATGAGATGGTGACATAGGGCATGACAAATGTGAGATGGTGACTTAGGACATGACAAGTGTAAGACGGTGACATAGGACATTACAAGTGTGAGATGGTGACATTGCGTGTGTTGTGAGAGGAGCGACATCACATGGTCCATGTTGCTGTCTGTCCTCAGTTCCCACATTTCTGTCCCAGTCTCGTCTGTCATGCCTCTTCGCTCTCTCACAAGTTTTTTTCACCCTGCCCTTTCAAAATGTGTCTTAATTCATTGTATATCTCATCTTCGTTCTTTCTCTTCTCCCTCCACCAGCCTGCTCTATTGTGCCCCTCTCCACTCTCACAGTTCCCAGCCTGCTCTATTTGTCCACCTCTCCACTCTCATACAGTTCCCAGCCTGCTCTATTTGTCCACCTCTCCACTCTCATACAGTTCCCAGCCTGCTCTATTTGTGCCCCTCTCCACTCTCATACAGTTCCCAGCCTGCTCTATTTGTGCCCCTCTCCACTCTCATACAGTTTCCAGCCTGCTCTATTTGTGCCCCTCTCCACTCTCATACAGTTCCCAGCCTGCTCTATTTGTGCCCCTCTCCACTCTCATACAGTTCCCAGCCTGCTCTATTTGTGCCCCTCTCCACTCTCATACAGTTCCCAGCCTGCTCTATTTGTCCACCTCTCCACTCTCATACAGTTCCCAGCCTGCTCTATTTGTCCACCTCTCCACTCTCATACAGTTCCCAGCCTGCTCTATTTGTCCACCTCTCCACTCTCATACAGTTCCCAGCCTGCTCTATTTGTCCACCTCTCCACTCTCATACAGTTCCCAGCCTGCTCTATTTGTCCACCTCTCCACTCTCATACAGTTCCCAGCCTGCTTTTATTTGTCCACCTCTCCACTTTTCATACAGTTCCCAGCCTGTTCTATTTGTCCCCTCTCCACTTTTCATACAGTTCCCAGCCTGCTTTTATTTGTGCCCCTCTCCACTCTCATACAGTTCCCAGCCTGCTCTATTTGTGCCCCTCTCCACTCTCATACAGTTCCCAGCCTGCTCTATTTGTCCACCTCTCCACTTTTCATACAGTTCCCAGCCTGCTCTATTTGTGCCCCTCTCCACTCTCATACAGTTCCCAGCCTGCTCTATTTGTGCCCCTCTCCACTCTCATACAGTTCCCAGCCTGCTCTATTTGTGCCCCTCTCCACTCTCATACAGTTCCCAGCCTGCTCTATTTGTCCACCTCTCCACTCTCATACAGTTCCCAGCCTGCTCTATTTTCCACCTCTCCACTCTCATACAGTTCCCAGCCTGCTCTATTTGTGCCCCTCTCCACTCTCATACAGTTCCCAGCCTGCTCTATTTGTCCACCTCTCCATTCTCATACAGTTCCCAGGCTGCTCTATTTCTCCACCTCTCCATTCTCATACAGTTCCCAGCCTGCTCTATTTGTGCCCCTCTCCACTCTCATACAGTTCCCAGCCTGCTCTATTTGTGCCCCTCTCCACTCTCATACAGTTTCCAGCCTGCTCTATTTGTGCCCCTCTCCACTCTCATACAGTTCCCAGCCTGCTCTATTTGTGCCCCTCTCCATTCTCATACAGTTCCCAGCCTGCTCTATTTCTCCCCTCTCCACTCTCATACAGTTTCCAGCCTGCTCTATTTGTGCCCCTCTCCACTCTCATACAGTTCCCAGCCTGCTCTATTTGTCCACCTCTCCACTCTCATACAGTTCCCAGCCTGCTCTATTTGTCCACCTCTCCACTCTCATACAGTTCCCAGCCTGCTCTATTTGTCCACCTCTCCATTCTCATACAGTTCCCAGGCTGCTCTATTTCTCCACCTCTCCACTCTCATACAGTTCCCAGCCTGCTCTATTTGTGCCCCTCTCCACTCTCATACAGTTCCCAGCCTGCTCTATTTGTCCACCTCTCCATTCTCATACAGTTCCCAGGCTGCTCTATTTCTCCACCTCTCCACTCTCATACAGTTCCCAGCCTGCTCTATTTGTGCCCCTCTCCACTCTCATACAGTTCCCAGCCTGCTCTATTTGTGCCCCTCTCCACTCTCATACAGTTCCCAGCCTGCTCTATTTGTCCACCTCTCCACTCTCATACAGTTCCCAGCATGCTCTATTTGTCCACCTCTCCATTCTCATACAGTTCCCAGGCTGCTCTATTTCTCCACCTCTCCACTCTCATACAGTTCCCAGCCTGCTCTATTTGTGCCCCTCTCCACTCTCATACAGTTCCCAGCCTGCTCTATTTGTCCACCTCTCCATTCTCATACAGTTCCCAGCCTGCTCTATTTGTGCCCCTCTCCACTCCCATACAGTTCCCAGCCTGCTCTATTTGTCCACCTCTCCACTCTCATACAGTTCCCAGCCTGCTCTATTTGTCCACCTCTCCACTCTCATACAGTTCCCAGCCTGCTCTATTTGTGCCCCTCTCCACTCCCATACAGTTCCCAGCCTGCTCTATTTGTGCCCCTCTCCACTCCCATACAGTTCCCAGCCTGCTCTATTTGTCCACCTCTCCACTCCCATACAGTTCCCAGCCTGCTCTATTTGTCCACCTCTCCACTCTCATACAGTTCCCAGCCTGCTCTATTTGTCCACCTCTCCACTCTCATACAGTTCCCAGCCTGCTCTATTTGTCCACCTCTCCACTCCCATACAGTTCCCAGCCTGCTCTATTTATCCACCTCTCCACTCTCATACAGTTCCCAGCATGCTCTATTTGTCCACCTCTCCACTCTCATACAGTTCCCAGCTTGCTCTATTTATGCCCCTCTCCACTCTCATACAGTTCCCAGCCTGCTCTATTTGTCCACCTCTCCACTCTCATACAGTTCCCAGCCTGCTCTATTTGTCCACCTCTCCATTCTCATACAGTTCCCAGGCTGCTCTATTTCTCCACCTCTCCACTCTCATACAGTTCCCAGCCTGCTCTATTTGTGCCCCTCTCCACTCTCATACAGTTCCCAGCCTGCTCTATTTGTCCACCTCTCCATTCTCATACAGTTCCCAGGCTGCTCTATTTCTCCACCTCTCCATTCTCATACAGTTCCCAGCCTGCTCTATTTGTGCCCCTCTCCACTCTCATACAGTTCCCAGCCTGCTCTATTTGTGCCCCTCTCCACTCTCATACAGTTTCCAGCCTGCTCTATTTGTGCCCCTCTCCACTCTCATACAGTTTCCAGCCTGCTCTATTTGTGCCCCTCTCCACTCTCATACAGTTCCCAGCCTGCTCTATTTGTCCACCTCTCCATTCTCATACAGTTCCCAGGCTGCTCTATTTCTCCACCTCTCCACTCTCATACAGTTCCCAGCCTGCTCTATTTGTCCACCTCTCCACTCTCATACAGTTCCCAGCCTGCTCTATTTGTCCACCTCTCCACTCTCATACAGTTCCCAGCCTGCTCTATTTGTCCACCTCTCCACTCTCATACAGTTCCCAGCCTGCTCTATTTGTCCACCTCTCCACTCTCATACAGTTCCCAGCCTGCTCTATTTGTCCACCTCTCCACTCTCATACAGTTCCCAGCCTGCTCTATTTGTCCACCTCTCCACTCTCATACAGTTCCCAGCCTGCTCTATTTGTGCCCCTCTCCACTCTCATACAGTTCCCAGCCTGCTCTATTTGTCCACCTCTCCACTCTCATACAGTTCCCAGCCTGCTCTATTTGTCCACCTCTCCACTCTCATACAGTTCCCAGCCTGCTCTATTTGTCCACCTCTCCACTCCATACAGTTCCCAGCCTGCTCTATTTTCCACCTCTCCACTCTCATACAGTTCCCAGCCTGCTCTATTTGTCCACCTCTCCACTCTCATACAGTTCCCAGCCTGCTCTATTTGTCCACCTCTCCACTCTCATACAGTTCCCAGCCTGCTCTATTTGTCCACCTCTCCACTCCCATACAGTTCCCAGCCTGCTCTATTTATCCACCTCTCCACTCCATACAGTTCCCAGCCTGCTCTATTTGTCCCCTCTCCACTCTCATACAGTTCCCAGCCTGCTCTATTTGTCCACCTCTCCACTCCATACAGTTCCCAGCCTGCTCTATTTGTCCACCTCTCCACTCTCATACAGTTCCCAGCATGCTCTATTTGTCCACCTCTCCACTCTCATACAGTTCCCAGCCTGCTCTATTTGTCCACCTCTCCACTCCATACAGTTCCCAGCCTGCTCTATTTGTCCACCTCTCCACTCTCATACAGTTCCCAGCCTGCTCTATTTGTCCACCTCTCCACTCTCATACAGTTCCCAGCCTGCTCTATTTATCCACCTCTCCACTCTCATACAGTTCCCAGCCTGCTCTATTTGTGCCCCTCTCCACTCTCATACAGTTCCCAGCCTGCTCTATTTATCCACCTCTCCACTCTCATACAGTTCCCAGCCTGCTCTATTTGTCCACCTCTCCACTCTCATACAGTTCCCAGCCTGCTCTATTTGTGCCCCTCTCCACTCTCATACAGTTCCCAGCCTGCTCTATTTGTCCACCTCTCCACTCTCATACAGTTCCCAGCCTGCTCTATTTATCCACCTCTCCACTCTCATACAGTTCCCAGCCTGCTCTATTTGTGCCCCTCTCCACTCTCATACAGTTCCCAGCCTGCTCTATTTGTCCACCTTTCCACTCTCATACAGTTCCCAGCCTGCTCTATTTATCCACCTCTCCACTCTCATACAGTTCCCAGCCTGCTCTATTTGTCCCCTCTCCACTCTCATACAGTTCCCAGCCTGCTCTATTTTCCACTCTCCACTCCATACAGTTCCCAGCCTGCTCTATTTATCCACCTCTCCACTCTCATACAGTTCCCAGCCTGCTCTATTTGTCCACCTCTCCACTCTCATACAGTTCCCAGCCTGCTCTATTTGTCCACCTCTCCACTCTCATACAGTTCCCAGCCTGCTCTATTTGTCCACCTCTCCACTCTCATACAGTTCCCAGCCTGCTCTATTTGTCCACCTCTCCACTCCATACAGTTCCCAGCCTGCTCTATTTATCCACCTCTCCACTCTCATACAGTTCCCAGCCTGCTCTATTTGTCCACCTCTCCACTCTAATACAGTTCCCAGCCTGCTCTATTTGTCCACCTCTCCACTCTCATACAGTTCCCAGCCTGCTCTATTTGTCCACCTCTCCACTCTCATACAGTTCCCAGCCTGCTCTATTTGTCCACCTCTCCACTCTCATACAGTTCCCAGCCTGCTCTATTTGTCCACCTCTCCACTCTCATACAGTTCCCAGCCTGCTCTATTTGTCCACCTCTCCACTCTCATACAGTTCCCAGCCTGCTCTATTTGTCCACCTCTCCACTCTCATACAGTTCCCAGCCTGCTCTATTTGTCCACCTCTCCACTCCCATACAGTTCCCAGCCTGCTCTATTTGTCCACCTCTCCACTCTCATACAGTTCCCAGCCTGCTCTATTTGTCCACCTCTCCACTCTCATACAGTTCCCAGCCTGCTCTATTTGTCCACCTCTCCACTCTCATACAGTTCCCAGCCTGCTCTATTTGTCCACCTCTCCACTCTCCATACAGTTCCCAGCCTGCTCTATTTGTCCACCTCTCCACTCTCATACAGTTCCCAGCCTGCTCTATTTGTCCACCTCTCCACTCTAATACAGTTCCCAGCCTGCTCTATTTGTCCACCTCTCCACTCTAATACAGTTCCCAGCCTGCTCTATTTGTCCACCTCTCCACTCTCATACAGTTCCCAGCCTGCTCTATTTGTCCACCTCTCCACTCCCATACAGTTCCCAGCCTGCTCTATTTGTCCACCTCTCCACTCTCATACAGTTCCCAGCCTGCTCTATTTGTCCACCTCTCCACTCCCATACAGTTCCCAGCCTGCTCTATTTGTGCCCCTCTCCACTCCCATACAGTTCCCAGCCTGCTCTATTTGTCCACCTCTCCACTCTTATACAGTTCCCAACCTGCTCTATTTGTGCCCCTCTCCACTCCCATACAGTTCCCAGCCTGCTCTATTTGTCCACCTCTCCACTCTCATACAGTTCCCAGCCTGCTCTATTTGTCCACCTCTCCACTCTCATACAGTTCCCAGCCTGCTCTATTTGTTCACCTCTCCACTCCCATACAGTTCCCAGACTTCTCGGTTTGCTAATTGAAAAATTTACATCAACACAATATTCATTGTCGTTATGTTAGAATTTTCTATCACCGTACTGTGTCCATTCACAGATGGCACTGCCAGCAGTCAATGCGAATCATCCACGTCCTTCCCTGTTGCCATGGTGATATCGTTGTTGGCGGCGATGCAGAACAATGACATGGAAGCGAGACAGAGGTTCCCTCGCCTGCTACAGATAGTCGCGGCCCACCCAGACACTGTCAACACATTCACGACGAAGGTGTGAGGGCAGCTGCCAGAATATTAGACCAACTGCTTCTGTTGTAGACCATCTGCATCCACTGTAGACCATCAGTGTATGCTACAGACCAGTTGTGTCTGCTGTAGACTGACTCTGTTAGTTGTAGACGAACCATATCTGTTATAAACCAACTATGTCTGTTATAAACCAACTATGTATGTTATAGATCAACCATGTTGTGAGCACACTTCTTGAGAGCACTAATGTGTTGGACACTTCTAGAGAGCACTAATGTGTTGCACATCTGAAGAGCACTAATGTGTTGACACTTCTTGAGAGCACTAATGTGTTGGACACTTCTAGAGAGCACTAATGTGTTGCACATCTGAAGAGCACTAATGTGTTGACACTTCTTGAGAGCACTAATGTGTTGGACACTTCTAGAGAGCACTAATGTGTTGCACATCTGAAGAGCACTAATGTGTTGACACTTCTGGAGAGCACTAATGTGTTAACACCTCTGGAGAGCACCAATGTGTTGACACTTCTGGAGAGCACAATGTGTTGACACTTCTAGAGAGCACTAATGTGAAAGTGTCACTGGAGACACAGTGCATATACATTTGGCCTATTTTACTAAAACAGATTTTATTTTCAAAGTACCGTTTTGATGTTATTCCATTTTCTCAGACATGAGGGGATGAATTTTGAATACCCAAACAGGATTACTATAGGAAAGATTTGATGCTCCTGAGTACCTCTCAGCAGTGAAGTACACTAGTTTATAATGCATCATTGGTTCTTCCCTACTCAGTTGAATTATGTTAGAATAAGGGTTATGGTTATACCAAACCATAACCACAAACCTTATCCTGACCTGACCTGAGCTAATCCTACTAATTGACCGATCAGACACATCAAATATTTGATGGCGCAATCCTTTTTGGAAAGTTTAATCTGGCATGAGGGAGCATACATATACACAGACACCTGAGGGAGCATGCATTGACTGTGGTTGTAGGCGAGGGAAGTTCCATGCTGGATGTTCATCGCATGGACCAGTCAGATGACCGCCTTGCTGGACAAACCTGAAGCAGCTGCTGTTCATGACATTCTGCTTACCCTAGCGCGGGAATATCCTGAGGTAAGGTTGCAATAACCCCACATTGCCTCAACCTACTGCAGAAATACCCTATGATAAGGTCGCATCAACTCCACATTGGCTCACCCTGATACAGGAACACAGTGAGGTAACGTCACAATGATCTCCCCCTGTTGCTTACTCTAAAACAGGTATAGCCTAAGATAATGTGACCCTACAATGGCTCAGCATGTTTCTGTGCTGGAAATGGTTTGTTCACAAAATAATGATAATGTCTTGCCTGCTTTATCACAAAAATCTCAATAAACTGTTAACAAAGAAATGTAGGAGTTGGCTTACCTATTTAAAAATGTCTTCGGTGTCTAGGCCATTGTGTATCCATTCAAGTTGAGCTCTGAGGGCTACAGTTTTGCCTCAACCCCGGTCGGCAGACAGAGCAAGACTTTGAAGCAGCAGTAAGTGTTGATTTATTATAATTTGGTACTGCAAAATATGAAAGAAGATTGTATCAGAAGAATTGGGGTTTGTCTATTCACCAATATTTAGACGGAGAAACAATTCCAGCTGAACAAAATAGATGCAGACTCAAGTCAAGTCTGTGTTCCTTTGTGCAACCTGAATCACAAAGAATTGCCAGTTTGAGCAAGTAGATTGTAGTTGTTTAGACTCAGTGATTTCCTGTTGCAAGTAGACTGTTGTTGTTCAGACTCAGTGATCTCCTGTTGCAAGTAAATTGTAGTTGTTTAGACTCTGTGATCTCCCGTTGCAAGTAGACTGTTGTTGTTCAGACTCGGTGATCTCCTGTTGCAAGTAAATTGTACTTGTTTAGACTCTGATCTCCCGTTGCAAGTAGACTGTTGTTGTTCAGACTCGGTGATCTCCCGATGCAACTAGACTGTAGTTGTTTAGACTCAGTGATCTCCTGTTGCAAGTAAATTGTAGTTGTTTAGACTCAGTGATCTCCTGTTGCAAGTAAATTGTAGTTGTTCAGACTCGGTGATCTCCCGATGCAAGTAGACTGTAGTTGTTTAGACTCAGTGATCTCCTGATGCAACTAGACTGTAGTTGTTTAGACTCAGTGATCTAGAATGGAAAGAAGCAAACATTATACCATTATTTAAAAAAGGTTCGAGAAACAAGTCAGAGAACTATAGACCAGTGAGTTTAACATCGATGATTTGCAAACTATTAGAAAGACTAATTAAAGATCACCTGGTTGATTTTCTTGTTAAAAATAAATTGATAAACCCATCTCAACATGGGTTTTTAAAAGCGAGGTCATGCTTAACAAATATGTTATGTTTTTTGAAGATGTCACAAAGTGGCTAGATGAGGGGGATCACCAGTAGATATAGTCTACTTAGATTTAAAAAAGCCTTTGACAAAGTGCCACACCAAAGACTACTACTAAAACTAAAGGCCCATGGCATAGGAAATGGAATGATCAACTGGATAGAAAAATGGCTTATTGATAGAAGACAAAGAGTAGTAGTTGATGGGGAGGTTTCAAACTGGAAAGCGGTTTTGAGTGGAGTACCGCAGGGATCAGTACTGGGACCTATTTTATTCTTAATATATATCAATGATTTGGATGATGACATAACAAGCAAGGTGTTGAAGTTTGCGGACGACACAAAAGTGTTTAGGAAAATTAAAAGTGATGCAGATAGACAGCATTTACAAGATGATCTTAATAAGTTGATAGAATGGTCTGAGAAGTGGCAAATGCTGTTTAATTTTGGAAAGTGTAAGTGCCTTCACACAGGACATGGGAATGAAGATGCACAATATACAATGGGTGATACTGTACTAAATACTACCTTTAAGGAAAAGGATTTAGGGTTAACTATTAGTGCTGACATGAAGGTATCAGAGCAGTGTGGAATTGCAGCAGCGAAGGGAAACCAAATTCTTGGATTAATTAGGCGAAATATAGTGTACAAAGAAAAAGAACTAATAATACGCTGTATAAAACAATAGTTAGGCCTCACTTAGAATATTGTATACAAGCATGGAGGCCATATCGCAAGGGATATTGATATGCTAGAAAGAGTACAAAGGAGAGCAACCAAAATGATACAAAAACTCGGGAAAATTTTAGTTATGAAATGCGTCTAAAAGAATGTGGTTTAACAACACTAGAAACCAGAAGATTGAGGGAGATCAGATTAAGGTGTTTAAAATATTGAATGGATAGAAAATATTGACAGAAATATTTTTTCACAGTCAAGGAAGAGAGAAGGACTAGAGGACATGAGTTACATTGAAAGGGCAGTGTAGACTAGATATTAGAAAATTTTCATTTTCACAAAGAACAGTAAACGAATGGAACAGATTATCAGCTGATTGTGTAGGTGCTAGTAGTGTTAATATATTTAAAAATAAAATCGACATATACCTAAGAAGGGCGGAGTATACTTAGATAGATAGGTTGGACTCTCGATAAGCCAAATGGCTTCCTAGTCCACCTGCCATCTAGAGTTGAATCTCTAGGTGGCAATCTTGTTAAATCTTGTTAAATCTCATGTTGCAAGTAGACTAGTTGTTTAGACTCCGTGATCTCATGTTGCAAGTAGACTAGTTGTTTAGACTCCGTGATCTCATGTTGCAAGTAGACTGTAGTTGTTTAGACTCTGTGATCTCCTGTTGCAAGTAGACTGTAGTTGTTTAGACTCAGTGATCTCATGTTGCAAGTAGACTAGTTGTTTAGACTCCGTGATCTCATGTTGCAAGTAGACTGTAGTTGTTTAGACTCTGTGATCTCCTGTTGCAAGTAGACTGTAGTTGTTTAGACTCAGTGATCTCATGTTGCAAGTAGACTAGTTGTTTAGACTCTGTGATCTCCTGTTGCAAGTAGACTAGTTGTTTAGACTCAGTGATCTCATGTTGCAAGTAGACTAGTTGTTTAGACTCTGTGATCTCCTGTTGCAAGTAGACTGTAGTTGTTTAGACTCCGTGATCTCATGTTGCAAGTAGACTGTAGTTGTTTAGACTCCGTGATCTCCTGTTGCAAGTAGACTGTAGTTGTTTAGACTCAGTGATCTCATGTTGCAAGTAGACTGTAGTTGTTCTGACTCAGTGATCTCATGTTGCAAGTAGACTGTAGTTGTTTAGACTCAGTGATCTCATGTTGCAAGTAGACTGTAGTTGTTTAGACTCAGTGATCTCATGTTGCAAGTAGACTGTAGTTGTTTAGACTCAGTGATCTCATGTTGCAAGTAGACTGTAGTTGTTTAGACTCAGTGATCTCATGTTGCAAGTAGACTGTAGTTGTTTAGACTCAGTGATCTCATGTTGCAAGTAGACTGTAGTTGTTCTGACTCAGTGATCTCATGTTGCAAGTAGACTGTAGTTGTTCTGACTCAGTGATCTCATGTTGCAAGTAGACTGTAGTTGTTCTGACTCAGTGATCTCATGTTGCAAGTAGACTGTAGTTGTTCTGACTCAGTGATCTCATGTTGCAAGTAGACTGTAGTTGTTCTGACTCAGTGATCTCATGTTGCAAGTAGACTGTAGTTGTTTAGACTCAGTGATCTCATATTGCAAGTAGACTGTAGTTGTTCTGACTCAGTGATCTCATATTGCAAGTAGACTGTAGTTGTTTAGACTCAGTGATCTCATATTGCAAGTAGACTGTAGTTGTTCTGACTCAGTGATCTCATGTTGCAAGTAGACTGTAGTTGTTTAGACTCAGTGATCTCATGTTGCAAGTAGACTGTAGTTGTTCTGACTCAGTCAGCTCCTGTTGCAAGTAGACTGTAGTTGTTTGACTCAGTCAGCTCCTGTTGCAGACTGGATGACTTGTTATCAAGGAACAAGTTGATGGAGCTGTTTGTTCATTCCTTGGAACAGTTTGGTCAGCCTATCATGGTCTTCAAGGTACGTATTTGTAGTTTGGTTTGTGATCTTTAGAATACGTGACCTCGTGTACTCCAGTGGTGCTGTCAGCTTGATTGACAAGACTTGTTTACTCACTTAGGATTACTTCAGCAGTTTTCACTGACAGGACTGGTTCATTGACTGATTGACAAGACAGGTTCATCTACGTTGGTTGATAGAAATGGTTCAATCACTTTGATTGACTGACAGGACTGTTTTACTCATTTTGATTGACTGACAGGACTGTTTTACTCATTTTGATTGACTGATAGGACTGGTTTACTCATTTTGATTGACTGACAGGACTGGTTTACTCATTTTGATTGACTGACAGGACTGGTTTACTCATTTTGATTGACTGACAGGACTGGTTTACTCATTTTGATTGACTGACAGGACTGGTTTACTCATTTTGATTGACTGACAGGACAGGTTTATTCATTTTGATTGACAAGACTGGTTCACTCATTTTGATTGACTGACAAGACTGGTTCACTTACCTTGATTGATAGGATTTCTTCACTCACTTTGATCGACAGGACTGGTTCACTCACTTTGATTGACAGGACTGGTTCACTCACTTTGATTGACAGGACTGGTTCACTCACTTTGATTGATAGGATTTCTTCACTCACTTTGATTGACAGGACTGGTTCACTCACTTTGATTGACAGGACTGGTTCATTCACTTTGACTGACAAGACTGGTTTACTCATGTAACCGACAGGACTGGTTCACTCACCTTGATTGATAGGATTTCTTCACTCACTTTGATCGACAGGACTGGTTCACTCACTTTGATTGACAGGACTGGTTCACTCACTTTGATCGACAGGACTGGTTCACTCACTTTGATCGACAGGACTGGTTCACTCACTTTGATTGACAGGACTGGTTCACTCACTTTGATTGACAGGACTGGTTCACTCACTTTGATTGACAGGACTGGTTCACTCACTTTGATTGACAGGACTGGTTCACTCACTTTGATTGACAGGACTGAGTTCACTCACTTTGATTGACAGGACTGGTTCACTCACTTTGATCGACAGGACTCATTGCAATGACTTTGATTGACAGGACTGGTTCACTCACTTTGATGACAGGACTGGTTCACTGACTTATTGTTTGACAGGACTCGTTCACTCACTTTGATCGACAGGACTGATTCACTCACTTTGATTGCCCAGGACTCAGTTCAAGTAGACTTTTGTTTAGCCCAGGACTCATGTTCAAGTAGACTTTTGTTTGACAGGACTCAGTTCAAGTAGACTTTTGATCGCCCAGGACTCGTTCAAGTAGACTTTTGTTTGCCCAGGACTGGTTCACTGACTTTGATCGACAGGACTGTTCACTCACTTTGATTTGACAGGACTGGTTCACTCACTTTGATTTGACAGGATTTTGGTACGGCTCACTTTGTCGACAGGACTGATTCACTCACTTTGATTGACAGGACTGGTTCACTCACTTTGATTGACAGGACTGGTTCACTCACTTTGATTGACAGGACTGGTTCACTCACTTTGATTGACAGGACTGGTTCACTCACTTTGATTGACAGGACTGGTTTACTCATTTTGATTGACTGACAGGACTGGTTTACTCATTTTGATTGACTGACAGGACTGGTTTACTCATTTTGATTGATTGTCAGGACTGATTCACTCACTTTGATTGATAGGACTGGTTCACTGACTGTGAACTGATCAAGTTGATGGAGTCCCCGGCACAGAATGCCACCAGGATACGCCAGTTGACTCGGGAGATGTACCACGACCTTGCCGTTGTTGTCACAAGATCACAGCAGTCTCTATACGATGACAGTGATGAGTCGGTGCCATCCTCGCTTGTGACGGGCGACCACCGCAGAAAGTTTGCAAAGGTAATGTTGTACTTCGTAACGAGTTCACTTTAAGGGTATACATTGAATGTTCACAGGAAACTGTTTGTTATTCCACGTTGCATTGCACTAACTGCGATGTGGCAAGAGCTCGCATATCTTCAAAATATTTAAAATGTAGGTTAGATCATTCTTGTTTCATGCGAAGGTTAAAACTAACATGTCTGTTTGAGGGTCAGTAGAGGACTGAGTTCCTGTCACTGACGAATCGTTGCTCTGAGATATTCATGAGGATGTATTTTGATTTTCTCATGACTGTCTTTATTTGGCATAACAAACCAGTCGTTTTGCAGAAATTTGCTGCTGATTTGGAGACGTTATTTGGTAGAGACGGCACCAAGTTGCTCAGCATGACATCAAAGGTTGGTGGCAGCAGATGGATTGAACACAGTACATGTATCATGTCTGAGAGTGTTGTAGGTGTAGCATTGTACGGTCAGATGACGTCATGTGACATGTCATGTGATGTGTAAGAAAGCATCATGGTTGTTGTGTCGTATGGTCATGATGACACGTGTAAGAGTGTTGTGTGTGTTGAATGGGATGGTTGGATGGTGTCATGTGACACATCATGTGACACAAGAATGTGACACATTCTTGTGTCACATGATGTGTCACATGTGGCGCCGTATGTGGCGCCAACTTGTGGCATTGTATGTTCAGAGTATGCCATGTGATATGTCATATGACATTTGTAAGAAGGGGTGTGGCAATGTGTGACATCAGTGAACTTCTACTTACAATGTTTTGTTTGATGGTTCGTTAAGTTGGCTGTGGTACGTGGTGTGCGATGATGACTGTGGTAAGTGATAACACTGTCATCCAAGTGCAACATGAGTTGTACAGGAATGTCAATATTTCAGGTACATTATTTGTTGGATGTGTTAAGATGAGATAAATAACAATATACTGATGATTATTCAGTAACTAATCCACCTGGAGGTTCCACTCTCCCGAGGTGTATGTGTCTCTGATGTGTCTCTGATGTGTCCTGATGTGTCTCTGATGTGTCTCTGATGTGTCTCTGATGTGTCTCTGATGTGTCTCTGATGTGTCTCTGATGTGTCTCTGAGTGTGTCTCTGGTGTGTCTCTGTGTGTCTCTGATGTGTCTCTAGTGTGTCTCTGATGTGTCTCTGATGTGTCTCTGGTGTGTCTCTGGTGTGTCTCTGATGTGTCTCTGATGTGTCTCTGGTGTGTCTCTGGTGTGTCTCTGATGTGTCTCTGGTGTGTCTCTGGTGTGTCTCTGATGTGTCTCTGGTGTGTCTCTGGTGTGTCTCTGTGTGTCTCTGGTGTGTCTCTGATGTGTCTCTGATGTGTCTCTGATGTGTCTCTGGTGTGTCTCTGATGTGTCTCTGGTGTGTCTCTGATGTGTCTCTGATGTGTCTCTGATGTGTCTCTGATGTGTCTCTGGTGTGTCTCTGATGTGTCTCTGGTGTGTCTCTGGTGTGTCTCTGGTGTGTCTCTGGTGTGTCTCTGATGTGTCTCTGATGTGTCTCTGGTGTGTCTCTGGTGTGTCTCTGATGTGTCTCTGATGTGTCCTGATGTGTCTCTGATGTGTCTCTG
>JAODUO010000554.1:0-20000 GCA_025642075.2 Ridgeia piscesae
TTTGTTTCAAACGATATTTGTTTCCAATTTTCCAACATTATTGTCGTGCCCGTAGTTCTTTTCTAAAATTTACATACAAGTTTTCCAAAGTAATTAATGTAATTAAAAATTTTATTCCAAAATCGAAATGACAATTTTGGGCGGAATAATTCACTTACCTTCACTCGTTGTTTCAAAGTCGGCGTTGTTTCTCCGCCCGTACTTGATGCGACTGTTTCGGCCTGCCGAGGAAAGTTCAGTCGTTCCAGGGGTTTTCCCAGAGGCAGTGGTAATGCACAAAAAAAAAAAGCCGCTTTGCATATTTTAAGTGGGAAGTGTATCAACACAGAATTCTACAATCAATCACCTTTTAAAAACTAGCCCTTTCGTTTCTACAACGATTTTTTTTTCGCTAATTTCGTTGGCATACATTATTGTCGCTGTCCGTAGTTCTTTATCTAAACATGTACATACATGTATTTTCCAATAGTAATGTAGTGTAATGTAATGTAATATTTCATTCCGTAATACCCAAATGACTAATTTTGTGCTGGGAAACTGTTTTCTAATATTTAGCTTAAAAACAATATTTCGAGATGACCGACATCAATTATTACCAAATCTACAATATTACTGAAATGTTAAAATATGCTGTTTTCATATGTGCTGCTGTACCTTCACTAGTAATCTCAGACAGACTCGCCGTTGTTTCGCCAACAGTTGACGCGACTGTTTCTGTTGACGTCACTCGACCCGTGGTTTCCCTAGACTCCACTGTCGATTGAGTCGAAGTCCCTGTAGATTTATTAATTTATTCATAGTTACCAAACTCAAACACCTCTTGTCTGTTACAATGAATTTCACGATTTCAAAACACATGTTTTGTCAAGTTGTGCCTCATTCAGTCTGCTTTGTATATCATATTTTGCATGGTACGCTAAGATTGTGGAGATATCGCGTTTTTTTAATGTGCATGGAAACAGGTTTGATTAGATATTTGTAAATAATTATCATGACAACTGATCAACATACATAATATATGATACTTAGGAGAGTAGAAGCATCTTACTTGTAGTATTCGAACTTTCTAACTCGACTGTACTCGTCATCACCGATTCGGTCGAAGGTGGTTTCGGAGTAGATGTTTCTTCAGAAATAGTGCTCGTTTCGGTTGCTGTACTTGCTACAGTCGCTGTTTAACAAGGATATTCGACTAGAAAACAGCTATGATCTTATGATTAACTTTTCATTGATATTAATAATTTTCAATCATTATTGGGTCCTAAATGTAAAATATTTCTTAAAGTTGAACGTGGAAATATGAAAACTATTTGATTAGACCAGTTAAACGGAAATGTTACCTTCGCTTGTTGATTCGACGCTTGTCGTCGGTTCTTCGCTTGTGCTTTGAGCGGTGGTTTCTGTGGCCGCCGTTGACGTCAAGGTTTCGGTTGACCCTGTTGTTTTCTCCTCGGATGTAGTGGTTGCTACACAATATTTGTTAATAAAATATCATCTTCTCAATCATATCTGAGAATAACGAAATTATGAACTAAGTGTACTAACATTTCTGGTGTCATTTTAATATCGTACTTTGGCCGCACCTTTTCGTACATTTCACATTTTCACACAGTTAATAAAACTTTGAATACATATCTATACTTTATTGCAAATCCTTCATTCGTTTTACTTTACACATGCCATGTATCGGTCACTCGCTAATTCATCTACCGACAGTAATTGTTGACCTAATTATATTGAGGTGCATTGTCTTTTTCTTTTCGTAATGGAATTCACTTACCTTCGCTCGTTGTTTCAACAGTCGGCGTTGTTTCTCCGACCGTACTTAATGCAACTGATTCTGTTGTCGCTGACGATATTTTGTTTCGTTAATTTCGTTGGCATACAGTATTGTCGCTGATCGTAGTTATTTATCTAAACATGTACTTACATATGTTTTCCAATAGTAATGTAATGTAATATTTAATTCCATAATAACTAAATGACTACTTTTATGGTTGGTAATGGAATTCACTTACCTTCGCTCGTTGTTTCAACAGTTGGCGTTGTTTCTCCGACCGTACTTGATGCGACTGATTCTGTTGTCGCTGCCGAGGAAACGCTTTCAGTTGTTCCAGTGGTTTCCGCCGAGGCAGTGGTCGAAGCTGCTACAGAAACACCAGATTAAAAGCCGCTTTGCATATTTTAAGAGGTAAGTGTATCAACACAGAATTCTACAATCAATCACCTTTTCAAAACTAGCCCTTTCGTTTTTGCAACGATATTTTGTTTCGCTAATTTTGTTGGCATACAGTATTGTCGCTGTCCGTAGTTCTTTATCTAAACATGTACATACATATGTTTTCCAATAGTAATGTAGTGTAATGTAATGTAATATTTCATTCCATAATATCCAAATGACAAATTTTGTGATGGGAAACTGTTTTCTAATATATTTAGCCTAAAAACAATATTTCGAGATGACCGACATTAATTATTACCAAATCTACAATATTACTGAAATGTTAAAATATACTGTTTTCATATATGCTGCTGTACCTTCACTAGTAATCTCTGACGGACTCGCCGTTGTTTCGGCAACAGTTGACGTCACTCGACCCGTGGTTTCAGTAGACTCCACTGTCGATTGAATCTAAGTCACTGTCGATTTATTAATTTATTAATTACTACCAAACTCAAATACCTCGTGTCTGTTACAATGAGTTTCACGGTTTCAAAACACAAGTTTTGTCAAGTTGTGCCTCGTTCAGTCTACCTTGTATATTACATGTTGCATGGTACGCTAAGATTGTGGAGATATCGCTTTTTTAAATATCCATGGAAACATGTTATTTTAGACATTTGTAAATAATTGTGATGACAACTGATCAACAGACATAAATTGTGATATTTTCGTGAGTAGAAGGATCTTACTTGTAAAAGTCGAAATGTCTAAATAGATCGTACTCGTCATAACTGAGTCTGAGTCGAAGAGTAGATGTTTCTTCAGAAATAGTGCTCGTTTCGGTTGCTGTACATGCTACAGTCACTGTTTAACAACTGTTTAATAATTTGTCATTTATATTAATCATTTTCAATCATGTTAGGTCCTAAAAGTAAAATACTTCTAAAAGTTGATCGTTGAAATATGAAAACTATTTGTTTAGACCAGTTAGAAAGAAATGTTACCTTCACTCGTTGATTCGACGGATGTCGTCGGTTCTTCGCTTGTGCTTGGTGCGCTGGTTTCTGTGGCCGCAGTTGACGTCAAGGTTTCGGTTGACCCTGTTGTATTCTCCTCGGATATTATACACAATATTTGTTTATAAAGTAAAATCTTCTTAATTATATCTGAGAATAAAGAAAGTATAAACTATGTGTGCTAACATTCCTGGTATGGTTTTCATATCGTCCTTTGGTCGCGCCTTTCCGTACACTTCACATTTTACACACAGTTAATGAAACTTTGAATACATATCCAGACCGTATGGCAACGAATTCATTGACGTGGTGAAACAGACTTTGCTTCTAAGACTATATATCATGCACACGCTAGTTCATCTACCGACAGTACTTGTTGACGTAATTATACTGAGGGGCATTCTCTCATTCAGTGGGTAATGGAAGTCACTTACCTTCGCTTGTTGTTTCAACAGTCGGTGTTGTTTCTCCGACAGTACTTGATGCGACTGATTCTGTGGTCCCTGCCGAGGAAACGCTTTCAGTCGTTCCATTGATTTCTGCCGATGCAGTGGTCGAAGCTGCTACAGAAACACCAGATTAAATGCCACCCTGCATAGTCTACCTAGTAGGCATTAATTCGCAGGATTATACAATCAAGTTTTCAAAACAAACACTTTTGTTTTACAACGATCTTTCGTTTCTTTTATTTTGTTTGCATACAATAGTGTCGCTGTCCGTGTTTGTTTTATATAAAAATACCTATGCAAATGTTCCAATGGTATTGTAATATAACAGTAATCATATCCAGAATTGATTCCATAATTTCCAAATGATTATTTCTTGATCAAAAATTGTTTACCCTATAAATTATTGATATCTTAATTGAAAATAACATCTATACTTACGCCTGTGCTTTCGCTTGTTATCTCTGGCCGACTCACCTTTGTATCTAAGCCACTCTGTCTAATTAAAAAAGCTACCAAACTAGGATTCTTTCCGTTGTTGCTATACATTTGTGATCACGATTCAATAGAATAATTACACCGGAACATCTACCTTCGGTCATTGGCTCGCTGGTCGTTGTCCATGTTGTGTGTTCGGTGTTTTCCGTTGTACTGGATTCCGCTAATGGCGTGTTATCGAAAGCTACAATAATATAACCATTTTAATCATGCTTTACATTGCAATGTATTACTTCTAAATGTACGTTAAGGTTACGTGTATTTCATTAAAAAAGGAACTGGTACCTTCGCTCGTAGAAGTGATGGTCAGTTTGCCGGTCACTGACAATGATTATGTATATATATATATATATATATATATATATATATATTATATATATATATATATATATATATATATATATATATATATGTATGTATGTATATATATATATATATATATATATATATATATATATATATATATATATATATATATATATATATCATTGTATATATGTACAAGTGTTTCTGATTATATATATTATATATATATATATATATATATATATATAAACATTTATATGTTCTGCATAAAAGTACAATAAAACTGTTTCATTGATGAGATCGTGGCTATGTCCATTTGCTTGCAATGTTTTTTCTACTATTTCCAATATAACCTGATGCGCCAGTGCATTTAGAATGAAATAGAAGCGGTAACTAATTACTCCAATATTCATTATACTCAACTGCTTTTTCGCATACATATCTCTGATATCTACAAGAATACTTACATGCCGTTATAACCGCCACTGTCAATATGAAATGTCCGTAATTCATGTTTGGTAGACCTGTTGTCTTCCGCTACAGGGGTCACTGTAACAAAAATAGATTGTTTATCGGGTATAACAACTAGGTTGTGAACGTTTACGTTCAAAATATGCGGCGTCTAACACACCTGACATGAACATCAAAAATATACTATATATATATAGTATATATATATATATATATATATATATATATATATATATATAACCACGCACGCACGCACGCACTCACATCACACACACAAAACACACACACACACACACACACACACACACACACACACACACACATCTAATAATAATGTTACAGTGACTTTTGGAACCGTCGTTGCACTGTGTTAACATGTATTAGTTACCTATATATAATGTAAAAAATCAGAAGTACATAATAGTACTTATAAACAAATATACTTATGATTATTGAATTAGTACACCACAAGGTGTGCTTTGTTGTGGTATTCAACACGGCAATTGACTACTTCACAAGAAACCGAATATTTCAAATGAATCTTTCATTCAGCCGACGAATACTGAGAGATTCCTGTATCTGAAGAGGTCGTTAAAATATCAATCAATTAAACATCAGTACGAAGACACCGAGTAATAACGATAAAATGTTGAATTAATCAAATATATATAACGATGCAATAATGGTTACGTGGTGTTTGGGACGCGCTAGCACTATGTCCGGCTTATTACATATGACCGTCATATGTTCAGCCAACAGAAATTCCGTACATCCAGAATTAACACCTCAAGATGTTAATATGTGGATCGCTGACTGTCCAGTGGGATTAACAGCTCTAAACAACTGAAGCTCCTAGTGAACGGTTTATAGCTCAGATCTAGATCCCTGTAAAACAAACCTCGTTTACATTTAGAAGTTGTGTTCAAATATCCGTGACAATGGCGCTGTCACTGTGTAAGGTGTTCGGTGTAACTGTAGCATTATAAGGTAGACTGCGATGCGTCATTAACGCAAAACAGCACTCTAGGGGACTCCTTTCAGTATGGAACCGCACAAGGTAAATGCTAGCATGCTCACAATTCAGAATCCAGACTGAGACATCTCAAATTGTTTAACTGGTTGCTAACACATATTTATATTGGTCCCAAATATGGTTTATCCTTTTTGTTGGAGATACAAAAATGAACAAATCAGCCAAGTGGCGGCGTTACGCAACTCAGGCCGCTTGCCGACAAACGACAGCGTCTCATTATCTTGTTACGAATAACCAACTTATGTTAACACAGACATGCTGAAAATAAACAGCACGCACATAAAGAATGCGAATACGTCACAGGCCCGAGTTGCGTATCAGCGCCACTTAGCCATCCTGTAGGTTCTCCATTCCGTGAACTAGAATCACGCGGTGTGAACAAGTTTCGAAGCGACACACGGCGCAGGATCGCCGAAAATCGCGCGCGTTTCGGTCATACATTATCTTCTCATCACGTGTACCTGTAAGCGGTAAGCGTTGCACATTCGCGTCCTAAACATGCATACAAATATATACATATATATATATATATATATATATATATATATATATATATATATATATATACATACATACATATATAACTTATACATAACTGCATGGTGATTGTAACCCAGTGTATGCCATATGTTATCTTGTGCTGTGCAGTCTATTCTCAACCTAATTGCCTACCTTTTCGTAACGTAAACCGTAGCCGCCTGTCTGGTGTGAACGTCAGGCGAACAGCACATCCCAGACGATGTTGAAACGCAGGACGTTGATAAGCGCCTTGGTGTGTAAGTTCCTTCGAAATGATGCGCTCCGAAGCTACCATCCCTAGACATGGTCATGCATAGCTTTGAAACTCGCCAACATGTGTGCTTGGTGTTAGTGTGTAATGCGCAAAACTTCTCTATTTGGTCATGCCGTCGTGCAATAAAAGGTTCTCATCAAGAACTAGACCTCGCTAGTAGTCGTATGTCGCAGATACGATCGTGCAGGCGAAAACGGACCATTTTCAGAAATTACAATCGGTGACCACCTAGCACCGCCGGAGTAGACATGCAAATGTAGGCGCTGTGGTATCGGTGTGTCGCCGGCCTCTGCTTGTGCCTCGTCACGACGAGTCAACAAAGCCACTTCTACCATCCAGCATTCGAGTCAAGTAATCGGTAGAGTGGTGTCCCACCCCGCCACGAACATCGATGCCTAGAGAATGAAGCCACGCATCGTGCACAATATAGAAACCTATCCATGTTATGTATCGTCGAAGATATAAACAGCGGCTGATTTTCGCCATCGTCTTTGGCGTAATCATACAATATAGCACGCGGCATCTTGTCTACGATCTGTCTCGGTCCAGTACAGCGAATGGTCTGGACGAGACGTCGGAATGGGCCACGCCAAGCAAACAATGCAGACTATAATGGGAAATACGAGACGACCTCTTCTAACTTGGGCGTGCTCTTACTCGAGATTAATGACGTATTATATCAAATGTTATTATCTAGCTTTTTGCTTAACGCCAAAATCAGAGCAAAGGGGAGCATGAAGACGTCTATGCTTGATTGTTTTCAATAAATGCGCGTGCGTGCGTGCGTGCGTGCGTGCGGGCAGAGTGTTCAAGCGTGCGTGCGGGCGGGCGTGCGAGTGTTCAAGCGCGCCTGTGTGAATATTTGTTCGTGCGTGAATGGAATTAACAGGTCTCTGGTTGACTGAATTCTATTTCACATACAAAAACAATACTTTGACTATTTATTTGCACATGCTGGGGGAATGAACACACTGTGTAAACTATCCCATTGTTTACTCTTTAGTTAAGGCATTGTTATAAATACAATAATAACGTGCCTCAGTATGAATTGTACACATCCAGGTAATGGCCACTATAACCCCCGTTTATCCCGTCATTTAGCTAAAGTTAAAAATGACGATCTAGACTACATTTCCGAATTCGGCAGGGTCATACGTTGAAATATCAATGTCGGTTGTTGATATCGCAAAATGTACGTTACTGAAATAAACATGTTTCGGTTATTGCGCCTGGTTTGTCAGGCCAATTGTTATGATATGTTCAAATGTGAATAAAATTTGGACTAATGTCAAACGTATCACTAAACACGTTCTTACGTAACTAATACGTACCTTGAATAACAGCAAGTCGAGGTCAGTGGTAATTTTGTCCACACACCGCCATTGTAGACAAAAGCGTTCGCTCACACGTTTTGGCCCGTTGTCGCTCTGTGTGCTACGGCGCTAGTGTCGTCTGTATGCTACAGCACTAGCGCTGGTCGAAAGGTGATATGGACCTTCGAAACTTGAAAATAGTGTCTGAAATAAAAAAGAATCACGTATTATATTTAGTAATCCTTAATAGCCTCCCGTGACATTTGCTACGTGTGCTACTCATGAGTAATTGCTTAAGCGCAGCTCATTTATCAAAACAACTGAAACACATAATTATGTACAGATCTGTATATATCTCTTGACAGCATGAATATTGCTGATCGATTCTGAGATTGACCAACTAATTTGTCTTGAAGTGTCTTATTATGGTTATTATTAGTGTTATTATTTCAAATATTATGGTTATATATCACTCTGTTGTTGTCCTGTTGAAAGACTGTACAGAATATGAATGCATAAAAATGTGAAACTATTCGTGAATAATACAACCTGACTAGTATTACTTAACTGTTAACTGATCTCGAGCAATTCTCCAACCCGTCTCTGGTACGTGCAAGAACTGCCAAGGTGTTATGCAAGAACCGAACTCACAAAGAGAAAAACATGACTGAGCGAGCAACCACCCACAAAACGCCGGATGGGAATGTTACTTGCGCGTGTCGCGCCACTTCCCTCCTATTGGATGCGCTGACGATGTAATGGCTTCTGGGGCCAACCGCGTGATGGCACGGTCGACTGCGTCTAGTCTAACGGCTGGATCGTGCGTTCTTACCTAATAACTGACGATCACAGTTGGTCAACATCGTGCGGCTGGCTGTGTTCCCGGGCGCTCAAATTATTAGGCGTGGTAGACTGATGAATCACTTTCTTAATGTGGCAATGATATTGCAGCACAAGTATATATCGCAGCATTTCTGTGTGAATTTCCATGTGATATGTCGGGGTAATCACACCATTTTTAGGCGTCGCGTTTTCCTAATTAGCGGGTATTCGAGAGTTGGATGATATTCGCACTAACTGGTGACATTTACGGTTGGATGATATTCGCACTAACTGGTGACATTTACGGTTGGATGATATTCGCACTAACTGGTGACATTTACGGTTGCTGTACCGATCACAGCCGTATATTGCGACGACATGTATGCTTGGATTAAGCTTCACGTTAACAAGAACAGGAAACGCCCCTGTTTTTATTTGCTCATGGTAACACATGTCACAAGGACTGTATTTATTATATACAAGTCAGTTAAATCACCTTCAGTGTGACTTAGCTGATAACTCATAACCTTACTACTAACGTATGGAGACTTGGTCTATATAAATACCATCGGCTTTAATTGGCGTTGACGTGCAAATTTACAGGCTAAATGGTGTTCTAAGAAAACCAATCAAAAGTTAAAATATGTAACGATGTTTCCAGCATTTTTCAGCTATTTTTGTTAATCTACCTGCGACGTTATTGTATATATGTTTGAATTGCAGCGATCTAAAATAGACAAAAGAAACCACATGCGGTATTTCAAATGCGGACCCTCGTTGCGGGGAGGCAAGAGAACAGGTAATCATAAAACACCTAGCAACAGCAACGACCTCGACCTGAGCTCGAACACAGGTGTACGTTCACGTCGGTAATACGTGTGTTTGATCAACATTCGTTGCTCATCCAGATTCCAGACGCTCAAAGTACACTGCACACCCCAGTCGGCTATTTGCAGTGAGCCAACAGCGATGTCCCTGACTCACTAAGCCCGGTTACGTAACCCACGCACTCGACGACGGTGGTTTTTATTTTACTAACTGCACGTGATCGCTCTCTTGTCACGTGTTCCGGGCGAGTCTTGCGCGTGCCTGTCGCTAGACAACTGATGTCTGCCAAAAAACATTCGTTAAGCAGACACTCTGGTTAGGTTTTAAGACTCGCATCGAGACTCGTTTGGTTTACGTGACGAACTGTGCTATGGGACACTTTTATTGACATGTACTTTATTGGTTTATTTTTGTAGTTACTTTACGTTTTATTATATAATATATAATTAATTAATTAATTGATAGCATAGCTGATTTATGTAGTTATTGTAACATTTTATTAACTATGTCATGCAATCTTAATTTTGTAATATAGTATTTTATATTTAATATCATACAGTTTTAGTACTATAAACTATATTTAATAAAATATTATATATATATATATATATATATACATATATATATATATATATATATGTGTGTGTGTGGGTGTGTGTGTGGGTGTGTGTGTGTATGCGTGCGTGCGTTTCGTGTGTTTGTATTTCCATAAACATATTTTATGTTCTCATATAATGTATGCACCCGCCTATGAAGTCGTTGGTCCCGTATGTAGGGTGCCATAGAAATACTACAATGCAGATATAACCGTGCACGTGCTAATAACTACCGTACATAAGCTAATAATAATCCTCTGTGGGACATTCAGAGCAATGCAACAGACACAATCGCTTAATAGAGTTGTACTCTCCCTGGATGTATGCTTGACTTACCGATCGAAACAAACGGTCCAAGTCAGAAACGTGACGGTAGCACTACTCGAAAGATGTCGCTTTCTCGATTGTTGATGTGGATGGTGTGACTGTTTGCTGCAAAGCAAAAAAGGTCTTTATTCACACGCGACTATTGCTGAATATGGTATGAAGTTATCACCTACTGCATGATCAGTAGTTGGTTACTGTATAAATTAACCACATGACGTGTGCTTATAACAAACAGACTAGGCCTACCAGTCGAACAGTTTACGATGGGCATCAACATTATTGTATTTTCCTTTTCAATGTGTTTCGGGTTGCCTTGTAGCAGGATAATGTGCTCAATTCGTCCACTATTTTAATTGTCCTGTGACACGTCAAAAGCACACCTGATACACGAAAGTAACCAGTAACGTCCAAATAAATAACTGTATTACTGCATCGTTAATTGGCACTGCACAACGAAACAGGAGAGCGCACATCGGCGCTCAAGTCAGAGACGTAGAAAACTCAACAATTAGCGTATCCATATTATGGACATGCCAAGGATGGAAAGCAGGGATTTCAGTTTTACAACCGTAACGGTGCCGAGGTTACTAGCGAAGAAGTCAGCATTCCGGCATAGGTCTACGCTGTATATTTTCTCCTGTTCCTTCGAATCACACAAACGTTGAACACGTCAGAGCAGTGGCGTGTCGAAGATGTTTGATAGTCGTCAGCTGTATACCATTACTTAGGCCAACTATTTTCCGAAAGATGGAGCACTTCATCGTACACGCGAAATACCGACTTCGCAGTAACCTGTCTGGTTATCAAGATGTTTTATTTTCAGCAGCATAATAAAGTGTGTTACCGTTACAACTGATACAAAAAGAATTGCACAAAACATCTGGCGTGACGAGGTTTAACAGCCTAAACACAACTTGCGAAGGAAACCATCAAAACGATGTTACAGTCAACGTTCGTTTAACCGGAATATGTGCCACCGAGCCACTTCGAAAGACCTAAATGGCGCGACCTTCAAGGATTATGGCGGTAGCCGCAGCTACAGTGACTGACTGAGATCGGGCTGAGCATGGTGGGGCAAGACGTCAGATTTGTCTCGAACATATAGGACACTGTGATTAGTCGCCCACTAATTTGTCATGCTACCATTTGGTGGCATAACTGCATGTTAATAACATGTTTCCAAAGTTAAAGGGTGGCCATAACGCACTCCTCCCAAATACGTCAATGAGTTTAGTATATACATATATGTCTTATTGTCTTAATAAATAAATGATGGACGGACGGACGGACGGATAGATTTTAATGTAATTATCCCCTCTATATATCCTAATCCCTACATTTAGCTAAGAATGACGATTACATTTTGCACGACTATATAAGCACCAAAAGAGAGACGTGGTAGACGTCCACACGTATCCGCTAGGTGGCGCTACCGTCTACCAAATAAAACAGATTTAAAGATAATAAATTATTATGTTAATTATTATGTTACTTGCGAACTAATAAACAACAAAACGTACGACACTGCTGTGTATTTTAAACTTCATCTATACTCCATTGTTTCACACGTATATAAAATATATAGAGTCAACGTGAATGACACTACCATGGTGTACGTCCGGCAGAAGACGCCGTCATTGTGTGGTCTACAGTGGGGTCTATATTAATATAATAATGCAGATACTCTCAACATTGATGCATTCATGTGTCGACCTTTAGTGGCAGTCGATCGAGCAACTGCCGGATTTCTCGAGCTTCTCCAGAACACGAGATTAAGGGAAGATCAACGAATTACCCGACAACAACAGCACGAGAAGACTAAGTATGTGTTAAGCCGGTGTAGATTGGTATGTTTGGGGCAACCTACTGACACGTTGCAGTAATCTGTATCAATTGGACTGTCCTTAGCCGCTGTCCTTTGTCGTTGACCAGTCATCTGGAATAAGCGTCTTTTGGTTGTACGTATTCTCTCAAGCAAAAGCAGCTTAACTCGACTGGATACATGATATGCATGGTTCGCTTAATGCGCTCGATCCTATATAGCCACGTTCATGTGCTTGGCTAAATGTAGAAGTTTATCAGATACTTCTGTAGGACAATGTTGATTCCTGTTTGAGTTGATATGGCTTAAATTATTATTTATGTAAAGCTGCATAACACTGATTTAACTACTAGGGCATTATAACATTCCGGCAAGGCAAATGGTTTTATTCACCTTCCTATCAACGTATATGAAGTGTGCAATTTACATAAGCCTTACTGATAACCTACGAAATTGTACAAATTAAACCGCCTTCAGTAATACACCTTTTATTTATATTGCTACATGAAAGTTGCAGTCAACATGTGTGAATCTTGTAGACTTACACGGCCCACTATTTATGTTGTTAATAGTTCTGTTTCGGTAAATGGCTGTGTGTCCCTCGTCGGTTTAATAAAAGCGAATTCATGATGCATTAGCCTAAATAGTCAATACAGTTATTTTGATTGTAACATCTGGAATTTGATCAAAGACAATGGGTAGGTCGATATTTAGCCATCAACGAACCTACTGGATTTGACGTGGACGTGAAAGAGTGCGTTCAGGCCCCTCCCCCACCCAAACATTCACTCGAAGTGCTCTACACAGCGATGTATAAAAATGCATGAGGCGTAAACTCTTGACTGTATACAGATGTCATTTATAAGTCTGGTGAATTTTTGTCGCGAGTGACCCGGGCAGCAAGGCCAGCGACGGAAGAGAATGGTCTCGTTGCTTAATAGATTTGATGTCAACGAAGAAGGCACCTGTTGCCGACATATATGCCCGGCGGCAATGCTACATCCACTCAATCGACTACTTGAAATATTGGTTCCAACATAGTTTGCCTAGCCTTTTGTTCAGCCTGGCAAATCGCGCGACAAATACAAAGAGGGAAACTTTATTTAAACGAATTCTTTAATTCAATCCAAGTAATACCATAAGTCCGACTTGGGTTGTGTTTTGAGTGTGTAAATTGAATATTCACTAAAACAAGTATTTATATAAATGCCCGCATTCTAAAATACCGCCTGCGGGCATTTGTTTAATAGGTGATTTTCGGAGAGAGACAGAGACAGAGACAGAGAGAGAATGAGAGAGAGAGAGACAGACAGACAGACAGACAGGCAGACAGACAGACATACATATATAGAGGGCGAGCGAGTGAGTGAGTGGGTGGGTGGCGAGCGAGTGAGCACTTGCAACTGTCATATCGCGCATTCACTTTATGAATTCTGAATATCACTTAAAATGGCTCTTGGCCAAACATGCTAATAGATCGTTTAATTGTATACCAAAATCACGTATAAAAGTTGCACAAACTAAGCAGAATACCGAAGTAAGTATTTATTACGAATAGAACTACACAACAACAAACGAAATGAAGCACACGAGAAAAATGGAAACGAGAAGGTACCCATAGATATTTCTCGTTTGTTGCTAGCATTCGTATTTATTGTATTTATTTGATATATCACGTGTAAGGATGTGCCGCGTAGAATATCTTATTCAGTTCTCGTCTCCGTTCGTGTCTACTTTATAGGGAACGCTAAAGGGGAATATTCCTAACTGGTGTGAGTTTGGGCAAGATTAATAGATTGTGCAGGAGTTACACAACCAAAACACAACACCAGCGTAAAGGAACTGTGAATGACACGCATATATTGAATGTGTCAACTACACAAACAAATAGACGCTGCATATCATGCATAATGTTTACCCCCACTAACTTCATTACCATGCCAAGCATACTATTTGTTGTCAACGCGTTTGTCGCTTATTTGTCGCACCGCACCGTAACATTGATCAATTTGCGACAACTTGTCGCGTGAGTCGTCCGGAGGTTTGTATGGTACGTGTATGGTACTATATGGTACGTGTATGGTACGTGTATGGTACGTATATGGTACGTGTATGGTACGTGTATGGTACGTATATGGTATGTATATGGTACGTATATGGTACGTGTATGGTACGTGTGTAGTACGTGTGTGGTACGTGTGTGGCACGTGTATGGTACGTGTAGTTGCGTCTCTTGCTGAATAAGGAAGCCTCGTTCCCAATACTTGCTACCATCTAATAGTGTGCTGGTTCTCTAACATGCACCGTAGTTGTATGTTTATTTAAAATAAATTACGATACCTACACTATTGTAATGTAATGTAATGTACTTTGAAAGATTTAAATGTATGTACATAGTGAGTTTGCAAACATCACCTATTCCGCCACAGTTGTAGCTCTCCCCCTTACTCTTACTGCACGGTCTGAGAACATCTCAACACACAGGACGAAAGCTAAATACGAAGCATGCAAACTGGACGTGATTGAAACATATCGTGTGTTATAGGATGCAAAATCTGTTAAATGTAATTTTCTATACTTTCACAACATTACGCGTACACACTTACATGGGCGCGCTCATTCGTTGATTAATTGACCTCTGTGTTACGGCACAGCGTCATTTCAGAATTAATTAGCAGGCATTTTAAACCCCGTGTGAAAGTGATTTGTTTCGCGTTAGATCGCTGCCGCTGAGTGGTAAACTGAAGATGCTCCCTGAATAATAAAGACGCGAGCCGATGTACTGTTGTTACGCCTACAAATGTCGTTTACAAATAACAAATATCACACCGGTATTAACGAAGATACTGCACCATACATGAATGAACTGTCAACAAGTTTTTGCTGCAATGACGCACGTTGGTGTGTGTGATTCTGAACAGGTTATTCTCCCAAGAGAAATAAGGCCGACGTGAACATAATACAAGACCTTACTCTCCTTTCATCGTTTTGCAAAGGGAAACGCTGCATGTGTTCGTCAAGACCTCTACGAGACGGCACTAAAGGTATTGGAAGAGCGCGATATAGATCAATATATTTGTTTCATTTGCCTTGTTCCAGGGTCTGTGTGCATTATTGTAATTTACTCTTCGTTTTACATGTTTCTATGTATGGGGACAAAAACTTCATTTGCGAAACTTGTCGAGGTAAATTACATAACCCGAATGAGCTTGCGATCATACCTCTACATATTGGACATGTGCATGCAAGCGCTGTCACATTTGACCTTTATTTGTCAAATTGTACCGCCACGTCAAAAGTAGCCAATGTTCGTTCAATGTTTCGTCTTACCGATGTATTGTGCTGCTATTTACCAACAAATGATTGCGCAAAAAAAAAATTCTAACTGTCGAAATGGTCAACTTAAACTTCAAACGCAACATCTATTACTGGCACTTTTCGCTTAGACGAATACTTTGGCATGGCACCAAAGCTTCAGTCCGTTACGGTTGTACCAAGAGAGATATGTGTCTCTTGGACATGTCGTGTCACAGGCGTTGTCAAGGCGTGTCTGTGGCCGCACATCGATGTCTTTAACGCATGGATTAGTATTCCATTCGCACCTATCTTTGAGTATCTTTATAGCAGCGTCAACTGTGTCTTTGCCTCTACGCGTCAGCTATACGTTATTATAATTGAGACGTAGCGGCACCGCCCGTCTGACACCAAGTGACCGGGGTCCACCGCTGAACTAGAAACGACGCCGGTGCGTGCTCGTTAAATGACCACGCATTGTTGTGTACGATCACGCCAACGAAATGAGCCGTAAAACGGACCCTCACTGTAATAAATACGTCGACACGGCGACATGTTCCTTATATGCGAGATTCCTCATATCACTGAGTACGCAATCGAAGAGTGGAGGAATTACAGGTGGATAATGAAATAAAGCAATGCTTAACTAAAACAAATCAAGCAACAACTTACACACACTTTTGTTCAGCAATATTAAATGAAACTGCAATTATAAATGTGCTGTTTGGAGAATGAAAGCTGTGACGCACTGTCTTGTGTAACGGTTCTAAATACGTTGTTTGTTCCTGTTGTACTGAGCTCCACTCTGTAACAGCAGACCGCAGACAAGAGAGTGGAGACCTCTTGGTTTTGTGTGACTTTCTTTGTTACCACCCTAACTTATATATTCATGTAACCGAAATTGTTTGCTGGAATAATTCAAGCGTTTTGAATGTGTCCAAGAACTAGCCAATTTGTGGGACCGCTGGTGTTAAACAGATACTACGTAAAAAGCAGTCCAGAATGTCAATTCCAGTTATTTGCCGGCGGAAGACAGTGCAGATTAGTTCAACAACTCAATAAACACGAACACCCCTGATGACGACACGGCGTGGTAAGCCACATTTGCGCGCTACATGTTGGAACCCAACTGTGGGTTACCACAAGCATCCGTGTTCGAGCTTTTAAATCTCGCTTCCACCGAGGCGCCCTCTGGTGGAGAGTAGTTCACCGCTTAATACGTTCATGTATGAAAACGACCTTCATATCAAATATAAAATATGCATATTAAATAATTAGAATTGTGTTTTCTGAAATGCATTGTCTGTTGGGAGAGCAGAGGCCAAAATGTCCAAAGAAGTGAGTTAACAAAAACGAGAGGCGAGTGAATAGGTGAAGATGACATTTCTCCTGATTCAGGTTTAGTGTGTTGCTCTAAAGACAATCCAAATATTTATTTTACTTCAAATCCTGCCGGGTCCTTTCCGTGTGTATTGCTCAGGAAGTGAGTCATCGTGCAATTGTCCCTCCTACTAGGAGTGTCACTGTTCGGGACAGCAAAACGTAGGTGGAGAATGGACAGGAATGTATGTGTGTGTAACGTTAAGCTGACTGTTTCTATGCATCCATTGTTCATGGGGAACGAGAGTAAATGTGCAACAGGCGGTGAATCAATGCTACGTCTACCGGATTAGTGTTGTCGATCGCGCTGAGCGTGTAGTAAATATCGCGTCTGAAGTAAGTTTACTTCACAGTGTTTCTTTATCCTACGATAAGGTGTATATGCCAAATAAATAGTTATATTGTTTCGAGACGTTTATTAAGCTCATTCTTATTGTCGTGTCAATTAATGTGACGTAGTTAGTTCCATGTCGCTGCATTTGTGTGAAATGGTGATGCGTCATTGTCTCGTTGGCATTGGCATTGGCATTGGCATTGGCATTGGCATTGGCATTGGCATTGGCATTGGCATTGGCATTGGCATTGGCATTGGCATTGGCATTGGCATTGGCATTGGGTATTGGTTGGTTGAATGTGTCAGAACAAACGAATTAAGTGAACGGCACGAAAACACTTTGTTTTAAGTACGATGCTTCTGCGTGACGGGTTATGTAAGTCTGCGTGTAAAATGTTAAACTTTGTTATCAGAACGTTTCGTTCAAATGTTTTCATCATCATCTGAATCATGCTGTTTACTAATTATATGCGAAGAAATAAATCATATCGGCCAAAACGCAATACAAATCCATCATCAAATGGTGTGATTGCCTTCCTCACAAACGCATTTGCCTAGTAGCGTAGACACAAATATAAATATATCATATCAACACGTGTCGAAGGTAGTGCGTAGGGATGTCATGAAATATTGATGGTGTCAGTCACATAACAATTATATCACTCTGTACATGGGGCCTGCTTTTGGGTTGATGTATGTTTTGTTTCGTCGTGTTGTCGGTTCGACTGTGGTCTGGGCGGCTGTGTGTGTCTGTGGTCAGCTACGCCTCATTGCGCGGACGGTGACTGTAGTGATGAATCGTGTGCAGTGACCCGTGACGAATGTGGACATTTCAGCGACATCGCGAGCAATAAAACACGAAACGTGCCGGTGTACCAGCCTTGCCCACCGTGTCCAAGTCAACATTAGCAGTAAATAAATGTGGTCGAGAATTTCTTGACACAAAAGAATTTGTCTTCGATCGCTTTTAGTGAAATAACGCCCGGTGGTAAATAATGCCGGCGTCGATACTAACACACAAAACGCATTTACAAAGGACCGGCACGACGTTTTCGTGGGAAGTGCAGGATGTTTGAACAAAGCGTTTGCGTTCCTATGTAGCATAGGCGAATCACTACCAGACGAAGTACATTACCAAATAAAACATATTTGAGTGTCATAAACAAAACGTATTTGTTATGCAATGTATATGGGTGTGTGGCGTATCAAATGTGCCTCATTTTATGACGGCGTATAAACACTCCTAGCTATACTGTCTCAACACCGTTTATAACAGCTTTAAATGTCTGTAGGTTGATACAGTGAAAATAGGACAGTCGTTTCCTGTTTTAAAAACAGTGAATCATGTTATAACTGCGTTGTTAGTGTCTTAAAAGCAACTCAACAAAAACATCAGGCGTTAGCAGATGTTATGTTATTTACTTAATATATCAGTAAGCGTGTAATGAATACTGTATATATTATAATGATAACACAAAGAAAGCGTGTTTATTGGGCAATAAATATCCATATCCATTACGAAACCTCAGACGTACGTAGAAAGTTTTTTTCTGACACATAAATGTGTTGATGAAATATATATATAATATATATATATATATATATATATATATATATATAATATATATATATATATATATATATATATATATATATATATATATATTTAAGTATTATTGAGCCACCAAAGAACACATATATATATATATATCGTTCATATTTCACAACGTGGAAGGATCAGTTACAAAATATGATATTGCTAAACTTTGAAGCCGTATCGAATAGAGTGTTCCTAGTGTGTGGATACCAAATGGGCTAAGCTGTATCCTGGAACATCACTAACATGTTCATAAACAATTAGTAGTTGTCTACTTATACACGCCAAACCAGTCGACAGGCTTATGAAATGGAGCCAGGTTCCTTTGTGTGCCTACACATTCCCACCTCGCCACTGTAATCTGACACCAGAGGCACTGGAACCCATTAATGTGCCACCATGCTGTTCCAATTATAATCGCGTGTTTCCATTTAGTTCTTTCCTCGTTGATTTTATATTAAGCTAACGAAATCCGGTCTATGAATGTCATTGAGGCAATTGGTGCAGTACTTGCATTTTTATTATTGTTCCAAGAAAAAACGTATGTTGTTAATTAAATTATGTAAATAGCATAGCGAATTGGAAATGGATTGTTGTGCATGTATTACAGCGGAACACGTAACTGGCAAACCACCTTTTTCTTTCGACGTGTGATATTCCGAACAAATTACCGAGCATAGCGGAACGTTACTTTTAAATGTAGGAAACTGTTTTTATGCAGATAATTCTGCATGCATGCTATAAAAGTGTTCGAAAAGGCTCTATAAATTGAACGTACTACATGTTGATTGTCAGTAGTATAACAGCAGGAGACATATCGCTGTGTTTGTGGAAATCATTGTGGCTGGTAAAGAACTGACATGTTGTGTTTCCCAGCAACGAAACAAATTGTGTTGACACGAGCGCCAACCTAACCGCAAATCAGATGCAAATCAAACGCAGCCGGTGAACAAGATTAAT